>CANTUQ010000148.1:5575000-6175000 GCA_947683425.1 Excoecaria cochinchinensis | reverse complement strand
ATAAATAATCCCAGCATCTAGCAACTTAATAACTTATTTTTTCACTACCTCTTTCATGTTAGGGTTAAGCCTTCTTTGTCCATCAGCCTTGGGTTGACATACATCTTCCATATTTATACTATGTATAACAACATTAGGACTAATACCTTTCAAATCAGATATTTGCCATCTAATGCTTTTTATCCTTTTCCTAACAACTTCTAATAATGCATACTCTTGTTCATTATTGAGTTTGTTGGAAATAATAATAGGCAAAGTATGATTAGGACCAAGAAAAGCGTACCTCAAATGATTTGGTAGTTCCTTAAGATCAACATTTGGAGGACTTATAATTGAAGGTGGCAAGGGTGCTTCATTACGATAAAGAGGTTCTGGCCGTAAGCTTTCTTGCTCCACCTCTTCATGAACTTCATCTTCCATTTGATCTTCCTCTTCTCCTGCATTTTCTAATACCTCCACAACCACGCATCAATGATATCTATTTTCATGCACACATTTTCATCCATGGGGTATTTTAGTGCCTTATCCATTTGATACTCAAAACTATCATCCCCTACTCTTAAAACTAATGTGCCCTCATAGACATCAACTAAAGCCCACCCAGTCCTTATGAAAGGTCTACCCAATATCAATGCACATTTCACATCATATGCAAAATCTAAGATCACAAAATCAGCGGGCAAAATAAACTTATCCACTTTTACCAACACATCTTCAATTATTCCATATGGTTTCTTAATAGATTGATCAGCTAATTGTAAAACCATGGAAGTAGGTTTAACATAATCCAAACCCAACTTTTTAAAGATAGATAAAGGCATGAGATTAATACTTGCCCCCAAATCACACAAACACTTAGGAAACTCAACATTCCCTAAGGTACATGGAATAGTGAAACTACCATTATCCTTAAGATTTGTAGGCAAATTATTTATGAATATGGAACTACATGCTTCAGTCAATGCAATGGTGGATATATCCTCCCGACTTCTTTTCTTAGATATTAAATTTTTAAGAAATTTTGCATAGTTAGGAATTTGTGTTATGGCCTCAATAAAATTCAAATTGATGTGCAAATGATTCAATTTATCTATAAAAGATTGAAATTGCTTATCTTGGTTTTGTCTCTTTAGGCGTTGAGGAAATGGTGGGCGAGGTTGAAATGCTTTAGGAAAATTTGCCTTAGATGCCCCTTCTGTCGCGACCGCGATAGGTGTCGCGCTCGCGACAGAAGACTCTCCTCTTACTGTCGCAACCGCGCTTGGTATCGCGCCTGCAACATTGGTCGGCCTCTCCTCTGTCGAGATCGCGACGGGCGTCGCGTTCGCGACAGAAGAGTCAGTTTTCACTTTATTTTCCTGCACATCTCCACCCTTGTTAGTAATAACAAATTCATTGGTGTAAGATTTACCTGATCTCAAATTTATGGCTTTCAGATGTTCCCTTGGATTCTCCTCCGTATTACTTGGTAAAGTACCTTGTAACCTTGAGGGTAAAGCCTTTGCTAATTGCCCAATTTGCACTTCTAAGTTATGAATGGATGAGGCTTGATTCTTTGTGATCTGATCAAACTTATTTTCCAGCCTCTTTTGGTTCTCTTCTTGTGAGTTAAATTTAATATTAATCCCCTCCAAGAACCTATCCATTTTAACCTCTAAGGCCCCAAACCTATCTTGAGGTGGTTGAAAACTTACACCCCTATTTTGGTTGTTATTATTTCCCCAAGAAAAGTTTGGATGGTTCCTCCATCCAGGGTTATATGTATTTGAATATGGATTACCTCTTCCTTGCCCTTGGATGAAGCTAACTTGTTCCTCCGTACTACTTATGCCCAACTTACATACGTCACTTGTATGACCTTGTTGTCCACAAATATTGCATCCACTTGGCTGACTACCTCCCACACCCAAATTATTGAGTTTGTGAGTAAAAGCTTCCACTTGAGCTTGCAATGCAACAACTGAATCAAGTGTATGAACTCCCCTCATATTAGTAGAATTTGAATCTCTAGTTCTCTCGGTAGGCCACATGCAGTTGTTCATGGGCATTTCCTCCAACAATTCAAATGCTGCTTCAGTAGTTTTTCTCATTAAAGAACCTCCAGCAGCAGCATCAATAGTCCCTCTTGTGGTAGGATTAACTCCATTGTAGAATGTTTGCATCAATAACTCCCTTGGCAGGTTATGGTGTGGACACATCCTTTACAATTCCTTGAATCTTTCCCAAGCCTCATATAATGATTCATTGTCATTTTGAGCAAATGTAGTGATATCCTTTATGATTTTTGCAGTTTTGGCTAAGGGAAAATATTTTGATAAAAATGCTTGGGCCAATTGGTCCCAAGTGGTTATTGATCCCCTTGTTAATGAATTCAACCAAGTCTTGGCTTTATCCTTCAAAGTGAATGGAAAAAGCTTAAGTTTGATTGCATCAGCCGAAACCCCATTTATCTTAAAGGTATCACATATCTCAAGAAAGTTGGCCAAATGAGCATTAGGATCCTCATTTGCCTAACCATAGAATTGTATACTATTTTGAATCATTTGTAAGAGTGAAGGCTTAATCTCAAATTGATTTGCATTTACCGTTGGCCTTACCACTCTTTGTTGAGCTCCACTCAAGGCAGGTGTAACAAAGTCCATCAATCTTGGCGGATTTTGTTCTTCAGCCATGATAATTGATCTGTTATTTTTGTTCTTCTTTCTATTGGATTTCCGGTTACTTGACAAAAACCTTTCAATTTTAGGATTTAAGGGTTCAAGCTCTTCTAAAGAACTCCTTGTACTAGGCATGAACTTTTAAATCCTGTAAACCAAAAACAAAACACAAAATTAAACTAAACACACAAACAAATTAAAACAAAACAAAATATTATAATCCAAAATCATAAACTAAGTTTCATAATGGCAAAACAACCGTTCCCCGGCAACGGCGCCAAAAACTTGTAGAGCATTTTCTATATATGCTATATACCGCAAGTTTACGGTGTACCGAAATAGTACTTTAGATATCGATCCCACGAGGAACGTGTTTTACACACTATTACTACCCAATTTTAATCTTGTTTACAATGGTCTAATAGTGTGAAAGTTAATTTTAAACTAATCTAACATTTAAACTAAATAAACCTAGTTAATGATAGTCAAAGAAGATAGAAAGATTAATGATGGTAAATATAAAAATGGAACTTGAATTAATTGTTCTTAATGATTATAGTATTCTTATCATGCAAGCCAAGTTGAATAAATTTCCTACTTACTCTCTCGACATAAATAAGATTGCCTAAAACATGCATAAATAATTCTATTTCACAACTTTCATTAATGAACTAAAAAATTAAACATGCAAATCTTAGGTTAAGTTACAACCTATAGCAACCATTTCAATATTATGATTTCTCAAATGATATCTTAATGATGAATTTCCAATTAGATGTAAGAATGAATTCATTTCTCAATCAAACTCAAACTTATAATGATCATAAATAATATACCAATGTGAAATTCTACAAGCAAGAACACATGAACTTATATGAACAATAAAATATTTGATATTAGATATTCAAGTTCAGAATTTACATCACAAAAGTTACAAAGAAGAATTAAAAGATAAGAAATGAAGAAGGAGATTTCTCAACCCTTTTCAAATCACCAAAAGTAGTCTTCTTCTTTGTATACTATCTTCTCTTCAATACATGAAATCTACTTTAGAAAATTAAACTAAAAGAATGAAAGAACTAACTTAACTTACAGAAATTTTACTAAAAATAATATGTTCTATATTATAATTATAGTTAATAATAATATTTATACTGTTCTAATTGTATCTCTTCAGATGTCTCTTGGCAAGAATTGCAATTATTGGTGGAAAGGCACAACTCTTCAAAGTGAAATTTGAACTTTTCTCTCTAACGGACCTTTCTGTCGCGATCGCGACAGAGCGCGCCTCTTTCATCGCTCCACCTTTCTCGCATTTGCTTGCTCTGCGCCCCGTCGCGACCTCACGACGCCACCCTTGGTCGCGACAGTGCTTCTTCTTGCTTGGCTCATTTGGACTATTTTTCTCCATTTTCTCCATCTTTTCTCCATTTTCCTCCTACACACAAAACTCAAACAAAAATATAAAACACACCTAATACTAACAAATAATAACACTTAAAACATTACTTCTAACCATAAAATATGGATTAATAATGAGCTATTTAAGCTCATATCGGGTATCGAAAGCTTCGTCTGGTCGTCGGAAGTCCTCCGCCAGTGGTCACGCTCCCGGAATCGCCGTGGTTTGGCCGAAATCGATGTTGGCAGCTTCCTCGCCTCTCTCGCTGATCTGCTTTGCGGTGGCTAATGGAGGCGAACGGACCGTCTCGCCTCCTGGGGTGGTCCGCCGCCGGAGGTGGCCGGCGCCACCTCTTTCTTCTTCTTCCCCTTTTTCTTTCTTTCCTTCATTTTTGTGTTTCCTGCTCCCCGTTTTCCTCTTTCTTTGTTTGGCTCCCTCCTTTTCTCTGGTCCAATTTCCTCTCTTCTTACTTATCTTTCCTTTCTATTTTTCTTTCTTTCTTTGTTTTGCCCTCCTCTCTCTGCCGTCCCCCCTCTTTTCTTTGGTTTCTCATTCTATTTATACCCTAAATTAGGTTTTATTCTTTTTTTGATTTCCTCCGAAATTTTCATCTTGTCTTTTTTATTTTTATTTTTTATTATTATTATTTTGACTTATTTTAATTCTCACACATTTTAATTAATTAATTGCTCTTTTTTATTTTCTTTAATTTTATTATTCTACAATAACCTAAACTTAATTAATTTTTTTTATTTATTTTTTATTTTTTATATTTTTTCGGAGAAATTATCAAGTTTGCCTAAAGGAAACCTCCAGTCTATAAAGAGTCCAAGTGCTTTCATTTTCTGTCTATTTTTGAATAAATATTATCCTCTGATCAAAACTGACTCAGGACCCGGTGTTTACAGCATGTAACACACCTGACCCGTATGTAGTAACCCGTACCGTGGTCCGACGGGTTTACTACGACGGTCCAAGGTGTTACAGAAATAGTCGCTTTTAAGATACAAAAGTAATGCCAAAAATCATGGTTATAAATCTTATAAAGCTTTATGCCGAAATCGGGGTTATAAAATTTCTTCCATTTTCAAATACACATTTACAGTTAATTATAAATTTATTACACAAGCACGATACGAAATATATTTCTCCAGAACTTACTACAGATAGAACAATTGCAAAGCTCATATTGCTTTTACAAAACTTATATTTCAAAATTTCAAATCTTACATACATTCTTAAGACTATACAAATCCTGCCCTAAGATCACTTCATAAACTTGCATTGGCCTGGATTATTGCGGATGACCCTCAAAAAGACCCGATCACTTGCACCTACACAGATTAAAAGAAAATCCGTGCTAAGTATAAAGTTTAGTGGAAAACACATAAATATGGAAGACCACTAAGTGTGGCCGTCAAAAAGGTTCAAAAGAATGCACAATATAGAAAAAATACAATCATGCGGATTATAATCATTTAGGCACTTTCAAAGAGTTTCTCAAAACATAAACACGTACTTCGCCTATACATCTATTTAATTAACATATGCTTGAGATACATCTTAATAAGCATTTAATATCATATCATCCATATTCAATTCAACATACACACATCGGTCAATTCATGCTTTTATTCACACATCAATGTTAACAGATCACTTACACATTATTTATACCTTTACACATCTTATACATTTCATTTTGTTCACTGGTTCACATTCATTTAGGTTTACAAATTTCACTTAACACACCTCGCTTAATAGTTATCTTATCACATTATTATATCCATTCGTAAGAACTTTTAATTCACAATAAAAAAATACATCTTATACATTTCATGAAGTATCATTTTCATAATTCGCATTACACCATGTCATATTCATACGTATAGTTATGCCTCCAAACTCAATAAAGTGGATAATGGGTAAATGCATAGGTACCCAAAGGCACAATCAAACATTTCTTTTCTTTTGAAAATGCATAGGGATCTTAAATAAGATCCAATCACATAGGGATCGCAAGGATCCAAACGCATAGGGACCTGATTAGGGTCCAGGAAACGCATAGGCTGTAGCAAAAAGAATTCTATAAGCATGCCTATCTATCCACAATGTGAATATTGCAGGCTAAGTCTATTACTTCAATTATTGTTTACACGGTAAAGCATATTATATTTCATACGTTGAATCATATATAAACCATTAGTGAGAAACCATGCAAAGTGTAATAAACGCAATACCAGGTTAATCGTGAATAGTATTTCTCGATGGTGAATAGTGCACCCAGGAAAAAATTGCACCCGGAAGCGAAAAATATTTTATTTGACCATCGGAAAATAGTAGTCATGGTGAGTTCAGTGGTAAAATTTGGTGTGAAAATGAGTTTAAATAGGATTCCAAAAGTCAAAAATAAGAAAAACCCTGGACCGTGCTTAGGACCCCCGGATTTGACCAAAGTTTGACTGGGCTTCTAAAAATAGTAAATAACCTCCAAAAATTATTTTGAGAGTATGGATAACCTTAGAATAATATTAAGAATTTTTTTGTAAAGAAAAATTAAATTTATGGTAACACTGGAAATTGTCGAATCGGATCGGTTAGAGTAAGCCAGTCCCAGAAATGGATTCCGATTGGGCTGAAAATTTTTGTGGAGCCTTAATTAATTATTTGGGGAATTTTGGAACTGGTTTGGAGTGAATTGAAGGTCGTGAAGGGGGATAATTAATTTTTGTTTGGTTATTGGGCTATTAATTGAAAATGGGCTTAAAATTGGGTCCAACCACCTTGGTTGGACCGGCCCAGCCCAAAAACCAGCCTATTTAAAGGCTGAAAAATCAGAAATCTGGAGAAAACTTCAGAATTCTTCAGCCTCTTCAGCCCCCTCTCTTGGCCGAATTTTCCTCCTTTTTCTCTCAAAATTTCTTCATTTCTTCTCTAATTTTCTACCCAATTCAAGCTTTCCTAAATTAATTAAGCCTATCTACAATATTATTACAGTCCCTAATCTCCAATTTGAGTGAAGAAATTGAGAAATTTCAAGGGTACAAAAATTAAGGTGTGAAGTGAGGTAAGAGAAATTGAAGGTTTTAAATTTAATTAATGGTTCTAATAGGTAAATTAGGGTATGTAGAGTGCAATCGAGAGCTGGACGGCCTCTGTCGCGCTCACGACAGAGAACATCTCGGCGAAATATTCTTTATGGAATTCTCTGTCATGCTCACGACAGAGCCGAGCATCACGCTCCGCCACTTTCCATACAGCCCTCTACAAGCAAAACTTTCCCAAATTCATGCATTCAATCTAAGAACTTCAACACAAACATCTTAGATTAATCAATTATCAAGATTTATTCATTATTTAGACAGTCACTTAAAAACCATTATATATACGAACGATTCATTTCATTTTCAATTCACATCACACTTAACGAAATCATTTAATTCAACCTTAACATTGTATAACAATTTTAAACCATAAGTAAGCCTACTCGAGGCTCGAGTTATTAATAGCCCAATAAACTTTCTATACATCTGCACATACATGTCACATTTATTTTTAACAAGTACGAAGGCAATATCAGAGTTTCAGTCAAAACATCATCTTTATACATGAATTAGTTTCTATTATTTGGTTCGGACTTGGAATGGTATTCCAAGCCTCCTACATATCCCAAGATTGGAAATCAGAACCCCGTAGTTCCACAGGTTCATAATGCAAATTGGAGAATTTTCGCTTATAACCTATTAACATATCATGTTATGTCACTTTTGAATTTATTCAGAGATGTTCAACTCAGTATGCATTTAAGTACCTTAGTAATTATTCACATTTATAATCTTAATCACTTATATTCCTAAGTGCTAACCATTCATTTACTCTTTAGAAGACTCTAACATGGGTTGGATAAGTTTCAAAAAGTTTTAGTGAAGTTCGGGTGTGTTCTGGGAGGAAAAACACACAAAATACACAAATTAGAGAAGGGTAATGGTGGGAAATGATTCATGCAAGCCTTGATGTCCCTAATAAGAAGACAAACCCTCATCTAGCATGTTCTGTCGTGCTCGTAATAGAGACCTCCATTAGGTGCCCCGCGAAAAATAGAATAACAGGACAGCTTTTCACCTCAAACTTGCATCGCCTAAAACAACATCTAAACCTACTTTTTAGGCAAAACATCCTTATTATATAATTATCTATAGGATGTTATCTTTCATACAAAACAATGTTTAGATCATTTAGACATTTTAATCATTAGATATGATCAAAACAACTTGAACTGCTCCAATGAACCGGCCAAAGTAGAGACACCTCTGTTTTTTCCAATTTTGAAGCACTTAGACCTATAATTAGCTTATGGCTATTTCAAAGACATTTTTAGGTATGTCTCTTAGCTTACCAACGGAACTAGTTTAATACAATTTAGAGTTATAAAACTCTAGCTACAGTCTAATAACCAAAGAGGGGTCAAGTGTTCCAACACAGTTTTTCACCAAATCCTATTCACATGCATATTTCTAACAATTTAAAGCCAACACTCACTACCATCATCAGAAATCAACATAAACACATTCAAATCAACTTATACTATATATCAATTCATCCAAAAACTCATACATAAACAAAAGAGTTTCCAAACCTCTTGAAGACACCCAATCACTAACTTTCACTTCATTTTCACTTTTCATCTCTTCTTCTCTTCCTTGCTTTACATCCACCATCATATCCATCAAAGCCCCTCATCCAAAACACATTTACATTGCAAACTTAAAATTCATAAACAATAAAGAAGAAGATAATAAGAAAAGATTTAATCCTTACCTTAGCTTATACTATTTCCCTTTTTATCTAGCTCAAACTGTAACACCTCTTACCTACACGTAGAGAACTTCACCCTATGAAGAGGATGAAGGTCCCCGATAGATAAGGGTTGCCACCCACAGACGCTCAAACAGAACCAATTGCACACCAATCACATATGCAAATGAAAAAATTAAAATTTCATAACTCATGAGAGAAAGAGTCATAGAGCAAAATATTGCATTTCATTAATATAACAAAGGTGGTTTAACATATTCCAAAAAGGATACAAAATGTGCCTGAATAGTTACATATAATTAACATCAAAATGACCTATAAAAGATTCTTTACATAGTTTTAAAAGTACAAGACTTAAATACATACAAAAAGAATACAAGGCCTAAACTACAGAATCTTCTGTCCACTAGTCGTATTGGCCCTATTGATGCGAAACCCGCTGATAACCCTTCAAAATCTTCCACACCTGCACGGATAAAATACCCGTGCTAAGCGAAATCGCTTAGTGGGGAAACAAAGATGCACAACGACCACTCACAGTGGCGTCAACAAATAATCACAAGCAAATGGCACAGTTACATGTTAAAATTTCATAAGTTACTTAAAGCATAATAGCATCATAATCATATTATTCCCAACACGCAATATTTCAAAGTTCACATATAATAACAAATAGCATCCTTGCACCTGCTTTATCAAAACAGTGGATAACGAGTACGCGTAGATACCCGAAGGTATTAACATTATTCTCATAACACATAGATACCCGAGGGTATCAAAACAATCTTTTTAATTTTATTCCAAAACATTTTCGCGTAGATTCGGTACATAAGGATCACGAAGATCCAGTCGGGGGACCTGATCAGGGTCCAAATCATTCGGTAGCTGCAGCAACAGTAACTCTATTAGGCATGCCTAACTATCCACTTATTCGACTCTAGCAGGTTATGCATAAACCAAATCGTACTTCAACTAGCAACATATATATATAATTTGTCATGCATAGTTCTTATGGATATAGTTATAGAACAATTCATACATCCGTAGTAGGAAAAAGACAAGAAAAAGACATTTAGAATTCATTTTTGGGAAACTGAGCACAAAAGAAAATAAGGCAGAATGGGGGGTTTCTGTCGCGCTCGTGACTAAGTCGCACTCGTGACAGAAAGGCATCGGACACGAGTCGTGTGGAGGGACACGACTCGTGTCGGATGACTTCTCCACCCCAGTCGTGCTTCAAAGCATGACAAGCTGAGGAAACACAACAGCACGAGTCGTGCTGAAGGAGCACGAGTCGTGCTGTTGCGCACCTCACCTGCTGCCCCCGCCCTGCCGAAATGCACAATTCGCACGCACAGAAGGGAGCACGAGTCGTGCTTCTCAGTACGAGTCGGACGGCATGCATACTACAGTGCCAAACATTTCCTCCATCTCATGCTCCACAGTAAGACTCGCACACTGAAGGAGCACGAGTCAGAGGATGGAGCACGAGTCGAATGCAGTGTATGCTACAGTGCCAAAAACACGAGATCTGGGCATTCCTCTCTGTCACGATTGCGAGAACGTCGCGCTTGTGACAGAGACGAGATTTCCAGTCCCAACGAAGCAGAAACCCAGAATTTTCCCTCAAGCAAAACTATTTTGACCCGAAAACTTTTAATCAAATCTTACCTCAAATATGGCCTCCAAAACACCCCAACAAACATAAATTAACATATTCCAACAATCAATTCTCATCAATTAATCACTTTACATGTTAACATTCCATGAATCACAAAATCTAGAAAATTGCAGCAAACTCAATCAATCCTCATAATCACTTCAATAACCCACACATATGTATAATAATTTTTCACAACTAAAAACCCATAATATACATGCCAAAATAAGACCACTTACACATCCAAAATTTCACACACAAGAGCACATGAACATTCAAAGAGCAGAAATTTCCCAAACCTGAAATCAATGAACCTCCAATCAAGGGGCTCCACTCCCGCTCGCTATTTCCTTGCCCTTGGATTCTTTAGGAGGATTCTCTGAACCACAAACCCACAACACTAAACAAATTCAAAACCCTAACTCACAATTATAAAACTCATCTAAAGAAGGAGAAGAAGAATAAGAAAACTAATACCCATCACTTACTACACCAGCTTAGGCCACCCCAAACTCACTTGAACTCACAACTAAGGGGATGGATTCAAGAAGGAGCAAAGAAGAGATGAAGAGAGGAAGCTTAGCAACGAGAGAGGGGAAGAAGAAAAAGAAACGTGAGGAAGAAAAGGAGAACAGCTAAATTCATTCTCTCACTCTCCCAATACTTATCCCCACCTTTATCTTTTCTTGCCACATGTCACACTTTTAAAGGATAAATACACCCAACTGTCCTCCTCTATCACTTACCCAATCCTAATCTCCTAACACACACACTACTCTCATGCACACACTCACACTAGAACATAACCCAATTAAAGCATAATAACAAATTAATTTAACAACAATAGACACATGCTCAAAATAAACCACACATATTTACATACACACAAGGCTCACTCTACTAGGGTGGTTTCAAGGTGTTACAATACTCCCCTCCTTAACAGAATTTCATCCTCGAAATTCTCACCTGATCCAAATAGTTGAGGATACTGAGTTCTCATTGCCTCTTCCGGTTCCCAGGTCGCTTCCTCAACACCGTGATGTTGCTAAAGCACTTTAACCAACGGTATCTTCTTATTCCGAAGCTGCCTGACCTCTCTAGCCAAAATCTCTTTCGGTTCCTCATCAAAAGAAAAGTCTGACTGAACCCGAATATCTTGCACTTTGAGGACATGTGATGGATCTGATCGGTAGCGATGGAGCATAGATACATGAAAGACATCATGTAACTTAGCTAACTCTGTCGGCAATGCTAACCGATAAGCCACCGGACCAATCTTTTCTAAGATCTCATAGGGTCCAATAAACCGGGGACTCAACTTTCCCTTTTTACCCAAATGGAGAATCTTTCGCCATGGAGAAACTTTCAAAATGACCTTGTCTCCAATTTCATACTGGATATCTCTACGCTTTAAATTAGCATACGACCGCTGTCTGTCTTTGGCTGCTTTCAGATTCTGTTGCACCATTCTAACTTTCTCTTCAGTGTCTCTCACTATCTTTGGGCCTATCATAGCTCTTTCTGATAATTCAGTCCAACATACCGGTGTTCTACATCTCCTCCCATACAATACTTCATAAGGTGCCATTCCGATGCTTGCCTGATGGCTATTATTATATGCGAATTCCATCAGAGGCACATATCGATCATAATTTCCTAAAAATTCCAATGCACAACCCCGAAGCATGTCCTCAAGAATCTGAATAACTCTCTCAGACTGACCATCAGTCTGGGGATGAAACGCTGTACTAAAGTTTAGCTGAGTACCCAAAGCTGACTGAAGTTCTTTCCAAAACTTGGACGTGAACCGAGGGTCTCGATCCGACACAATGGATAACGGAACCCCATGAATCTTGACTATCTCTCTCACATATATCTCTGCTAACTTATCCATAGAATAATCCAACCGAACAGGCAAGAAATTCGCTGACTTTGACAATCTATCAACTATGACCCATACTGAATCATGCTTAGGCTGTATCAAAAGCAAGCCAGTCACAAAATCCATCGTAACATCATCCCATTTCCATTGAGGAATGGGTAAGGGGTTAAGCAAACCCGATGGAACTTGGTGTTCGGCTTTCACTTGCTGATACACTAAACACTTCGAAACGAAGTCCACTATGTCCTTTTTCATACCCGGCCACTAATAATGCTGCTTGAGATCTCGATACATCTTATCTCCGCCCAGGTGCATAGTGAAAACAGATGAATGGGCCTCTTACAAAAGTTTCTTCTTCACATCACTCACATCCGGTACACATAACCGATTCCCATGCATAAGTACTCCTTCACTATCCACTGAGAATTCCGTTTGCTTACCATCTTTCACTGCTTGATAAACACGCAACAAAATAGGGTCACTCAACTGTGCATTCGCAATCACCTGCCTCAAACTCGATCTGGCTTTTAACTGAGCAATAAATGCGCCTTCTGAATCAATCTCCTTCTTCCCCTACTAAGAGACAAAGCCGACATTGATTTCCTACTAAGGGCATCCGCTACGACATTCGCTTTACCCGGATGGTAATCAATAATACAATCATAGTCCTTGAACAGTTCTAACCATCTTCGCTGTCTCAAATTCAACTCTTTCTGAGTCAGCAGATATTTCAAACTCTTGTGGTCGGTGAAAATTCTACACTTTTCTCCATACAAATAGTGCCGCCACACCTTACGTACAAACACTATTACCGCTAATTCTAAGTCATGTGTCGGGTAGTGTTGCTCATGAGGTTTCAATTGCCTGGAAGCATAGGCAATTACCTTGCCGTCTTGCATCAGAACACATCCTAAGCCCACTCCTGAAGCATCACTATACATGGTGAATTCTTTACTTGATACAGGCTGCGTAAGCACAGGAGCCTTAATCAACATCTCTTTCAGTTGATCAAAATTGGTTTGACACTTATCAGACCAAACAAACCTCACCTCCTTCCGGAGAAGTCTAGTCAAAGGTGAAGCTAATACTGAGAATCCCTTAACAAAACGCCTATAGTAGCCAGCCAAACCCAGAAAACTTCTTACTTCCGGCACATTCTTAGGTGGTAACCAGTTCACAATCGCCTCCACTTTGGATGGGTCTACCCGAATACCATCGGCTGAAAACACATGTCCAAGAAAAGTTACTTTTTTTAGCCAAAATTCACACTTACTGAGTTTAGCATAAAGCTGGTGATCTCTCAACACTTGTAATACCAAATGGAGATGTTCTTCATGTTCCTTCTCATTCCCTGAATAAACAAGGATATCGTCGATGAACACTACCACAAGCTGATCCAGATACTGTCTGAAAACCCTGTTCATTAGATCCATAAAGGCTGCGGGCGCATTGATCAAATCAAAAGGCATCACTAAGAATTCATAGTGACCATAGCGCGTCCGAAAAGCCGTCTTTGCCACATCCGTATCCTTTACCCTTAACTGGTAGTAACCTGATCTCAAGTCTATCTTGGAGAACACTCTTGCCCCTCTTAACTGATAAAAAAGGTTCTCAATCTGCGGTAACGGATACTTATTCTTTACTGTAACCTTGTTAAGCTACTGGTAATCTATACACATCCGTAATGTCCCATCTTTCTTCTTAATAAACAAGACAGGAGCACCCCACGGAGACACACTGGGCCGGATGAATCCTCTATCCAGATTTCTTGCAATTGACTCTTCAGTTCTTTCAATTCCACCGGAGCCATTTGATACAGAGCCTGGGAAATCGGAGATGCTCCCGGTACAATCTCCACTAACAACTCTACTTCCCTCTCTGGAGGTAACCCCGGTAACTCTTCCAAAAAAACATCCTCAAATTCTCTCACAATCGGAATATCTTGCACTTTGACTTGCCCTCTCCGTGAGTCCAGAACTAGTGCCAAGTACGCTTCACATCCCTTCCTTATAAACCTCTTAGCCTTCATTGCTGAAATGACATTATGTAACGAACTACTTCCCTCACCTTTCACAATCACGGGTAACTGATCTTTATCTTTGAGAACTAAAACTTTCCTGTGACAATCCACTATGGCTCGATGCTTCGCTAACCAATCCATTCCCAAAATAACATCAAACTCATGAAATGGCAACCGAATCAAATCAACTGCAAACTCTATGCCTTGAGTTCTTAAAGGACAATTCCTACAAACCCGGTTCACAATAACACTCTGACCCAACGGGCTAGACACACAAATCTCATAACCCAATCTTTCCTCACTCCCCAAATCATCACTCAACTTACTAGAACACAAATAAGAATGAGTAGAACCCGGATCTATCAAAGCATACACTTCAGAATCAAACAATAAAAACTTACCAACAATTACTTCCGGTGCGTTCTGCTCATCCCTAGCTTTCATGGCATAGGCTCTACCAGCTGTCGAAACAGGACGGTCCATAGACTCAGATAACTCTCTCTCTCGAGGCCATCCACCACGACCCCATCCTCTACCTCTACCCATGCCTGATCCTCTAGAAGAATCCTGTCTCCTCCCTCTAGTAGCTGGACTAGCAGGAGGCTCACCTGCAGGATTCCCTTGATATTCTCTTGATCTTTTCCCTGAAGAAGAACTGCCTCTGGAGGTCTTTCTCCTCAAAGCTTTCTCTCTCAAAACATTCTCTGATCGCTCCGCTCTCAAGGCAGCCTGAACCAGTTGATAATAACTAACATTCGGGGCAGACCTGAAAGAAACTAATATTGCCTTCAAAGATTCATTCAAACCCGCCTCAAAATGTTGACACCGAAACTCATCGGTAAGAATTCCTGGCGGTGCATACTTACTAAGCCTGTTGAACTCATTCTCATAGTCTGCCACAGACATCACCCTCTGCCTGAGACTCAAGAAATGCGCCCATCTGGCGTCTTTAAATGCCTTAGTTACATACTTATTTTGGAAATCCTTCTCAAAGAATCCCCATGACAAAGGCTTGGGAAGCTGGGGTTGACAGAGCACTAACCTCCACCAGTCATAAGCAGAGCCTTGCAACAGAGACACTACACATTCTACTTCTCTATCTGGCGGACATCTGATTTCCCTTAGTACCCGCTTCACTTTATTAATCCACATCTCAGCTTTGTCTGATTTATCTAAGCTGGTGCCAAAGAAATCCTCAGCTCCATACTTTCTCATATTCTCAATAGGTGCCCTAGGTGCAGTTACTCTCTCCAGCACCCTAGCCATATCCTAGGATATCTTAAGCATCGCTTCTAAGGGAGCCGCAGGGGCCTCAAGTTGCACCCTAGGAGGTTGAGCCGGACCCGCAACTGATGGATCTTGCTCTTGGGGATTCGCACTCTCGGCTGACCCCTCAAGCGATCCACGAGCAGACTCTATAGCTAAAAAACATAAACCACAATTCGCATCAGGCCAGCACAACTCTAACAGACTTTCTATGATACTCTAGCCCAGAAATGTCTAAACCTACTACTCTGATACCACAAAATGTAACACCCCTTACCTACACATAGAGAACTTCACCCTATGAAGAGGATGAAGGTCCCCGATAGATAAGGGTTGCCACCCACAGATGCTCAAACAGAACTAATTGCACACCAATCACATATGCAAATGAATATATTAAAATTTCACAACTCATGAGAGAAAGAGTCATAGAGCAAAATATTGCATTTCATTAATATAACAAAGGTGGTTTAACATATTCCAAAAAGGATAAAAAATGTGCCTGAATAGTTACATATAATTAACATTAAAACGACTTACAAAAGATTCTTTACATAGTTTTAAAAGTACAAGACTTAATACATACAAAAAGAATACAAGGCCTAAACTACAGAATCTTCTATCCACTAGTCGTATTGGCCCTGTTGATGCAAAACCCGCTGATAAACCCTTCAAAATCTTCCACACCTGCACGGATAAAACACCCGTGCTAAGCGAAATCGCTTAGTGGGAAAACAAAGATGCACAACGACCACTCACAGTGGCGTCAACAAATAATCACAAGCAAATGGCACAGTTACATGTTAAAATTTCATAAGTTACTTAAAGCATAACAGCATCATAATCATATTATTCCCAACACGCAATATTTCAAAGTTCACATATAATAACAAATAACATCCTTGCACCTGCTTTATCAAAACAGTGGATAACGAGTACGCGTAGATACCCGAAGGTATTAACATTATTCTCATAACACATAGATACCCGAGGATATCAAAACAATCTTTTTAATTTTATTCCAAAACATTTTCGCGTAGATTCGTTACATAGGGATCACGAAGATCCAGTCGGGGGACCTGATCAGGGTCTAAATCATTCAGTAGCTGCAGCAACAGTAACCCTATTAGGCATGCCTAACTATCCACTTATTCGACTCTAGTAGGTTATGCATAAACCAAATCGTACTTCAACTAGCAACATATATATATAATTTGTCATGCATAGTTCTTATGGATATAGTTATAGAATAATTCATACATCCACAGTAGGAAAAAGACAAGAAAAAGACATTTAGAATTCATTTTTGGGAAACTGAGCACAAAGAAAACAAGGAAGAATGGGGGGCCTCTGTCGCGCTCGCGACAGAAAGGCATCGAACACGAGTCGTGCTGAGGGACACGACTCGTGTCGGATGACTTCTCCACCTCAGTCGTGCTTCAAAGCACGACAAGTTGAGGAAATAAAATAGCACGAGTCGTGCTAAAGGAGCACGAGTCGTGCTCTTCCTCACCTCACCTACTGCCCCCGCCCTGCCGAAATGCACTACTTGCATGCACAGAAGGGAGCACGAGTCGTGCTTCTCAACATGAGTTGGACGGCGTGCATGCTACAGTGCGAAACACTTCCTCCGTCTCATGCTCCACAGCAAGACTTGCACGTTGAAGGAGCACGAGTCAGAGGATGGAGCACGAGTCGGACACAGTGCATGCTACAGTGCCAAAAACATGAGATCTGGGCATTCCTCTCTGTCGCGATAGCGAGAACGTCGCACTCGCAACAGAGACTAGATTTCCAGTCCCAACGAAGCTGAAACCCAGAATTTTCCCTGAAGCAAAACTATTTTGAACCGAAAACTTTAAATCAAATCTTACCTCAAATATGGCCTCCAAAACACCCCAACAAACATAAATTAACATATTCCAACAATCAATTCTCATCAATTAATCACTTTACATATTAACATTCCATGAATTACAAAATCTAGAAAATTGCAGCAAACTCAATCAATCCTCATAATCACTTCAATAACCCACACATATGTATAATCATTTTTCATAACTAAAAACCCATATTATACATGCCAAAATAAGACCACTTACATATCCAAAATTTCACACACAAGAGGACATGAACATTCAAAGAGCAGAAATTTCCCAAACCTGAAATCAATGAACCTCCAATCAAGGGGCTCCACTCCCGCTCGCTATTTCCTTGCCCTTGGATTCTTTAGGAGGATTCTCTGAACCACAAACCCACAACACTAAACAAATTCAAAACCCTAACTCACAATTATAAAACTCATCTAAAGAAGGAGAAGAAGAATAAGAAAACTAATACCCATCACTTACCACAGCAGCTTAGGCCACCCCAAACTCACTTGAACTCACAACTAAGGGGATGGATTCAAGAAGGAGCAAAGAAGAGTTGAAGAGAGGAAGCTTAGCAACGAGAGAGGGGAAGAAGAAAAAGAAACGTGAGGAAGAAAAGGAGAACAGCTAAATTCATTCTCTCACTCTCCCAATACTTATCCCCACCTTTATCTTTTCTTGCCACATATCACACTTTTAAATGATAAACACACCCAACTCTCCTCCTCTATCACTTACCCAATCCTAATCTCCTAACACACACACTACTCTCATGCACACACTCACACTAGAACATAACCCAATTAAAGCATAATAACAAATTAATTTAACAACAATAGACACATGCTCAAAATAAACCACACATATTTACACACACACAAGGCTTACTCTACTAGGGTGGTTTCGGGGTGTTACACAAACTATAGAAATCTCCAAATCAAAATCTATATTTGTAAGTCTTAAAGAGAGGGAGAGAGAGAGAGAGGAAATAATGGTTGAAGAAGAAGAAGAAGACTTCAAATTTCTGCCACTTCAAACTGTCCCTCTCTCCTTTTATACCTCCCTCAATTCTTCACTTATCCATAAATGCATGGTGTGACTTTACTATTGGTCTGTAGACACCGGGTCCCGAGTCAGTCCAAGATCAGGATTACTAGAACATGAAAATGATTGCTTGTTTGCAGGTGAAGATGTTAGGACTGATGTTTCCCTTGTGATGCCCTTCCTTATAAATAGATAAAAAAAAAAAAAAATTTTGATTTCGGAAAAAAAAATTATTTTGGTTTTGGGGTTCTGTAGCCTGCCACTGAAGTGGCTTGTGAGGCGCGCGAGGCACAGTGCCAGCATGCGGGCGCGCACGAGGACACACCTTGAGAGGTGCAGCCTCCAGCGCGAGGCCACAAGCGAGGTATGGCCTTCCGTGTGTGGCCTTCAGGCTGCACGTCGACGTGCGGCCTCAGTTGCAAGGCCGCACCTCGCGTGTGGCCTCCCGTAAGGCCGCACCTCATGAGGTGCAGCCACTTGCTTGCTGGAAGCTTCCCTTGCCGTACTGTCCCTTTTCCACCTGAAAAAAAAATTGATTTTTAGGACAATCAAAACTGTTTTTTTCATGTTTTAGTGCTTTTTGGGAAGAGGGCATTAGAAAAGAGCTTCTGTTTTCTCCCGTACAAGAGATGAGGAAATATAAGAGGGAGAATTGTCTTCATTTGAGGGGGCTTCGTCCTTAGAAAAAAAAAGGCAGACGAGAGAGCAAAAAAAAAAGGCATTCTTCTTGAAAAATTTGAGATTTAATTCTTCTTCTTCTTAAAAAGGTTTTTATTCTTGGATTGACTTGAGTAAGGAAAAATAATTTCCTTAGCTTGATCACTCCATTAAAATCATTTTCTTGAGTTTTTTTATGTTGAAAACTTAAGTTTTTCTTTGGTATTTTTGGTGTTTATCACTGCAAAAACTTGACAAGGGAGACGGATCGAGACATCGTTTCTCCACTCTATAAATTTTGAGGGTAAGGATTCCTGGACTCCTTCTTCATCAATACATTTTATTTTATTTTTTTTTACGGTTTTGATTAATGTATGAATGATGGTTTAATGAATGCATATTTTCTTTTTGTTAGGTTTGAGATTTATTTTTTGAATGACTTTCGTGATGTTCCTTCTAAGTTTAAATGCTAATGCTTTTTATTTACTGCATGTTCACTTATCTTCTTCGTTTTCCTTCACTTAATTTCATTGGTTTATTATTAACACATAGTGCTATTATTATTTATTATTCTTGCTACCGTTGTCAATATTATCATTATTACTTTTTATTGTTTTTATTGTTGCTACTATTATCATCATCATCATCATCATCATCATCATCATTATCATCATCATCATCATCATCATCATCATCATCATTATTATTATTATTATTATTATTATTATTATTATTATTATTATTATAATTATACATTTGTGTTTGGTATTACTGTTGTCATTATTAGGGTTATTATTAATATTATTGTTATTAATGATGTTATTGTTATCGTATTATTACTGTTGTCATTATTTTATTGTTTGCCATTATTATTATCATTATTTTATTGTGATCATTGTCATTGTTATTATTATTATACTTTTGAATGATTAATTTTCAAATCCTGTTGCATGTGAGTTGCCTATGTATTAAGTTAAATGTATGCAAATTAACCTATCTTGTTTTCTATATGCATGCTAACCAGCCTTTATATTTCTCTTATCTTTATCTTTATGTGTTTAATGTCAGAATTATTACTAATATTTTTATTGGCGATTTTCGTGCTTGGGTGAAATGTAATGTCGCTTGTTTGAGCATCGCCGTGACCAAACGGAGGGATCATGACGCGTAGAAAATCCTTTTTCGGTGAGATCTTACCTATCTTTTATTTATGTGATTGTGTTTTATTTGCAAATCAAATAGTTTTATTTGTACGCGTGTATGATAAAAATTAACGAAAATATTTCTATAACTGCATTGGGATTTTATAAATAAAATTGGGACCGTTGTCCTCGATTTTAGCCAAGGAATACAAAATGTCACGAATTAAAACGAAGAGTTATATTTTCTCAAAATGGGGTCACTCATCCCTTTTTTCAAGCTAATAGCAAAAATAACTCTTCGATCCCTCTTTAAGTGAGTGTGAAGGAACAAATGTTCGCAAACCGAATAAATATCCCGATTTATGTATGTCTCCTCATTTGATTAATTTTGCTTGATTGTTTAAACTTTTTGTTTACATATATCTTGTGTGCCCTTATAATTAATTATTTTTGGACAATTTTATTTAGCTTTCTTTCATTTGGGGATTGTATTCTGTCCCAATTTCCATTTTAATTTTGCTTTAGCTTTCCTTTTATTTGGGGATTGTATTCTGCCCCAATTTTGATCTTGTAATTGTGTACTTGGCGTGTTTACCGCTTTATGTACTGCTTTGTTTATAGCTTTCATTTTATTACTTTCTTGATACTTGAAATGCCCTTTTAATAAATTGCACTAATCGCGTGAGAAGAGAGATGAAATTTTTCAAATCTAAAAACTCATTTATAATTAACCAAGGCATAAATAAGAGTGGAGTTCCGAACACCTTCTCTGGTTTAGACCATAGAGGTTAGATGACCTTTCTAAATTTCTTGTAAATTGGGCGGTAACTCCAAAATATCTCAAAGGTGCCTAAAGGTTCCATAAGGCTAGATGAACTTCCTCAATGTTCTATTGGGTGGGATTTCCAAAATGTCTCATGTTACCCAAGATCAAATGCCATGAACTAATCCCTCGAGCCCTTAAAGTGGGCCTCATTAAGAGGGCCTTTCGGGTTCGGAGCGTATCATAGTGGCGACTCCACTGGGAACTCTGTGACTTTGCTCTGAAAGTGCCTTGGTTAAAATATATAATTTAGTTTTTAAAACCTAAAATTCAATCTCTTTTCGAAAATTGTATTGCATCATGATAGAGCCTTAGAATTACGCTAGTTTGGTCCCTTATTTTTCCTCGGTGCATTCCTAAAACATGACCTTACTTTCACTCATTGTAGGGAAGTGCTAATGATAACCACCAGCGCAAGCCTAGTACCTTTTGCTATATCAAATGGAGACCCGATCGATCGTTAGTCTCGTGATGAGCTAGACCTATTGGCAGGGACCATGCTTGGGTAGCCCTAAAGTATCATCACCTCGACCAGAGCTCATGTAATGGCAACATATACTTCCCCTAAGTGAAATGAACCGTAATACAATGCTTGAGATGTGGGCCGTCATGTATTGAATAAAATTAAATGAATTGAGTGATCTTCCATCAAAGGCTTTGATGCCCCGATGGGGTCACCTTAATTCGATTAAAGTGTTTGAATACATAATGGCCAAAACTCATACGTATGCGTATTCCGAGAGACATTATGCTGCTAGCTTTTCACCATACACTGCGCGCGTTCATGGGGTCCCCTGTTGACCCATGGATTAAGCCCACCTAGGAAAAAGACCAATTAACCTCATGTGCGGGAGTCAAAAGGTTGGAAGGATCTACTTGCTTGTATATGGTTATGAATGTTGCATAACACACGATCATGCATTGTATATGTCATTCATACATCACTCTAACAATCTAAATTTTTCAGCCATTATAGATTCATCTAAGTGGACTAGAGGTTCTGACGGTCAGCTAGTAAGGACAAACCTTCTCTTTGAATTGCCGAAATTAGTGTCTGATCGGGATTATTCTTGTTGTTATTATTATTTTCATGTTATTATTATCATGTCTATCATTTATTTTTAGCATTTTTTTAATGTGATTATTATTGTTGACATGTTGTGTGGTTTCCATTTGATTTCTTATCGTTTTAATTTGTCATTGTTGTCGTCCACCTCTATTATTATTATTATTATTATTATTATTATTATTATTATTATTATTATTATTATTATTATTATTATTATTATTATTATTATTATTATTATTATTATTATTATTATTATTATTATCATTATCATTATCATTATTGTTATTATTATTTTATGGTTCTGTTACTGTTAGTATCTTTATTGTATCATCAGTGTTATTTTTGTTTTATATTATTATTATTATTATTATTATTATTATTATTATTATTATTATTATTATTTTATGGTATTGTTATTATTAGTAGTATTAGGGTGTTATCATTATTATTATTGTTTTAATTGTTATTGTTATTATTATTATGTTATCATTATTATTATTATTATTATTATTATTATTATTATTATTATTATTATTATTATTATTATTATTATTATTATTATTATTATTGTTATTGTTATTGTTATTGTTATTATTTGATTGTCACCATTATGCCATGATTATTTATTATTATTGTCACTATAACTTTATTGTTATCATTATCTTGTTCTTTATTTGATTAATTTTTAGGATTATTACTAATATTTTAACATTATTTTTCTGTCTGAAATTTATTGTGACTTGCATTATGTGAGTGTCCTCGTGGCTCCCCCGATGGGTCACGACGCTTAGAGGATCATGTTGGCTTGGTGAGACCTTTCTTATTTCCCTCCTTGTTGTGTTTACTTGTAAAATAATTATTTTATTTATGCATGCGTGAGATAAAAAATCACAAAAATATTTTTACAATTAAATCAGAACTTTTACTAATAAAATTGGGACCAATGTCCCTCATTTTAGCCAAAGAATGTAAAAATATCACAATAAAACGAAGAGTTAATTTTCACCAAAAATGGGAACACTCATCCCGATTTTCAATATACCAATCAAACAACTCTTCGATCCCTTTTCAAACAAATGCGAAGGAACCAATGTTCTTAAACCAAACAAATGTCCAGATTTATGTATGTTTTTTGTATGTTTGATTGTTTAAATTTATGTTCATTTTCTTTTGGGCTATTGTAATTAATGTTGGGGCAACATTATTTAATTTCCATTCGGGATTATATTCCGTCCTAATTTACACTTTTAATCTTCTTTTAAGGGGTTTATATTCCGCCCCAATTTCCCATGTAATCGTGTGCTTGGTGTGTTTACTGCTCTCCTTTATTGCTTTATTTACCGCTTTCTTTACAGCTTTTTATTCATCGCTTTTGAATGCTTGCAATGCGCCTTTAATTTAAATGCATTGATCGTGTGAGATGAGAGGTAGAATTTTAGGGAGTTAAAAACTCATTTATAATTAACCAAAGCATGAATAAGAGGGAGTTCCGAACACCAATCTCTGGTCTTGACCAATAAGAGGTTAGAGACCTTTCCCAATTCCTCGTGAATTGGGTGGCGGCTCTATGATACCTCAAAGGTAGATGTTCCTTTTCAATGTTCTATTGGGAAGGAAGCGTCCAAAATGTCTCATGGCGCCCATTGTATAGACGCGAACCAGTCCCTCGAATCCTAAAAGCGAATTCAATGAGGGCCTTTGCTGGGTTCGGTGCGCGTCACAGTGGCGACTCCACTGGGGACTGTTTGTGACTTCGCTCTGAAAATGTTTTGGTTAAAATGTATAATTGAGTTTTTAAAACTTAAAATTGTATCTCTTTTCAAAAAATTTGCATCATTTTAGGGCCTTAGAACTATGTTAGTTGGTCCCCTATCTTACCTCTGTGCGTTCCCAAAGCACGACCCTACTTTCACTCATTGTAGAGAAGTATTAAGGATAATCCCCAACCCAAGCCTCGTACCATTAAATGTATATCAAATGGAGATTCGATCGGTCGTTATGCTTGTCACACCCCATTTACCCCCTAGAAGTTTGAGCCATGTTTGTGCATGTGTATTGTGTGTGTTTTGGCATGTGATAAGAGTATTTTGGGTAAATTGCATATTTTTTGTGGGTTTTGCTAGTGTGTGGGTGCATATTTGATATTAGGGTGTGAATTAGTTGGGTTTCATTTGGGTTGCTCACATGTTTGTAGGATGTGAGTGAGTGAGTGAGTTGTGTTTGTGTGTTGTGCTCACACATTTATAGGGTGTTATAAGTTGGGGTGACTTTGTGTGTGTGTAGTGTATTATTGTTGGGTGTGAGTAATTAAGATCCACCACTAGGAAGGGGACACATGGCTAGGGTTAGGAGAGAGGGGATTTAGAAGAAGAAAGAGAAAGGGAAGCAGAAATATTTGCTCCCTTAATCATGTTTCTCTCTTCTCTTCATCTCTCTTCTTCCTCTTCTCATCCCATTTTGTGCCCTAGCTTTGATTCAAGTCATAGTTGGTGGGAATTGGTCATCTCTTAGCATTTTAGAGGTAAGTTTATTGCATTTGTTCTTCATTTTCTTCATCTTATTCATCTTCTCCTTATAATTTCTGGGTTTAGAGTTAATCTAGGGTTTTTGTTTGTGTGCCCTTATTGGTTTGTGGTTTAGTTGAGCCTCCTCGTGATCCTAAAGGAAAGGAGATGGCATCGGGAAGTGGTGCTCATTAGATTGGAGCTAAGGAGTATCAGGTTTGGGAACTTTCTTTGAATTGATGTTCATATGTGGGTTTTGAGATATGCATGAATTTCTAGAAATTTATGATGTGTAAATAGGCTTATATTGGTATATATGATATGGGTTTTGAGTTTTGATGAGTTATGTTGCATAATTATTGAATTATTGAATTAAATGTGAAGTTGATTGAATTTTGCTGCAGAATTTTCTGGTTTGTGATTTTTGAAATCTTGATTTGTGAATTGATGATTTATTTTGGAATTAATTGTGGAAATATGTTGTTTTATGTTGATTATGGTGTTTGGAAAGCTTAATTTGAGGTAGGGTTGAATTTGGAGTGATTTGGGTCAAAATGGTTTGAGTTGGAAATTTTTGGGTTCCCTGCGCTTTAGTTGAGAACTGGAATTCCTGTTGCTGTCGCGAGCGCGACAGAATGGAATTTTTAGCTCTCGCGTGTTTTGCTTTGAGAATTGATGGCCGTCCGACTCATGCTGGAGAACCACGACTCGTACTCCCTTCCGCGTGTGCGAGTTGTGCATCTCAGCGGGATGTCAGCAGGTGAGGATCAGCACGACTCGTGCTTGCTCAACATGACTTGTGCTGGTGTGGCTTCTTCTGTATGTCGTGTTTTAGAGCACGACTGGGATGAGGAGCATCCGACACGAGTCGTGTCCTTCAGCACGACTCGTGTTCGATGTCTTACTATCGCGAGCGCGACAGAGACCCCTAATCTGCCGTATTTTTCTCGTGCGCCCAGTTTTTTGAAATGAACTTCAAATGCCTTTTTCTTGCCTTTTTCCTACTGTATGTTATATGAATTTGTTTATATGACTATTATTATATGAATTATGCATGACAAATTATATATATATTGTGAATAGAGACATGATTTGGATTATGCACGACCTGCGAAAGTCAGTCTAGTGGATAGTTAGGCATGCCTAATAGAGTCTTTTAGCTGCAGCCTCAGTTCTGTTTGGACCCCGATCAGGTCCCCATTTGGTTCCTCACGAACCCTTTTGAATTTTTGGACCTTGTTTAAGGTTCCTCCGAAAAATTATTTTGAATGTGATAAAATAAATGGTTTTCGATTTGTACCCGTAAGGTACTGTCTGTATACTCGTTATCCACTATTGTGAGTCAGCAGGTGTTCTATTTTCTTGGGTTTGCCTCGATATGATTATCAAAATGTGATATCTGAATGAGCATGATAATGACTTGAGAAATCAGTTAATATGTATATGAATGTGGATATGAGCTTCTGAATGTATGTCTTTATTCTGCAAACATGGTTATATATTTGACATGATTATCCGCATATGTCATATCATATGTGATTTTCTTTGGCAACCATTGTGAATGGCCGTCCACTCCTTTGTGTGTGTGTTCCCCATTAAGCATTATTGCTTAGCATGGTGTTTTATCCGTGCAGGTGCGAAAGGTGTTGTATTTTGGGAGAGTCACCGCCAATCAAGCCAACACAGAAGGGATTAGTGTTAGGGCTTATTTTTGTAGTATGATATGATGATTCTTTTTGTAATAGAGCTCTCATCTATTAGTTTTTGTCAGGCTTCCGCTATGTATATTTTGGATATGTAATTATTTTGTATTGGCAATTGATCATAACATTATTGTAATGATTTTGTTATGTTAATGCATGATCAGTTTTGCTTTCAAAGGTTTTAATTTTTGCTGTATTTATATATGTTATTGTGGATGAATGTATGTTTTTGTATCGATCTGTTTGTGCAACACCCCTGCTCCTACGGGATCTCACTCCTATCCGGATGGGTTCGCCTACGTAAGGGTAGGGGGTGTTACAGTTTTTGGTATTAGAGCCCGATTTAGGCTTTTCTGGGTATTGTTATTATTGTTGTGATGTGCATAGATGAGTATATATCTAGGACTATGTTGGTTGATGTAGTTGTCCTCTTGTTTATTTTAGATGGCTTCTAATTCGATGCGTGGATCACTTGAGAAGAACCCTCAAGTTGTTGATCCTTCGGTTTTTGTGTCAGCTCAACCTGCTAGTGTAACACCCCTTACCCGTACGTAGGCGATCCCATCCGATAAGGAGTAAGATGCCGTAAGAGTAAAGGTGCCACCCCACAGATACAGAATAAACATACACTCATACCTAAACATGCATACCGAAATACAGGGTAATTTAAAACTTTACAACACCATTCATAAAAAAAAGCTGATCATGCATTAATATAACGAAAGCATTACATTACTGTTATGATCAACTAAGAGATACAAAAGATAATTACAAAACCCAAGATACATGTACATAAGCGGAAGCTATTACAAAACCAAAATAAGAGAGTTCTATACAAAAGAATCCTCAAAATACAAAAATGAAGCCCTACACTAAGACCCTGCTGTGTTGGCTTCGATGGCGGCGACACTCCCAAGACAAACTCCTTCCGCACCTGCACGGGTAAACACACCGTGCTAAGCGATAAACGCTTAGTGGGGAAACATACATATAGTATGAAGACAATCATTCACAACGGTCGTCAAGGCGAAACACATGCGTACCTCATGTACATACATTAATCATGGCATAACGATAGCATAAACTCATGCTCACATACATAAAGCCATTCATCAGAAAGTTCATAATAATAATCATATCTTCATAACAGATTATACTTTTCACTACTGAAACCATAAAGATATAACAAATGTTTTCCCATATAACAATTCATACAAGCACCTGCTGACCCGAGGGAGTGGATAACGAGTATACAGATAGTACTTTACGGGTACGAGCCAATACGGATAGTACTTTACGGGTACGAGCCGAGAAAACTAATTTTGCATTTTAACTTTCAAAAAACATTTCAAAGGGGATCTTAAACAAGATCTTTTCACATAAGGGTTCGCAAGGAACCAATCAGGGACCTGATCGGGGTCCAAACAGAACTGAGGGTTGCAGCTAAAGACTCTATTAGGCATGCCTAACTATCCACTTACTAGACTCTAGCAGGTCATGCATAAGCCATTCAATCCATTTCATAACTTCCAAAATCATCATCATATATGCACATAATCATCTCATGGTTACGCTTGCATATTATTTATAGAATACTCAACATAAATCTCATAATTGCTAAAGAAAACTGAAGTTTAAGTCACATGCAATGAAAGAAAACTCATTCAGCATACAAGGGACTGTAACGCTCGCGATAAAGACCCAAGTCTCTTCACTGCGAGCGCACGACGGATTTCGCGACCGCGAGGAGGATGGAAGGACCAGGCTCTGTCGCACTTGCGATGTATATTGTGATCACGACAGAGAACCATTGGTGTTGTCGCGGGCTCGCGACGAATCGCATGCTCGCGATAGCACTTAGCTAGCATCGCGCTCTGTCGTGATCGCGACAGTTGTCGCGCTCGCGATAGAGGGTATACAACACTTCGGCTGTCGCGGGCTCGCGACGGCATCGCGTGCTCGCAATAGCGAAGCTCCCAACACCGCTCTTTGTCGCGATCGCGACAGCGTCAGGATTTTAAAAATCTATGTGGATGAGGTAGTCAGACTGCATGGAGTGCCGTTGTCCATAGTATCTGATCGGGATCCAAGATTTACTTCAAAGTTTTGGAAAGAATTGTAAAGAGCTTTGGGTACCAAGTTTAATTTCAGCATGGCATTTCATCCACAGACAGATGGTCAGTCCGAGCGGGTTATTCAGATTTTAAAGGCTATGTTGTGGGCTTGTACATTGGATTTTTCGGGTAGTTGGGACAGATATGTGCAGTTGATGGAGTTTGCCTATAACAATAGTTACCAGGCGAGCATCTGTATGTCACCGTATGAAGCTTTGTATGGTCGGTAGTGTAGGATTCCAATTTGTTGGACCGAGCTATCCGAGCATTCAGTTATTGGGCCAGAGTTGGTTAGAGACACCGAGGAAAAGATCAGAGTTGTGCAGCAGAATTTGAAGGCGGCTAAGGATCGGCAGAGGTCTTATGCTAACCTTAAGAGAAAAGATGTTCAGTTTGAGGTCGGGGACAAGGTTTTCCTTAAAGTCTCTCCTTGGAGAAAAGTGCTGAGATTTGGAAAGAAGGGTAAGCTTAGTCCTCGATTTATTGGACCGTAAGAAGTGTTAGCTAAGGTTGGTCCGGTAGCCTATAGGTTGGCTTTACTGGTAGAGTTGGCAAAGTTACACGATGTTTTCCATGTTTCGATGCTACGTCAGTATAGATCGGATCCTTCGCATGTATTGTCAGTTCAGGATATGCAATTGCAGCCAGGCTTTTCTTATGATGAAGAACCGAAAGCCATTTTAGCGTGAGAAGTACGACAGTTGAGGAACAAGCAAATCCCGTTGGTCAAAGTATTATAGAATCACCACGGAGTGGAAGAAGCTACTTGGGAACCAGAGGCGACCATGAGAGCTCAGTATCCGCATTTGTTTAGTTCAGGTGAGAATTTCGAGGACGAAATTCTTATTAGTAGGGGAGAGTTGTCACACCCCATTTTCCCCCTAGAAGTTTGAGCCATTTTTGTGCATGTGTATTGTGTGTGTTTTGGCATGTGATAACGGTATTTTGGGTAAATTGCATATTTTTGTGGGTTTTGCTAGTGTGTGGGTGCATATTTGATATTAGGGTGAGAATTAGTTGGGTTGCATTTGGGTGTGTTGCTCACATGTTTATAGGATGTGAGTGAGTGTGTTGTGTTTGTGTGTTGTGCTCACACATTTGTAGGGTGTTATAAGTTGGGGTGACTTTATGTGTGTGTAGTGTATTATTGTTGGGTGTGAGTGATCAAGATCCACCACTAGGAAGAGGACACATGGCTAAGGTTAGGAGAGAGGGGATTTAGAAGAGGAAAGAGAAAGGGAAGCAGAAATTTTGCTCCCTCAATCCCGTTTCTCTCTTCTCTTCATCTCTCTTCTTCCACTTCTCTTCCCATTTTGTGCCCTAGCTTGGATTCAAGTCATAGTTGGTGGGAATTGATCATCTCTTAGCATTTTAGACGTAAGTTTATTGCATTTGTTCTTCATTTTCTTCATCTTGTTCATCTTCTCCTTATAATTCTGGGTTTGGAGTTAATCTAGGGTTTTTGTTTGTGTACCCTTATTGGGTTGTGGTTTAGTTGAGCCTCCTCGTGATCCTAAAGGAAAGGAGAAGGCATTGGGAAGTGGTGCTCATTAGATTGGAGCTAAAGAGTATCAGGTTTGAGAACTTTCTTTGAATTGATGTTCATATGTGGGTTTTGAGATATACATGAATTTCTGGAAATTTATGATGTGTAAATAGGCTTATATTGGTATATATGATATGGGTTTTGAGTTTTGATGAGTTATGTTGCATAATTATTGAATTATTGAATCAAATGTGGAGTTGATTGAACTTTGCTGCGAAATTTTCTGGTTTGTGATTTTTGAAATCTTGATTTGTGAATTGATGATTTATTTTGGAATTAATTGTGGAAATACGTTGTTTTATGTTGATTATGGTGTTTGGAAAGCTTAATTTGAGGTAGAGTTGAATTTGGAGTGATTGGGTCAAAATGGTTTGAGTTAGAAATTTCTGGGTTCCTTGCGCTTTTGTTGAGAACCGGAAACCCTGCTGCTATTGCGAGTGCGACATAATGGAATTTCCAGTTCTCGCGTGTTTTGCTTTAAGAATTTATGGCCGTTCGACTCATACTGGAGAAGCACGACTCGTGCTCCCTTCCGTGTGTGCGAGTTGTACATCTCAGCGGGATGTCGGCAGCAGGTGAGGATCAGCACGACTCGTGCTCGAGAAGCACGACTAGTGCTAGTGTGGCTTCTTCTGCATGTCGTGCTTTAGAGCATGACTGGGATGAGGGACATCCGACACGAGTCATGTCCTTCAGCTCGACTCGTGTCTGATGTCTTACTGTCGCGAGCGCGACTTAGTCGCGAGCACGACAGAGACCCCCAATTTGCCCTATTTTTCTCGTGCGCCCAATTTTCCAAAATGAACTTCAAATGTCTTTTTCTTGCCTTTTTCCTACTATATGTTATATGAATTTGTTTATATGACTATTATTATATGAATTATGCATGACAAATTATATATATATTATGAATAGAGACATGATTTGGATTATGCATGACCTGCGAAAGTCAGTCTAGTGGATAGTTAGGCATGCGTAATAGAGTCTTTTAGCTGCAGCCTCAGTTTCGTTTGGACCCCGATCAGGTCCCCGTCTGGTTTATCGTGAACCCTTATGAATTTTTGGACCTTGTTTAAGGTTCCTCCGAAAAATTATTTTGAATGTGATAAAATAAATGGTTTTCGATTCGTACCCGTAAGGTACTGTCTGTATACTCGTTATCAACTATTGTGAGTCAGCAGGTGTTCTGTTTGCTTGGGTTTGCCTCGATATGATTATCAAAATGTGATATCCGAATGAGTATGATAATGACTTGAGAAATCAGTTAATATGTATATGAATGTTGATATGAGCTTCTGAATGTATGTCTTTATTCTATAAACATGGTTATATATCTGACATGATTATCCGCATATGTCATATCGTATGTGATTTGCTTTGCTAACCATTGTGAATGGCCGTCCACTCCTTTGTGTGTTTGTTCCCCACTAAGCGTTATCACTTAGCACGGTGTTTTATTTGTACAGGTGCGGAAGGTGCTGTATTTTGGGAGAGTCGCCGCCAGTCAAGCCAACACAGAAGGGATTAGTGTTAGGGCTTATTTTGTAGTATGATATGATGATTCTTTTTATAATAGAACTCTCATGTATTAGTTTTTGTCAAGTTTCCGCTATGTATATTTTAGATATGTAATTATTTTGTATTGGCAATTGATCAGAACATTATTGTAATGATTTTGTTATGTTAATGCATGAACAGTTTTGCTTTCAAAGGTTTTAATTTTCGCTGTATTTATATATGTTATTGTGGTTGAATGTATGTTTTTGTATCGATCTATTGGTGCAACACCCCTGCTCCTACGGCATCTCACTCCTATCCGGATGGGTTCGCCTACGTGTGGGTAGGGGGTGTTACAATGCTCGTGATGAGCTAGACCCATTGGTAGGGACCATGCTTGGGTAGACCTAAAAAGTCACCATCAACCATAGCCCATGTAATGACAAATAGAAACTTCCACTAGGTGATATGCTCCTTAATACGATGCTTGTGATATGGGCCGTCACGTATTAAACAAAATCAAGCAAATTAAGTGGTTCTTTATCATAGACTTTCATGCCCCGATAAGCCCACCTTAACTTGATTGAATTGTCCAAATAAGTAATGGCCAAAACTCATACGTATGTACATTAGATAAGAGTGTTATGCTGCCAATTTTTCACCGTGCACCACACCTGTCCGATGGGTTCCCTGCTAACCATCGGATGAAACCCACTTAGGAAAGAGACCGCACGACCTCGTGTGTGGGAGTGATAAGGTTGGAAGGATCTATCTGCTTGCATGTGGTTGCAGATACTGCACAACATGCTCGTGCATTGCATGTCATTCATGCATGTCAATAAAATAAATATGTGTGTATATAAATAATAATATATTTTCTCTCATGCTATGCGTGTATATATCTTTTCATTTGCATATTATTTTTTTCACGTGTACATATCATCCTGCGTGTAATTTCTCCCATGCATCCCATCGTATCATTGTAATCTATTGATCTTTCACTTATCAAGGACCATTTGCATGGTACGATCATGCATTGCACATCATTCATGCATCATTTTAACCCATTGGATGTTTCTGCCACTATAGACCATTTACCTGGGAGGTTTTGGGGTCCCTGAGGGTGCCTGAGGAGCAAACGGAGTTCGAATTGGTTGACAGAGATTTCAAGGTCGGTAATGGCAGATTTATCGCAGAAAACGGGTGCGTTGACAACGCAAGATCTGGACAAAATATTAGAGGATTTTGAGAGAAAGATGTTAGCTATGACGAGGAGCATGGTCGCCCAGATGGCACCAAGTGCCAGGCAACCATTTGTGGCTCCTGCTGTGGAGCAAGTTGGAACCCCTATTGTAGGGGAAACTCCTATAGCAACTGCCACTGCGCAACAACCACCTATCGAGCCTAGAGTGACAGCACCTGCTGAGCAGAGGAGAATTCCCAACCCGAAAGATGATTTCATAGTAGAGGAAGAGGATGAGCTAGTAATTCCTCAGTCTGTGAGAAAGAAAATTCCCAAAGTAAAGGATGATGTAGTCAGGAAAATGGAAAAAAAGATCGAAGCAATTACGTGTTTACTGTCTACCGGGAAAGGGATTAGCCCTGAAGATATGGATTTGGATGATGGAGAGCTATTGCCCCAGAGGTTTAAGATGCCAGACCTGCCAAAATTTGACGGTACTTCAGACCCTTCTGCACATGTTAAGCAGTACACCCTGATCATGAAGGGTACAGGACTGACGAAGAAGCAGAAGGTAGAATATTTCTGCCTCAGTCTGGTGGGTCCAGCAGTAGACTGGTATCACGGGTTAGACAGCAGGTCCAAGGAGGATTGGGACCTTTTGACGGAAGAATTCCTTAAGCAATACGATTGCAGCACAAGAATGGAGGTCACTCTAAAAGACCTAGAGCTACTGCAGCAGAAGCCCGAGGAGTCCTTCCAGGAGTACCTCACCAGATAGAGAAACTGGGTCATGGAAATGAACAGAAAACCTGATACCCCTGACCAGATAAGGTTATTCATCAGGAATGCTAGCCCGTACCTAAGAGAGGCACTAAAGATGAAGGGACTCAAAGACTGGGAGTCGCTTAAAGATATAGCCATCGAAGCTGAGGCCGAACATATGGACAAAATGGCTAAGCCTGCAAACTTGGCCTTGGGCGAAAGCAAAGGAAGCAGCAGTGGTAACGGGAGCAGACCTGGGGCAGCAGAAGTTTCAGCCACGGGAATGACTCGACGCCACCTCACCATCTCAGGTAGGCCATTGTCTTGGTATTTTACCCACCTCATCAAAGAAGGGAAGTTACAACCCTTGCCAGCCGCGCCTGCCCCAAGCCAAGGATAGCCTAGACACAGAACAGACTGGTATTGTGCGTATCACCAGTACACAGGGCATAGAACAGACTATTGTCATCCTCTGAGAGATCATATTCAGGAATTAATGTCTGATCTAGAAGAGCAAAAGAAGGAGAGGAAGACAAATTGAGTACCTAAGTGGAGAATGAAGGTGGTTCCTGCGGATGGTGATGAACCATTGGCCAAAACAGCTGTGCTAGTGGAAACAAGAGAGTGTTAGCTATTCAGATATTCTTTTTATTTTTGAACTTTTTAATGATGATGTTTTTAATTCTAGTTTTCTATTAAACGAAATGATTGGTTTTACTTATCTGTGTGATATTTTCTCATGATTTCATTATGCATGATCATGACACATTCATATTTAATAATGATTCAAATGATGCCATTTCATTTAATCTCAGAACTTTGGGGAACCCAAAGAAAATCTTGATAGCATCTGTTATGACTCCTGAAGAGAGATTAAAAAGAGAGAAAATAAAAAAAATGAAATAAAAAAAGTCTTTGCCTGGACCTATGAAGACATGCCAGGAGGTGATTATGAAGCCGCCGAACACACTATGCCAACATACCCTGATCATGGACCAGTGACGCAGAAGCTCAGAAGACTCAAGCAAAAATCGGCAGAAATGGTTGAAAAGGGAGATCCACAAGCAGAAACGGGGCCAAATTTCTTACTGAAACGCAATGCCCAACTAGGTGGGTCAACGACATCCCCAATGGTTAAGAAGAGAGGTGCATGTATGTGTAAACTATCAGGATTTGGACGAAGCTTGTTGGGGAGCGGAAAAAAAATGTGTGTAAGCAAAAAAAAAATAAGAAAAAAAAGAGAGAAAAAATTGATCATCGACATAGGGCAAGGGAAAGTTACCTGGGGGCAAGCTTTGTTCGGATCCCATTGATCTACACATACCTATATTTTGCCATTCTTCTTAGCTACTGAAAAGAACCCAAAGATTGATTCACAAGCTATTCGCCCAGTTCATCAATGTAGAGGATGTGCAGTACAGGAAGTAAGCTAATGATATACGACTTGGGTGCTTAGGCGAGAAGAAGACCAAGAAGGTTATGGAGAAGACCCAAGCTGTGATCTACAGTCGGAACCCTTATAGGGGTCACACTTTATTCCTCAATGCATGGGGGCGGAAGCACTACTGCCCGTTGAAGCACGTCAAATCTTTAAGGGGCAGTCATGGAAGCAATAACTACAGCAGCTAAGCACGTTAAGCAGAAATAGGTTTTGGAATTACAATCGCAATCAGATTTATCAATACCTTGTTCGATCATTTGGAAAGAAGGTCAGGAAACACTCGCTGGAAAGGAGGAGACTCAGTCTCTAGGCAAATAAAACCAAGCATCCTGGACATACAAGGTAAATTCAGGCCAACATAGGAGGGTTTGTTCTTAAGAGATTGGTATACAAGAGAGTAACAATTCTAACAGACAGCAATGGAGATGATCTCGGGTAATCGATCAACATCAACAGACTCAAGAAGGTCATGGCTAAAGACTAAAAATCAAAAGAAGAGAATAAATGCCCGGTGGATTGAAAACCGAAAAAGGCGGCCTTGCTAAGATTGGGCGCCTTGTCAGGATTAAAACCGAAAAAAGGCGTTCTGGTCAAAAATTAGAGGCTTGAGAGAAAATATCAAATCAAAAAAACCCGAGAGGGCTGATTAGAAATAGGAGTCTGATGCTTACAAGATCCACTCCGAGATTAGATGTAATTTTGCATTCCGAATCCATGTTAAATGGTGATCATGTATGGAAAAATTATACTCAAATGTACACAATTTTACAAAAATACATAAAACAAAAGCAGTTTGACTCATCATTTCCTAGTTCTTTTATAAAAAGAGAAGCATCATCTATTACTGAATGTGTAAAATCTAAATGGCTACTCTACTCCTGCTCTCACCAACCAGATGCCTAAGCCGATGGGTCCTATTATCTACTGCGGGGCTAAGTACCCTTCTCTTACATGCACTTATGGAGGCGAGGGTGTAGTCTGTGACCAGAGCAGTTCATTTTGCATACTCAAAGTTGTCTGGTTCTAGCGTAGAATCAGCACATTGGTACTATCTACCCTCCGGTGCTCTGTCCGCTCGAGCACTTCAGTCGATTCATCCTGCTATCAACTGTGAGGCCAATTCTAAAGCACCTTCGTGGTAGGAATCAAACTCACACACAACCATAATCTGAGACATAAGTACATGCCGATTATACCTGAAAGATCTTCGACGACAGCTACAGCCTTCTTTACCAAAAAAAAAGAGGCCGTTAGAGATGAAAACGTAATAGGCGCTCTAAGCAAAAATTAGGCCAAAGGGCAGGGTGAAAACCTGAGAACAGGCAGTCTATCCTATAAAAAAATAAAATGAACAAAAACCGTTGGATTGGGTTGGGTCCATTCCAAGCAAAAAATAAGGCACAACGTTGTGTGAAAATCCGAAAAGGATGCATTTCCTGCTAAGAAAAGCTAATGTGAAAACCCATAAGGGGTGCACTACCTTTAAAATAATGACTTCCGATACCTGGAGTGATAAGGCGGCATTACATAGGATGGCCTCCCTTCAGGTAGAAAGTGCATAATACAGAGCATGAGTTAGAATCATGGGGGCAAGATGCTGTATAGCTCATAGCAAAAGGGTGCATGCTTGTTGACCGAGGGCTAACAATGCACACCGGACGGTTCTCTCTGAAATGACTATGGGTCAAAGTTCCTAAGCCAAGATGATACTTTTCTATATCACTAGGGGCATCAAACAGCATGGACAGTATCCTCGATGAGTCCCTTAACTACCTAGGATGTGGTCTATCCATTTTTGCATCTCACGTGCATTCACACATGCATGAACTTTTTATATATATCTTGCATAAGCAATTCTTCGCGCACATAATCCCTGCATACTTGCAACACATAATTCTCTACACAAGTCTAGCATGCATAGCGCAAGCACTTATCACGTGCATTTAATCTTTTACACGTATAGTTGTCTACACATAATTTTCGCACATCAATCCTCAGCATGATTTGTGTGTATAGCTTTGCACATACATCTTACATCCGATTATCTTTAAGTCCTTTTTCAAGGCATTCCCAGTCTCTCCGGAGTATTATCTTTAAGTCCTTTTTAAAGGCATTCTCAGTCTCTTCGGAGCATTATCTTTATATCCTTTTACAAGACATTCTCAGTCTCTTCGAAGCATTATCTTTAAGTCCTTTTTCAAGGCGTTCACAGTCTCTTTGGAGCATTACCTTTAAGTCCTTTTTTAAGGCATTCCCAGTCTCTTCGGACCATTATCTTCAAGTCCTTTTTCAAGGCATTCTCAGTCTATTCGGAGCATTATCTTTAAGTCCTTTTTAAAGGCATTCTCAGTCTCTTCGGGGCATTATCTTTAAGTCCATTTTCAAGGCATTCTCAGTCTCTTCGGAGCATTATCTTTAAGTCCTTTTTCAAGGCATTCCCAGTCTCTTCGGAGCATTATGTTTAAGTCCTTTTTCAAGGCATTCTCAATCTCTTCGGAGCATTAACTTTAATTCCTTTTTCAAGGCGTTCTCAGTCTCTTCGGCGCATTATCTTTAAGTACTTTTTCAAGGCATTCCCAGTATCTTCGAAGCATTATCATCAAGGCATTCTCAGTCTCTTTGGAGCATTATCTTTAAGTCCTTTTTCAAGGCATTCTCAGTCTCTTCAGAGCAATATCTTTAAGTCCTTTTTAAAGGCATTCTTAGTCTATTCGGAGCATTATCTTTAAGTCCTTTTTCAAGGTATTCCCAGTCTCTTCGGAGCATTATCTTGAAGTCCTTTTTCAAGGCCTTCTCAGTCTCTTCGAAGCATTATCTTAAAGTCCTTTTTCAAGGAGTTCACAGTCTGTTCGGAGAATTATATTTAAGTCCTTTTTCAAGGTGTTCTCAGTCTCTTCGGAGCATTATCTTTAAGTCCTTTTTCAAGGCGTCCCCAGTCTTTTCGGAGAATTATCTTTAAGTCCTTTTCAAGGCATTCTCAGTCTCTTCGGAACATTATCTTTAAGTCCTTTTTCAAGGTATTCACAGTCTTTCCGGAGCATTATCTTTAAGTCCTTTTTCAAGGCGTTCCGAGTCTCTTCGGAGTATTATCTTTAAGTCCTTTTTCAAGGCGTTCTCAGTCTCTTCGGAGCATTATCTTTAAGTCCTTTTTCAAGGCATTCCCAGTCTCTTCAGAGCATTATCTTCAAGTTCTTTTTCAAGGCATTGTCAGTCTCTTCGGAGCATTATCTTTAAGTCCTTTTCAAAGGCATTCTCAGTCTCTTTGGAGCATTATCTTTAAGTCCTTTTTCAAGGCATTCCAAGTCTCTCCGGGGCATTATCTTTAAGCCCTTTTTCAAGGCGTTCTCAGTCTCTTCAGAGCATTATCTTTAAGTACTTTTTCAAGGCGTTCCCAGTCTCTTCGGAGCATTATCTTCAAGTCATTTTTCAATGCATTCTCAGTCTCTTCGGAACATTGCCCTTAAGTCCTTTTTCAAGGCATTCTCAGACTCTTTGGAGCATTATCTTTAATTCCTTTTTAAAGGCATTCCCTCAGTCTCTTAGGAGCATTATCTTTAATCCATTTTCAAGGCGTTCCCAGTCTCTTCGGAGCATTATGTTTAAGTCCTTTTTAAAGTTGTTCGCTGTCTTTTCGGAGCATTACCTTTAAGTCCTTTTTCATGACCTTCCCAGTCTCTTCGGAGCATTAACATTAAGTCCTTTTTCAAGGCATTCTCAGTCTCTTCGTAGCTTTATCTTCAAGCACTTTTTCAAGGCCTTCTTAGTCTCTTCGAAGCATTATAATTAAGTACTTTTTCAAGGCATTTCCAGTCTCTTCGGAGCATTATCTTCAAGTCCTTTTTCAAGGCATTCTCAGCCTCTTCGGAGGATTATCTTTAAGTCCTTTTTCAAGGCATTCTCAGTATCTTCGGAGCATTATCTTTAAGTCCTTTTTAAAGGCAGTCCCTCAGTCTCTTCGGAGCATTATCTGTAAGTCCTTTTTCAAGGCGTTCTCAGTCTCTTCGGAGCATTATCTCTAGGACCTTTTTAAAGGCGTTCTCAGTCTTTTCGGAGCATTATCTTTATGTGCTTTTTCAAGACCTTCCCAATCTCTTCGGAGAATTAATTTTATGTCATCTTTCAAGGCATTCTCAGTCTCTTCGGACCATTATCTACAAGTCATTTTTCAAGGCATTCTTAGTCTCTTTGGAGCATTATCTTTAAGTCATTTTTAAAGGCATTCTCTGTCTCTTCGGAGCATTATCATTAAGTCCTTTTTAAAGGAGTTCACAGTCTCTTCGGAGAATTATATTTAAGTCCTTTTTCAAGGCGTTCTCAGTCTCTTCGGAGCATTATCTTTAAGTCCTTTTCCAAGGTATTCACAGTCTCTTCGGAGCATTATCTTCAAGTCATTTTTCAAGGCGTTTCCAGTCTCTTCGGAGTATTATCTTTAAGTCTTTTTTCAAGGCGTTCTCAGTCTCTTCGGAGCATTATCTTTAAGACCTTTTTCAAGGCATTCCCGGTCTCTTCAGAGCATTATCTTCAAGTCCTTTTTCAAGGCATTCTAAGTCTCTTCGGAGCATTATCTTTAAGTCCTTTCTAAAGGCATTATCAGTCTCTTTGGAGCATTATCTTTATGTCCTTTTTCAAGGCATTCCAAGTCTCTTCGGAGCATTATCTTTAAGCCCTTTTTCAAGGCGTTCTCAGTCTCTTCGGAGAATTATGTTTAAGTACTTCTTCAAGGCATTCCCAGTCTCTTCGGAACATTATCATCAAGTCATTTTTTAATGCATTCTCAGTCTCTTCGGAACATTATCCTGAAGTTATTTTTCAAGGCATTCTCAGTCTCTTTGGAGCATTATCTTTAAGTCCTTTTTAACGGCATTCCCTCAGTCTCTTCGGAGCATTATGTTTAATCCATTTTCAAGGCATTCCCAGTCTCTTCGGATCATTATCGTTAAGTCCTTTTTAAAGGCGTTCTCAGTTTTTTCGGAGCATTATCTTTATGTCCTTTTTCAAGACCTTCCCAGTCTCTTCGGAGCATTAACATCAAGTCCTTTTTCAAGGCATTCTAAGTCTCTTCGGAGCATTATCTTCAAGTACTTTTTCAAGGCATTCTCAGTCTCTTCGGAGTATTATCTTTAAGTCCTTTATAAAGGCATTCTCAATCTCTTCAGAGCATTATCTCTATGTCCTTTTTCAAGGCGTTCTCAGTCTCTTCGGAGCATTATCTTTAAGGCCTTTTTCAAGGCATTCCCAGTCTCTTCGGAGCATTATATTTAAGTCCTTTTTCGAGGCATTGTCAGTCTCTTCGGAGCATTATCTTTAAGTCCTTTTTCAAAGCGTTCTCAGTCTCTTCGGAGAATTATCTTTAAGTCCTTTTTCAAGGTATTCTCAGTCGCTTCGGAGCATTATCTTCAAGTCCTTTTTCAAGGCATTTTCACTATCTTCGGAGCATTATATTTAAGTCCCTTTTAAAGGTATTCTCAGTCTCTTCGGAGCATTATCTTTAAGTCCTTTTTTAAGGCATTCCCAGTCTCTTAGAAGCATTATCTTTAAGTCCTTTTTTAAGGTGTTCTCAGTCTCTTCGGAGCATTATCTTTAAGTACATTTTCAAGGCATTTCCCATCTCTTCGGAGCATTATCTTCAAGTCCTTTTTCAAGGTATTCTCAGTCTCTTCGGCGCATTATCTTTAAGTATTTTGTAAGGCATTCTTAGTCTCTTTGGAGCATTATCTTTAAGTCCTTTTTCAAGGCGTTCACAGTCTCTTCGGAGCATTATCTTTAAGTACTTTTTCAAGGCATTTGCCATCTCTTCGGAGCATTATCTTCAAGTCCATTTTCAAGGCATTCTCAGTCTCTTCGGCGCATTATCTTTAAGTACTTTTTCAAGGCAATCTTAGTCTCTTCGGAGCATTATCTTTAAGTCCTTTTTCAAGGTATTCTCAGTCTATTCGGAGCATTATCTTCAAGTCCTTTTTCAAGGCATTCTCAGTCTCTTCGGCGCATTATCTTTAAGTATTTTGTAAGGCATTCTTAGTCTCTTTGGAGCACTATCTTTAAGTCCTTTTTCAAGGCATTCATAGTCTCTTCAGAGCATTATCTTTAAGTACTTTTTCAAGGCATTTGCCATCTCTTCGGAGCATTATCTTCAAGTCCATTTTCAAGGCATTCTCAGTCTCTTCGGCGCATTATCTTTAAGTACTTTTTCAAGGCAATCTTAGTCTCTTCGGAGCATTATCTTTAAGTCCTTTTTCAAGGTATTCTCAGTCTATTCGGAGCATTATCTTTAAGTCCTTTTTCAAGGTATTCACAGTCTATTCGGAGCATTGTTCTTAAGTCATTTTTCAAGGCGTTCCCAATCTCTTTTGAGCATTGTCTTTAAGTCCTCTTTCAAGACGTTCTCAGTCTCTTCAGAGCATTATCTTTAAGTCCTTTTTCAAGGCGTTGTCCGTCTCTTCGGAGCATTATCTTGAAGTCCATTTTTAAGGCGTTCTCAGTCTCTTCGGAGCATTATCTTTAAGTCCTTTTTCACGGCATTCTCAGTCTCTTCTGAGCATTATCTTTAAGTCCTTTTTCAAAGCGTTACGAGTCTCCTCGGAGCATTATCTTTAAGTAGTTTTTAAAGACGATCCCAGTCTCTTTGGAGCATTATCTTTAAGTCCGCTTTCAAAGCATTCCCAGTCTCTTCGAAGCATTATCTTCCATTCCTTTTTCAAGGCATTCTCATTCTCTTCGGAGCATTATCTTTAAGACCTTTTTAAAGGCATTCTCAGTCCCTTCGGACCATTATCTTTAAGTCCTTTTTCAAGGCATTTCCAGTCTCTTCGGAGCATTATCTTTATGTCCTTTTTAAGGGCATTCTCAGTCTATTCGGAGTATTATCTTTAAATTCTTTTTCAAGGCATTCCCAGTCTTTTCGGAGTATTATCTTTAAGTCCATTTTCAAGGCATTCTCAGTCTCTTCGGAGCGTTATCTTTAAGTCCTTTTTCCACACATTCTTAGTCTATTCAGAGAATTATCTTTAAGTCCTTTTTCAAAGCGATCCCAGTCTCTTCGAAGCATTATCTTTAAGTAATTTTTCCAGGAGTTCTCAGTCTCTTCGAAGCATTATCTTGAAGTCCTTATTCAATGCATTCCCAGTCTTTTCGGAGCATTATCATTAAATCCTTTTTCAAGGCGTTCTCAGTCTCTACGGAGCAATATCTTTAAGTCCTTTTTCAAGGCCTTCCTAGTCTCTTCAGAGCATTAACTTCAAGTCCTTTTTCAAGGCATTCTCAGTCTCTTCAGAGCATTATCTTCAAGTAATTTTTCAAGGCATTCTCAATCTCTTCGGAGCATTATCTTTAAGTCCTTTTGCAAGGCATTCTCAGTCTCTTCTGAGCATTATCTTCAAGTCCTTTTTCAAGGCGTTCCCAGTCTCTTCGAAGCATTATCTTTAAGTAGTTCTTCAAGGCGTTGTCAGTTTCTTCGGTGCAGTATCTTTAAGTCCCCTTTCAAGGCATTCCCAGTCTCTTCGGAGCATTATCTTCAAGTCCTTTTTCAAGGCATTCTCAATGTTTTCGGAGCATTACCTTTAAGTCCTTTTTGAAGGCATTCTTAGTCTCTTCGGAGCATTATCTTTAAGTCCTTTTTCAAGGCATTCCCATTCTCTTCGGAGCATTATCTTTAAGTCCTTTTTAAAGGCATTATCAGTCTCTTCAGAACATTATCTTTAAATCCTTTTTCAAGGCATTCCCAGTCTTTTCGGAGAATTATCTTTAAGTCCTTTTTCAAGGCGTTCTCAATCTCTTCGGAGCATTATCTTTAAGTCCTTTATAAAGGCATTCTTAGTCTCTTCGGACCATTATCTTTAAGTCCTTTTTCAAGGCATTCCCAGTTTCTTCGGAGCATTATCATCAAGTCCTTTTTAAAGGCATTCTCAGTCACTTCGAAGCATTATCTTTAAGCCCTTTTTAAAGGCATTCGCAGTCTCTTCGGAGCATTATTTTTAAGTCATTTTTCAAGGCAATCTCAGTCTTTTTGGAGCACTATCTTTAAGTCCTTGTTCAAGGCGTTCCCAGTCTCTTCGGAGCATTATCTTCAAGTCCTTTTTTAAGGCATTCATAGTCTCTTCGAAGCATTATCTTCAAGTCCTTTTTCAAGGCATTCCCAGTCTCTTAGGAGCATTATCTTTAAGTCCTTTTTAAAGGCATTCTCAGTCTCTTCGGAGCATTATTTTTAAATCCCTTTTCAAGGCATTCCCAGTCTTTTCGAAGCATTGTCTTTAAGTTCTTTTTCAAGGCGTTCTCAGTCTCTTCGGAGCATTATCTTTAAGTCCTTTTTCAAGGCATTCTCAGTCAATTCCGATCATTATATGTAAGTCCTTTTTCAAGGTATTCTCAGTCTTTTTGAAGCATTATCTTTAAGTCTTTTTTCAACGCATTCTTAGTCTATTCAGAGCATTATCTTTAAGTCCTTTTTCAAGGCGATCCCAGACTCTTCGAAGCATTATCTTTAAGTCATTTTTCCCGGAGTTCTCCATCTCTTCGGAGCATTATCTTTAAGTCCTTATTAAATGCAATCCCAGTCTGTTCGGAGCATTATATTTAAGCCCTTTTTCAAGGCGTTCTCAGTCTCTTCAGAGCATTATCTTTAAGTCCTTTTTTAAGGCCTTCCCAGTCTCTTCGGAGCATTAAATTCAGGTCCATTTTCAAGGCATTCTCAGTCTCTTCGGACCATTATATTCAAGTCCTTTTTCAAGGTATTCTCAGTCTATTCGGAGCATTATCTTTAAGTCCTTTTTCAAGGTATTCACAGTCTCTTTGTAGCATTATCTTTCAGTCCTTTTTCAAGGCGTTCACAGTCTCTTCGGAGCATTATCTTTAAGTCTTTTTTCAGGGCATTCTCAGTATCTTCGGAGCATTATCTTTAAGTCATTTTTCAAGGCATTCCCAGTCTTTTCGGAGCATTATCTTCAAGTCCTTTTTCAAGGCATTCTCACTATCTTCGGAGCATTATCTTTAAGTCCTTTTTAAAGGTATTCTCAATCTCTTCGGAGCATTATCTTTAAGTCCTTTTTTAAGGCATTCCTAGCCTCTTAGAAGCATTATCTTTAAGTCCTTTTTCAAGGCGTTCTCAGTCTCTTCGGAGCAATATCTTTAAGTACTTTTTCAAGGTATTTCCCATCTCTTCGGAGCATTATCTTCAAGTCCTTTTTCAAGGCATTCTCAGTCTCTTCGGCGCTTTATCTTTAAGTACTTTTTCAAGGCATTCTTAGTCTATTTGGAGCATTATCTTTAAGTCCTTTTTAAAGGCATTCTCTCAGTCTCTTAGGAGCATTATCTTTAAATCCTTTTTCAAGGCATTCTCAGTCTCTTCGGAGCATTATCTTAAAGTCCTTTTTAAAGGTATTCTCAGTCTATTCGGAGCATTATCTTTAAGTCCTTTTTCAAGGTATTCACAGTCTCTTCGTAGCATTATCTTTCAGTCCTTTTTCAAGGCTTTCCCAGTCTCTTCGGAGCATTATCTTTAAGTCTTTTTTCTGGGCGTTCTCAGTCTCTTCGGAGCATTATCTTTAAGTCATTTTTTAAGGCATTCCGAGTCTCTTCGGAGCATTATGTTTAAGTCCTTTTTCAAGGCGTTCTAAATCTCTTCGGAGCATTATCTTTAAGCAATTTTTCAAAGCACTCCCAGTCTCTTTGAACCATTAGCTTTAATTCCTTTTTCAAGCCGTTCTCAGTCTCTTCGGTGCATTATATTTACTTACTTTTTTAAGGCATTCCCAGTATCTTCGGAGCATTATCATCAAGGCATTCTCAGTCTCTTTGGAGCATTATCTTTAAGTCCTTTTTCAAGGCATTCTCAGTCTCTTCAGAGCAATATCTTTAAGTCCGTTTTAAAGGCATTCTTAGTCTATTCGGAGCATTATCTTTACGTCCTTTTTCAAGGAATTCCCAGTCTCTTCGGAGCATTATCTTGAAGTCCTTTTTCAAGGCCTTCTCAGTCTCTTCGGAGCATTGTATTTAAGTACTTTTTCAAGGCATTCACAGTCTCTTCGGAGCATTATCTTCAAGTCCTTTTTCAAGGCATTCTCATCCTCTTCGGAGCATTATCTTTAAGTCCTTTTTCAAGGCATTCTCAGTCTGTTCGGAGCATTATCTTTAAGTCCTTTTTAAAGGCATTCCCTCAGTCTCTTCGGACCATTATCTTTAAGTCCTTTTCCAAGGCGTTCCCCGTCTCTTCGGAGCATTATCTTTAGGTCCTTTTTAAAGGCGTTCTTAGTCTTTTTGGAGCATTATCTTTATGTGCTTTTCAAGACCTTCCCAGTCTCTTCGGAGAATTAATTTCATGTCCTTTTTCAAGGCATTATCAGTCTGTTCGGAGCATTATCTTCAAGTCCTTTTTCAAGGTATTCTCAGTCTCTTTGAAGCATTATCTTAAAGTTCTTTTTCAAGGAGTTCACAGTCTCTTCGGAAAAATATATTTAAGTCATTTTTCAAGGCGCTCTCAGTCTCTTCGGAGCATTATCTTTATTACCTTTTTCAAGGCGTCTCCAGTCTTTTCGGAGAATTATCTTTATGTCCTTTTCAAGGCATTCTCAGTCTCTTCGGAACATTATCTTTAAGTCCTTTTTCAAGGTATTCACAGTCTTTTCAGAGCATTATCTTTTAGTCCATTTTCAAGGCGTTCGGAATCTCTTCGGAGTATTATCTTTAAGTCATTTTTCAAGGCGTTCTAAGTCTCTTCGGAGCATTATCTTTAAGTCCTTTTTCAAGGCCTTCCCAGTCTCTTCAGAGCATTAAATTCAAGTCCTTTTTCAAGGCATTCTCAGTCTCTTCGGAGCATTATCTTCAAGTCCTTTTTCAAGGTATTCTAAGTCTATTCGGAGCATTATTTTTAAGTCCTTTTTCAAGGTATTCACGGTATCTTCGTCGCATTATCTTTCAGTCCTTTTTCAAGGCGTTCCCAGTCTCTTCGGAGCATTATCTTTAAGTCTTTTTTTAGGGCGTTCTCAGTATCTTCGGAGCATTATCTGTAAGTCATTTTTCAAGGCATTCCCAGTCTCTTCGGAGCATTATGTTCAAGTCCTTTTTCAAGACATTCTCACTATCTTCAGAGCATTATCTTTAAGTCCTTTTTAAAGGTATTCTCAATCTCTTCGGAGCATTATCTTTAAGTCCTTTTTTAAGGCATTCCCAGTCTCTTAGAAGCATTATCTTTAAGTCCTTTTTCAAGGCGTTCTCAGTCTCTTCAGAGCATTATCTTTAAGTACTTTTTCAAGGCATTTACCATCTCTTCGGAGCATTATCTTCAAGTCCTTTTTCAAGGCATTCTCAGTCTCTTCGGCGGATTGTCTTTAAGTCCTTTTTAAAGGTATTCTCAGTCTCTTCGTAGCATTATCTTTAAGTCCTTTTTAAAGGCATTCTCTCAGTCTCTTTGGAGCATTATCTTTAAATCCTTTTTCAAGGCATTCTCAGTCTCTTCGGAGCATTATCTTAAAGTCCTTTTTCAAGGTATTCTCAGTCTATTCGGAGCATTATCTTTAAGTCCTTTTTCAAGGTATTCACAGTCTCTTCGTAGCATTATCTTTCAGTCCTTTTTCAGGGCGTTCCCAGTCTCTTCGGAGCATTATCTTTAAGCCTTTTTTCTGGGCGTTCTCAGTCTCTTCGGAGCATTATCATTAAGTCATTTTTCAAGGCATTCCCAGTCTCTTCGGAGCATTATCTTTAAGTCCTTTTTCTAGGCGTTCTCAATCTCTTCGGAGCATTATCTTTAAGTAATTTTTCAAAGCATTCCCAGTCTCTTCGAAGCATTATCATTAATTCCTTTTTCAAGTCGTTCTTTGTCTCTTCGGCGCATTATCTTTAATTACTTTTTCAAGGCATTCCCAGTATCTTCGGAGCATTATCATCAAGGCATTCTCAGTCTCTTTGGAGCATTATCTTTAAGTCCTTTTTCAAGGCATTCTCAGTCTCTTCAGAGCAATATCTTTAAGTCCTTTTTAAAGGCATTCTTAGTCTATTCTGAGCATTATCTTTAAGTCCTTTTTCAAGGCATTCCCAGTCTCTTCGGAGCATTATCTTGAAGTCCTTTTTCAAGGCCTTCTCAGTCTCTTCGTAGCATTATATTTAAGTACTTTTTCAAGGCATTCCCAGTCTCTTCGTAGCATTATCTTCAAGTCCTTTTTCAAGGCATTCTCATCCTCTTCGAAGCATTATCTTTAAGTCCTTTTTCAAGGCATTCTCAGTCTGTTCGGAGCATTATCTTTAAGTCCTTTTTAAAGGCATTTCCTCAGTCTCTTCGGAGCATTATCTTTAAGTCCTTTTTCAAGGCGTTCCCAGTCTCTTCGGAGCATTATCTTAAGGTCCTTTTTAAAGGCGTTCTCAGTCTTTTCGGAGCATTATCTTTATGTGCTTTTTTAAGAACTTCCCAGTCTCTTCGGAGAATTAATTTCATGTCCTTTTTCAAGGCATTATCAATCTCTTCGGAGCATTATCTTCAAGTCCTTTTTCAAGGCATTCTCAGTCTCTTCGGAGCATTATCTTAAAGTCCTTTTTCAAGGAGTTCACAGTCTCTTCGGAGAATTATATTTAAGTCCTTTTTCAAGGCGTTCTCAGTCTCTTCGGAGCATTATCTTTAAGTCCTTTTTCAAGGCGTCCCCAGTCTTTTCGGAGAATTATCTTTAAGTCCTTTTCAAGGCATTCTCAGTCTCTTTGGAACATTATCTTTAAGTCCTTTTTCAAGGTATTCACAGTCTTTTTGGAGCATTATCTTTATGTCCTTTCTCAAGGCGTTCTGAGTCTCTTCGGAGTATTATCTTTAAGTTATTTTTCGAGGCGTTCTCAGTCTATTCGGAGCATTATCTTTATGTCCTTTTTCAAGGCATTCCCAGTCTCTTCAGAGCATTATCTTCAAGTCCTTTTTCACGGCATTCTCAGTCTCTTCGGAGCATTATCTTTAAGCTCTTTTTAAAGGCATTCTCAGTCTCGTTGGAGCATTATCTTTAAGTCCTTTTTCAAGGCAGTCCAAGTCTCTTCGGGGTATTATCTTTAAGCCCTTTTTCAAGGCGTTCTCAGTCTCTTCGGAGCATTATCTTTAAGTACTTTTTCAAGGCATTCCCAGTCTCTTCGGAGCATTAGCTTCAAGCCATTTTTCAATGCATTCTCAGTCTCTTCGGAACATTGTCCTTAAGTCCTTTTTCAAGGCATTATCAGACTCTTTGGAGCATTATCTTTAATTCGTTTTCAAAGGCATTCCCTCAGTCTCTTCGGAGCATTATCTTTAATCCATTTTCAAGGCATTCCCAGTCTTTTCGGAGCATTATCTTTAAGTCCTTTTTCATGAGCTTCCCAGTCTCTTCAGAGCATTAACATTAAGTCCTTTTTCAAGGCATTCTCAGTCTCTTCAGAGCTTTATCTTCAAGTACTTTTTCAAGGCATTCTTAGTCTCTTCGAAGCATTATAATTAAGTACTTTTTCAAGGCATTCCCAGTCTCTTCGGAGCATTATCTTCAAGTCCTTTTTCAAGGCATTCTCAGTCTCTTCGGAGGATTATCTTTAAGTCCTTTTTCAAGGCATTCTCAGTCTCTTCAGATCATTATCTTTAAGTCCTTTTTAAAGGCATTCCCTCAGTCTCTTCAGAGCATTATCTTTAAGTCCTTTTTCAAGACGTTCTCAGTCTCTTCGGAGCATTATCTTTATGACATTTTTAAAGGCGTTCTCAGTCTTTTCTGAGCATTATCTTTATGTGCTTTTTCAAGACCTTCCCAGTCTCTTCGGAGAATTAATTTTATGTGCTCTTTCAATGCATTCTCAGTTTCTTCGGACCATTATCTACAAGTCCTTTTTCAAGTCATTCTTAGTCTCTTCGGAGCATTATCTTTAAGTCCTTATTCAATGCATTCCCAGTCTGTTCGGAGCATTATCATTAAGTCCTTTTTCAAGGCGCTCTCAGTCTCTTCGGAGCATTATCTTTAAGTCATTTTTCAAGGCCTTCCTAGTCTCTTCGAAGCATTATCTTTAAGTCCTTATTCAATGCATTCCCAGTCTATTCGGAGCATTATCATTAAGTCCTTTTTCAAGGCGTTCTCAGTCTCTTCGAACCATTATCTTTAAGTCCTTTTTCAAGGCCTTCCTGGTCTATTCGGAGCATTAACTTCAAGTCCTTTTTCAAGGCATTCTCAGTCTCTTCAGAGAATTATCTTCAAGTCCTTTTTCAAGGCATTTTCAATCTCTTTGGAGCATTATCTTTAAGTCCTTTTGCAAGGCATTCTCAGTCTCTTCTGAGCATTATCTTTAAGTCCTTTTTCAAGGCGTTCCCAGTCTCTTCGAAGCATTATCTTTAAATAGTTCTTCAAGGCGTTCTCAGTCTCTTCGGTGCATTATCTTTAAGTCCTCTTTCAAGGCATTCCCAGTCTCTTCGGAGCATTATCTTCAAGTCCGTTTTCAAGGCATTCTCAATGTCTTCGAAGCATTACCTTTAAGTCCTTTTTGACGGCATTCTCAGTCTCTTCGGACCATTATCTTTAAGTCCTTTTTCAAGGCATTCCCATTCTCTTCGGAGCATTATCTTTAAGTCCTTTTTAAATGTATTATCAGTCTCTTCAGAGCATTATTTTTAAATCCTTTTTCAAGGCATTCTAAGTCTTTTCGGAGAATTATCTTTAAGTCCTTTTTCAAGGCATTCTCAGTCTCTTCGGAGCATTATCTTTAAGTCATTTTTAAAGGCATTCTCAGTCTCTTCGGACATTTATCTTTAAGTCCTTTTTCAAGGCATTCCCAGTCTCTTCGGAGCATTATCTTCAAGTCCTTTTTAAAGGCATTCTCCGTCTCTTCGAAGCATTATCTTTAAGCCCTTTTTAAAGGCATTCGCAGTCTCTTCGGAGCATTATTTTTAAGTCCTTTTTCAAGGCAATCTCAGTCTTTTCGGAGCATTATCTTTAAGTCCTTGTTCATGGCGTTCCCAGTCTCTTTGGAGCATTATCTTCAAGTCCTTTTTCAAGGCATTCATAGTCTCTTCGGAGCATTATCTTCAAGTCCTTTTTCAAGGCATTCCCAGTCTCTTAGGAGCATTATCTTTAAGTCCTTTTTAAAGGCATTCTCAGTCTCTTCGGAGCATTATCTTTAAATCCCTTTTCAAGGCAATCCCAGTCTTTTCCGAGCATTGTCTTTAAGTTCTTTTTCAAGGCGTTCTAAGTCTCTTCGGAGCATTATCTTTAAGTCCTTTTTCAAGGCATTCTCAGTCTATTCCGACCATTATCTGTAAATCCTTTTACAAGGCATTCTCAGTCTTTTCGGAGCATTATCTTTAAGTCCCTTTTCAACGCATTCTTGGTCTATTTAGAGCATTATCTTTAAGTCCTTTTTCAAGGCGATCCCAGTCTCTTCGAAGCATTATCTTTAAGTCATTTTTCCAGGAGTTCTCCGTCTCTTCGGAGCATTATTTTTAAGTCCTTTTTCAAGGCCTTCCCAGTCTCTTCGGAAACATTAAATTCAAGTCCTTTTTCAAGGCATTCTCAGTCTGTTCGGAGCATTATCTTTAAGTCCTTTTTCAAGGTATTCACAGTCTCTTCGTAGCATTATCTTTCAGTCTTTTTTCAAGGCTTTCCCAATCTCTTCGGAGCATTATTTTTAAGTCTTTTTTTAGGGCGTTCTCAGTATCTTCGGAGCATTATCTTTATGTCATTTTTCAAGGCATTCCCAGTCTATTCGCAGCATTATCTTCAAGTCCTTTTTCAAGGCATTCTCACTATCTTCGGAGCATTATCTTTAAGTCCTTTTTAAAGGTATTCTCAAACTCTTCGGAGCATTATCTTTAAGTCCTTTTTTAAGGCATTCCCAGTCTCTTAGAAGCATTATCTTTAAGTCCTTTTTCAAGGCGTACTTAGTCTCTTCGGAGCAATGTATTTAAGTATTTTTTCAAGGCATTTCCCATCTCTTCGGAGCATTATCTTCAAGTCCTTTTTCAAGGCATTCTCAGTCTCTTCGGCGCATTATCTTTAAGTACTTTTTCAAGGCATTCTTAGTCTCTTCGGAGCATTATCTTTAAGTCCTTTTTAAAGGCATTCTCTCAGTCTTTTGGAGCATTATCTTTAAATCCTTTTTCAAGGTGTTCCCAGTCTCTTCGGAGCATTATCTTTAAGTTCTTTTTAAAGGCATTCTCAGTCATTATCTTTAAGCCCTTTTTCAAGGCCTTCCTAGTGTTCTCGGTGCATTTACTTCAAACCCTTTTTCAAGGCATTCTCAGTCTCTTTGGAGCATTATCTTCAAGTCATTTTTCAAGGCATTCTCAATATCTTCGAAGCATTATCTTTAAGTCCTTTTTAAAGGCATTCGCAGTCTCTTCGGAGCATTATTTTTAAGTCCTTTTTCATGGCATTCTCAGTCTTTTCGGAGCATTATCTTTAAGTCCTTGTTCAAGGTGTTCCCAGTCTCTTCGGAGCATTATCTTCAAGTCCTTTTTCAAGGCATTCACAGTCTCTTCGGAGCATTATCTTTAAGTCCTTTTTCAAGGTATTCTCAGTCTATTTGGAACATTATCTTTAAGTCCTTTTTCAAGACGTTCCCAGTCTCTTCGGAGCATTGTCTTGAAGTCATTTTTCAAGGCGTTCCCAGTCTTTTCGGAGCATTGTCTTTAAGTCCTTTTTCAAGGCATTCTCAGTCACTTCGGTGCATTATCTTTAAGTCCTTTTTCAAGGCCTTCCCGGTCTCTTCGGAGAATTGACTTCAATCCCATTTTCAAGGCATTCTCAGTCACTTCGGAGCGTTATCTTCAAGTCATTTTTCGAGGCATTCTCAGTCTCTTCGGAGCATTATTTTTAAGTCCTTTTTCAAGGCATTCTCAGTCTCTTCGGAACATGATCTTTAAGTCTTTTTTCAAGGCGTTCCTAGTCTCTTCGGAGCAATATCTTCAAGTCCTCTTTCAAGGCATTCCCAGTCTCTTCAGAGCATTATCTTGAAGTACTCTTTCAAGGCATTCTCAGTCTATTCGGAGCATTATCTTTAAGTCCTTTTTCAAGGCGTTCCAAGTCTCTTCAGAGTATTAACTTCAAGTCCTTTTTCAAGGCATTCTCAGTCTCTTCGGAGCATTATCTTCATGTCCTTTTTCAAGGCATTCTTAATCTCTTCGGAGCATTATCTTTAAGTCCTTTTTCAAGGCATTCTCAGTCTCTTCGGAGCATTATCTTTAAGTCCTCTTTCAAGGCATTCCCAGTCTCTTCGGAGCATTATCTTCAAGTCCTTTTTCATGGCATTCTCAATGTCTTCGGGGTATTGTCTTTAAGTCCTTTTTGAAGGCATTCTCAGTCTCTTCGGAACATTCTCTTTAAGCCTTTTTTCAAGGCATTCCTAGTCTTTTCATAGCATTATCTTTAAGTCCTTTTTAAAGGCATTCTCATTCTCTTCAGAGCATTATCTTTAAATCCTTTTTCAAGGCATTCCAAATCTTTTCGGAGAATTATCTTTAAGTCCTTTTTCAAGGCGTTCTCAGTCTCTTCGGAGCATTATCTTTATGTCCTTTTTAAAGGCATTCTCAGCCTCTTCGGACCATTATCTTTAAGTCCCTTTTCAAGGCATCCCAGTCTCTTCGGAGCATTATCTTCAAGTCCTTTTTAATGGCATTCTCAGTCTCTTCGAAGCATTATCTTTAAGCCCTTTTTAAAGGCATTCGCAGTCTCTTCGGAGCATTATTTTTAAGTGTTTTTTCAAGGCATTCTCAGTCTTTTCGGAGCATTGTCTTTAAGTCCTTGCTCAAGGCTTTCCTAGTCTTTTCAGGGCATTATCTTCAAGTCCTTTTTCAAGGCATTCACAGTCTATTAGGGGCATTATCTTCAAGTCCTTTTTCAAGGCATTCCCAGTCTCTTCGGAGCATTATCTTTAAGTCCTTTTTAAAGGCATTCTCAGTCTCTTCGGAGCATTATCTTTAAATCCTTTTTCAAGGCATTCCCAGTCTTTTGGGAGCATTAATTTTAAGTTCTTTTTCAAGGCGTTCTCAGTCTCTTCGGAGCTTTATCTTTAAGTCCTTTTTCAAGGCATTCTCAGTCTATTCCGAGCATTATTTGTAAGTCCTTTTTCGAGGCGATCCCAGTCTCTTCGTAGCATTCTCTTTAAGTAATTTTTCATGGTGTTCTCAGTCTCTTCGGAGCATTATCTTTAAGTCCTTATTCAACGCTTTCCCAGTCTGTTCGGAGCATTATCTTTCAGTCCTTTTTCAAGGCGTTCTCAATCTCTTCGGAGCATTATCTTTAAGTCCTTTTTCAAGTCCTTCCTAATCTCTTCGGAGCATTAACTTCAAATCCTTTTTCAAGGCATTCTCAGTCTCTTCGGAGCATTATCTTTAAGTCATTCTTAAAGGAATTCTCAGTCTCTTCGGAGCATTATCTTTAAGTCCTTTTTCAAGGCATTCCAAGTCTCTTCTGGGCATTATCTTTAAATCCTTTTTCAAGGCGTTCCAAGTCTCTTCAGAGCATTTTCTTTAAGTAGTTTTTCAAGGGGTTCTCAGTCTCTTCGGAGCATTATCTTTAAGTCCTCTTTCAAGGCACTCCTAGTCTCTTCGGAGCATTATCTCCAAGTCCTTTTTCAAGGCATTCTCAATCTATTCGGAGCATTATCTTTAAGTCCTTTTTAAAGGCATTCTCAGTCTATTTGAACCATTATCTTTAAGTCATTTTTCAAGGCATTCCCAGTCTCTTCGGAGCATTATCTTTAAGTCATTTTTAAAGGCATTCTCAGTCTCTTCGGAGCATTATCTTTAAAGCTTTTTCAAGGTATTCCCAGTCTTTTCGGAGCATTATCTTTCAGTCCTTTTTCAAGGCGTTCTCAGTCTCTTCGGAGCATTATCTTTAAGTCCTTTTTAAAGGTATTATCAGTCTCTTCGGACCATTATCTTTAAGTCCTTTTTCAAGGCATTCCCAGTCTCTGCGGGGAATTATGTTTAACTCCTATTTCAAGGCATTCCCAGTCTCTTCGGAGCATAATCTTTAAGCCCTTTTTCAAGGTATTCACTGTCTCTTCGAAGCATTATCTTTAAGTCCTTTTTCAAGGCGTCCCCAGTCTCTTCGAAGCATTATCTTGAAGTCCTTTTTCAAGGCGTTCTCAGTCTCTTCGGAGCAGTATCTTTAAGTCCTTTTTCAAGGCATTCCCAGTCTCTTCGGAGCCTTATTTTCAAGTCCTTTTTCAAAGCATTCTCAGTCTCTTCGTACCATTATCTTTAAGTCCTTTTTAAAGGCATTCTCAGTCTCTTCGGAGCATTATCTTTAAGTCCTTTTTCAAGGCATTCCCAGTCTCTTCTGAGCATTATCTTTAAGTCCTTTTTCAAGTCGTTCTTAGTCTCTTCGAAGCATTGTCTTTAAGTACTTTTTCAAGGCATTCCCATTCTCTTCGGAGTGTTATCTTCAAGTCCTTTTTCAAGGCATTCTCAGTCTCTCCGGAACATTATCTATAAGTCCTTTTTCAAGGCATTCTCAGTCTCTTCGGAGCATTATCTTTAAGTCCTGTTTCAAGGCGTATTGAGTCTCTTCGGAGCATTATCTTTAAGTTCTTTTTTGAGGCATTCCCAGTTTCTTCGGAGCATTATCTTCAAGTCCTTTTTAAAGGTGTTCTCAGTCTTTTCAGAGCATTATCTTTAAGTCCTTTTGGAAGACCTTCCCAGCCTCTTCGGAGCATTAACTTCATGTCTTTTTTCAAGGAATTCTCAGTCTTTTCGGAGCATTATCTTCAAGTCCTTTTTCGAGGCATTCTCAGTCTCTTCGAAGTATTATCTTGAAGTCTTTTTTAAAGGCATTCTCAGTCTCTTCGGAGCATTAGCTTTAAGTCCTTTTTCAAGGCATTCTCAGTCTCTTCGGAGCATTATCTTTAACGCCTTTTTCAAGGCGTTCCTAGTCTCTTCGGAGCATTATATTTAAATTCTTTTTCAAGGCATTCTCAGTCTCCTCGCATCATTATCTTTATGTCCTTTTTCAAGGCGTTCCCAGTCTCTTCGGATAATTATCTTTAAGTCCTTTTTCAAGGTATTCTCAGTCTCTTCGGAGCATTATCTTTAAGTCCTATTTCAAGGTATTCATAGTCTCTTCGGAGCATTATCTTTCAGTCCTTTGTCAAGTCGTTCCCAGTCTCTTCGGAGCATTATCTTTAAGTCCTATTTCAAGACGTTCTCAGTCTCTTCGAAGCATTATCTTTAAGTAATTTTTCAAGGCATTCCCAGTCTCTTCGGGGCATTATCTTCAAGTCCTTTTTCAAGGCATTCTTAGTCTCTTCGGTGCATTTTGTTTATGTCCTTTTTAAAGGCATTCTCAGTCTCTTCGGAGCATTATCTTTAAGTCCTTTTTCATGGCATTCTCAGTCTCTTCGGAGCATTATCTTTAATTCCTTTTTAAAGGCACTCCCTTAGTCTCTTCAGAGCATTATCTTTAAGTCATTTTTTAAGGCATTCCCAATCTCGTCGGAGCATTATCTTTAAGTCCTTTTTCAAGGCGATCCCAGTCTCTTCGAAGCATTATCTTTAAGTCATTTTTCCAGGAGTTCTCAGTCTCTTCGGAGCATTATCTTTATGTCCATATTCAATGCATTCCCAGTCTGTTCGGAGCATTATCTTTAAGTCCTTTTTCAAGGCGTTCTCAGTCTCTTCGGAGCATTATCTTTAAGTCCTTTTTCAAGGCCTTCCCAGTCTCTTCAGAGCATTAACTTCAAGACCTTTTTCAAGGCATTCTCAGTCTCTTCGGAGCATTATCTTCATGTCCTTTTTCAAGGCATTCTTAATGTAACACCCGTTACCCATACTTAGGCGATCCCATCCGATAAGGAGTGAGATGCCGTAGGAGTAAAGGTGCCACCACACAGATACATAATATACAAACATACATAAACATACATACCTAAAATTAAGGGTAAATTAAAACTTTGCAACACCAATCATGGAAAAGCTGATCATGCATTAATATAATGAAAATATTACATTACTGTTCTGATCAACTGAAAGATACAACAGATAATTACAAATCCTAAAATACATATACAAAAGCGGTAGCTAATACATAACCATAATAAGGGAGTTCTATACAAAAAGAATCCTCAACTACAAAAATAAAGCCCTACACTAAGATCCTGCTGTGTTGGCTTTGATGGCGACGACTCTCCCAAAAGCGATTCCTTCCGCACCTGCACGGGTAAACACACCGTGCTAAGCGATAAACGCTTAGTGGGGAAACACACATATAGCATAAGGACAACCATTCACAACGGTCGTCAAGGTAATTCACATGCGTACATCATGTACAAACGATAATCATGGCATGACAATAATAATAGCTCATGCCCACATACATAAAGCCATTCATCAGAAGATTCATAACAATAATCATATTCTCATAACAGATTGCACTTTTCACCATTGAATCCATAAGGATATAACATATGTTTTCCCATATAACAATTCATACAAAACACCTGCTGACCCGAGGGAGTGGATAACGAGTATACGGACAGTACTTTACGGGTACGAGCCGATAAAACAAATGTTCATTTAACTTTTAAAAAACATTACAAAAGGGGGGGGGATCTTAAACAAGAACCTTTCAGATAAGGGTTCGCAATGAACTATTCGGGGACCTGATCGGGGTCCAAACAGAAACAGAAGCTGCAGCAAAGACTCTATTAGGCATGCCTAACTATCCACTTACTAGACTCTAGCAGGTCATACATAAGCCAATCAATCCATTTCATAACTTTCAAAATCATCATCATAAATGCACATAATCATATCATAGTTACACTTGCATATTATTTATAGAATACCAATTATAAATCTCATAACTGCTAAAGAAAACTGAAGTTCAAGCCATACACAATGAAAGAAAACTCATTTAGCATACAAGGGACTGTCGCGCTCGCGACAGAGACCAAAGTCTCTTCGCTGCGCGCGCGCGACGGATTTCGCGACCGCGAGGAGGACAGAAGGGCCAGGCTCTGTCGCGCTCGCGATAAATATTGCGATTGCGACAGAAAACCATTAGTGTTGTCGCGGGCTCGCGACGGATCGCGTGCTCGCGATAGCACTTGGCCAACAATACGCTCTATCGCGATCGCGACAGAGGGTACACAACACTTCGGCTGTCGCAGGCTCGCGACGGCGTCGCGTGCTCGCGACAGCGAAGCTCCCAACACCGCTCTCTGTCGCGATCGCGACAGTCATCGCGATCGCGATAGCGTCGGGACTTCGAAAATCTGCAGAAATTCTGTAGATTTTCCTCTTCCAATTCCTCACCCAACATCACAAAACTCAATCAAGAGTCACTTACCTCAATTCCAGCCATCCAAAAGCATCAACAACCATAATACAACATTTATTAACAATAAATTTCATACAATCCATTAATTTACACATTCAATTTCAAGAATCCCAATTTATGCATCAAACCACATCAATTCCAAAATTATCATAATTAACTCAAAAGCTTGCAAATTCCACATTCCCAAACAAAGACCCATATTATACATACCATAACAAAAGCATATTTCAACTCGAATTTCCAGAAATCATCAAGAACACATTTACATGCAAAGATAAGAAATTCCCAAACCTCAAAAATCCTTTGCTCCTATTGCTTAGTTCCACTTGGCCAACCTTCTCCTTACCCTTTGGTTCGCGAGGAGGTTCAACTAAGCACAAAACAACATAACACACAAACACAAAACCCAACTTCAAACCCAAATCCGAAAATAAGAAAAAAAGAAGAAGATGGAGAACCAAATGAAGAAAAGAAGAATAAATGCAGTAGATTTACCTTTAAAATACTATGCAATGAACAATTTCCACCACTAGAGGCTTGAATCTAAGCTAGGGCACTTAAGAGAGTGCAAAGGAGGAAGAAGAAGAAGGGGAAGAAGAAAAAATGGGAAATAGGTTTCAAAATCTGATTTTTCCCCTTTTTCATCTTTTTCTCTTTCCCACTTTACACTTGTCAATCATCTAGTGGAGGAGATTACTCACTCACACCCTAACCTAGTGCACCACATGCACACAATGAGACACCCTAATAATGCATCCTACTCATGTATGAGCAACACACACAAGATTCTCCCAAAACATGCACACCCTACACAAGTGCAAATGCACACACCCAATTAATCCTCTAGTGCATATCCTACTATGGTGCACTGTAACACCCCAAATCGGGCCTAGTTGGAATCGGCAAACTAAGTCGGTTAAGTGAAGGGTATTTCCATAATTTATGCATGAGTAATATGGATAATAAGGATTTATTTGCTAAGAAATTAATTAAATAAAGTAAGTGAAGGAATTATTATGGTGTGCGTGTAGTGTATGGTAGTAGGATGTTTGTGGGTTAAGAGATTTTATTGTGTGGTTTATGAGCATGGTGCCTTGGAGATATTTGCATAAAAGAAATAATTATCAAGTGGATTATGGGTATGGAACTAAAGATGTCGGATATTTTTTATGAGTAGTGATTTAGTGTGTGTATATTTATGGTGACTTGAATTGAAAGTCAAAGTGAGGGGGGGCTATCTAGTGTGTATGTATGTGTATGGTGTGTGGGTATATGAAGTCAAGATATTTATGAGTGAGAGCCAATAAAATGGTGCTAAGTGGGCTTGTAATATTATGATAGGTGGACCCATAGAAAGTGGACAAGTGGAATTGGGTAGGTGTGCATTTAGTGTGAAAAGAAGACTAAGTGTATGGGGAGAGTGAGTCCACGTTTTTGCCCTCTCATTTTCCCTATTCTCCATTTCTTTTCCTTTTCTTCCCTTTCCTTGCTCAATTACTTGGTTTTGAGTGAGTTAGAATTGATTTGGTGGAGCTTGGGAAGTAAGATTGTTAAGGTAAGTTGGGGTTTTAGGGTTCCTTTTTATTTCTTTTGATTTTGTGTGAGTTAGGGTTTTGGATTAAAAGTAATTTCTGGGTTTTTGGTTTGTGCTAGTTGGTGGTAACAAGAGGAAGCTCAAGGGCAAGGAATAGATTGTAGATAGAAGCTAGAAAGTGACTTTGGATATTTGATTTCCAGGTTTGGGAAATTTTATTGTATATATATGAATTTTTGTTTATATATTCATGTATGATATAAGTTTCTTGATTGTGTGGTTGATGATAGATGATGATGTAGTGAGTGTTGGTTTAAATTGCTCAATTGTGCATGTGAGTAGGTTTTTGGGTGAAACTAGGTTGGAATGCACGTGACCTCTCTTTAGTAATTAGGCTGTATTGTGAGTTTTAGAACTCCAAATCATGCGATTATTGAACCTTTAGAACCATGAATTCCATTACTTTAAAAGTCTCAGAAATATCCTTGGACTAAATCTTGCTCTAAGACCTTGAATTTTGGATGACACCGTAGTGTTTCTTTTTGTGTCGGGTTGTTTGACCAGTGTAGGTTGTGGAGTTTATATCTCGAGTTCTAAATGTTAAATTGACCTAAAAATTGTTCCATTTGAAAGATAAGACGTAGGGAAACATTTGTTAAGAAGAACACTTTTCCTAAAAATGAGGTTTAGAGGTCGGTTTTCACGATGCTAGTTAGTAGTAAAAAGCAGTCTGTTAAGGTAGCTGAGGCGAGCTTCTGTCGCGAGCGCGACAAGGGTCGCGACCTCGCGACAGAAAAACATATTTTGAGCCTTTTCTTCTCTATTTTTGAGTCTAGGGTTGACCCGGATCAATCCCGTACCTTTTCCATCAGTTATTATGCATGTTTAGGGTAATTAAATGGCTATATAAGTAGCTGTTGTTGGGAAAAACTTATGAGTATGATTAAGATTGGTGATTAAACTAGTAATTAATAATAGATATAATTCCATGAAGGTTTGTTTATTGATGAGTGCTATTATGTGATGGCCTCATGAGTAACCTTAGCATGATGTACCATATGTATGAATGCATTTAATGAGGGTGCGATTGAGATGATTGACGAATAATGTTGTTATTATAGATTGTGTATATGGATATTGTTAATGGCATGTTTTATTGAAATACTTGATACGAATGTTGGATTTATGTTGTCAATGATGTGTGACTGGCTGGAGATGAGGTAAGAGACCTTTGGATGTGTTTCGTGTGTTTGTGGGTGAGTTTGAGGAAGGAAAGATCTTGAAAAATTCTGTAGATTTTCGGAATCATGACTCTGTCGCGATCGCGACACTGTCGCGAAGCGCGACAAAGACCGGTGATTTTGATGCTGTGCCGTCGCGAGCCCGCGATAGCAATAGCTTGTCTGCTCTCTGTCGCGAGCGCGACAACTGTCGCGATCGCGACAGAGCATATTGTTGGCCTGTGCTATCGCGAGCACGCGACTTGTCGCGACCCCGCGATAGCAATGCTTGCCCTTTGTCGCGATCGCGATAACATCGCGAGCGCGACAGAGCCGGGCCCTTCTCTCCTTCCCGCGATCGTGAAGTCCGTCGCGCGCGCGCAGCGAAGAGACTATGGTCTCTATCGCGAGCGCGACAGGGATCGCGAGCGCGACAGATGTGTTGTGTTGAATGAGTTTTCTTTGGTGATTCCAATGTTTAAATTCCGAACTTGTGATGCCTTTAGGTTTATTCTTTGACTATTTTATTAAGTATGTTAATATAATTGAATGTATTATGCATATCTATACTTATGATATCTCTCTAAGATTATTATGTTATGCTTAAGTGTAAATTGTATGATACATGATTGATTTTATGACCTTATTCATATGTCTCATCTATTGCTGATTATGTGCAATGATATAAATTATGTGATTTGAAATATGATTTGTATTATGCATGACCTGCGAGAGTCAGTCTAGTGGATAGTTAGGCATGCCTAATAGAGTCTATGTATGTGTAGCTGCAATGCCCCTTTGAACGATTTGGACCCTGATCAGGTCCCTGAATGGTTCCTCGCGAACCCCTATTATGTGTATGTGTATGGATCTTGTTTAAGGTCCTGTTCAATGAAATGTTGCCTTCCGACTTGTACCTGTATGGTACATTATATTATGTGTTCGATTCGTACCCGTAAGGTACCATTCAGTACTCGTTATCCACTATTGTGAGTCAGCAGGTGTATGATTTATTATGTTGTGTTTATAAGCATGCGAGTCTGATCAGTTATGATTATAGATATGTGAATTAATAAGTGCAGATTTATTGGCTCTCTGGAACACCGTGATTGGAATGCAATATCGTATAGTTGCTTATGTTAAAGATTATGTTGCGCAATGGAAGTGTGATGGTATTGTGATTATGTATCTATGCATGATGTACTTTCAAAAGCTTGATTTCCTAACGTGTTCGGTAAATGTATGCATATGAGGACATGTACTGGTATAACGATACAAGTATTGGCATATAAGTGTATTGATACTGACATGTAATGTATAGGTAGGTGCACACATGTGAAGTTATATGTAGTTATGCATGAATATACTTACATCTTGTATGGTGATGTTGTTTTGGTTTGTGTCGCACATATAAGTATATGAATATGATAAGAAACATTTGAATGCACAGCTATTATACGTAAGCATATATATTTCTCGGTAAGAACTAGGTGTGTATGAGATTTGTGTGTGTTATGCCTCGACGACCATTGTGAATGGCCGTCCATATTATTATGTTTGTTTTCCCCACTAATCGTTATCGCTTAGCACGGGTTCTTTTTCCCGTGCAGGTGGCAGGTTTGCTTCTGTTCGAGTCGCGCATCTGCTGAGTCGGCCATATAGGAGCTAGAAGTTTTGTATCTTGTTCAGCTTTTGTAATTTGGAATTTTTGTATATCTGTGTAATATGTATATGTAATAATAGATAAAGATTCTGATGTAAAATTTCTAAGCTATGTAAATATTTACACACTTATGTATCACTCTTCTTTCTTTCAAAGTTTTTAATTATCCTGGATATGTCACTCTATTTATGTGATGTTTACTTGTTTACTCTAGTGGGATGTGACACTCCTATCTATCTTGGATTCTTCTTTCTCTAATCCGAATAGAAGTCTCCATAGTATAGGTTGGGGTGTGACATGCACTCAACCACACATGATGAAACTCTCATGAATACACACTACAATGGTGCGCTTGGGCACACACAATTCTGTCCCAACTAATTCACACACCAACTAATTCACACCAAAGCACCATGCGTGCACCCACATGCAAGAGAAACTCTCAAAACATGCAATATTACCAAAATGCCCTTATTATACAAAACTTATGCAAATGCACACACAAACATATGTGGCTCATTCAACTAGGGGGCAAACGGGGTGTGACACTTAATCTCTTCGGAGCATTATCTTTAAGCCCTTTTGCAAGGCATTCTCAGTCTCTTCTGAGCATTATCTTTAAGCCCCTTTTCAAGGCGTTCCCAGTCTCTTCGAAGCATTATCTTTAAGTAGTTTTTCAAGGCGTTCTTAGTCTCTTCGGAGCATTATCTTTAAGTCCTCTTTCAAGGCATTCCCAGTCTCTTCGGAGCATTATCTTCAAGTCCTTTTTCAAGGCATTCTCAATGTCTTTGGAGCATTATCTTTAAGTCCTTTTTGAAGGCATTCTCAGTCTCTTCGGAACATTATCTTTAAGTCTTTTTTCAAGGCATTCCTAGTCTCTTCAGAGCATTATCTTTAAGTCCTTTTTGAAGGCATTCTCAGTCTCTTTAGAGCATTATCTTTAAGTCCTGTTTCAAGGCATTCCCAGTCTCTTCGGAGCAATATCTTCAAGTCCTTTTTCAAGGCATTCTCAATGTCTTCGGAGCATTATCTTTAAGTCCTTTTTGAAGGCATTCTCAGTCTCTTCGGAACATTATCTTTAAGTCTTTTTTCAAGGCATTCCTAGTCTCTTCAAAGCATTATCTTTAAGTCCTTTTTAAAGGCATTCTTAGTCTCTACAGAGCATTATCTTTAAATCCTTTTTCAAGGCATTCCCAATCTTTTCGGAGAATTATCTTTAAGTCCTTTTTCAAGGCGTTCTCAATCTCTTCGGAGCATTATCTTTAAGTCCTTTTTAAAGGCATTCTCAGTCTCTTCGGACCATTATCTTTAAGTCCTTTTTCAAGGCATCCCAGTCTCTTCGGAGCATTATCTTCAAGTCCTTTTTAATGGCATTCTCAGTCTCTTCGAAGAATTATCTTTAAGCCCTTTTCAAAGGCATTCGCAGTCTCTTCGGAGCATTATTTTGAAGTCCTTTTTCAAGGCATTCTCAGTCTTTTCGGAGCATTGTCTTTAAGTCCTTGTTCAAGGCTTTCCTAGTCTTTTCGGGGCATTATCTTCAAGTCCTTTTTCAAGGCATTCACAGTCTATTAGGAGCATTATCTTCAAGTCCTTTTTCAAGGCATTCCCAGTCTCTTCGGAGCATTATCTTTGAGTCCTTTTTAAAGGCATTCTCAGTTTCTTCGGAGCATTATCTTTAAATCCTTTTTCAAGGCATTCCCAGTCTTTTCGGAGGATTAACTTTAAGTTCTTTTTCAAGGCGTTCTCAGTCTCTTCGGAGCTTTATCTTTAAGTCCTTTTTCAAGGCATTCTCAGTCTATTCCAAGCATTATCTGTAAGTCCTTTTTCAAGGCGATCCCAGTCTCTTCGTAGCATTCTCTTTAAGTAATTTTTCATGGCGTTCTCAGTCTCTTCGGAGCATTATCTTTAAGTCCTTATTCAACGCTTTCCCAGTCTGTTCGGAGCATTATCTTTCAGTCCTTTTTCAAGGCATTCTCAATCTCTTCGGAGCATTATCTTTAAGTCCTTTTTCAAGTCCTTCCTAATCTCTTCGGAGCATTAACTTCAAATCCTTTTTCAAGGCATTCTCAGTCTCTTCGGAGCATTATCTTTAAGTCCTTCTTAAAGGAATTCTCAGTCTCTTCGGAGCATTATCTTTAAGTACTTTTTCAAGGCATTCCAAGTCTCTTCTGGGCATTATCTTTAAATCCTTTTTCAAGGCGTTCCAAGTCTCTTCAGAGCATTTTCTTTAAGTAGTTTTTCAAGGGGTTCTCAGTCTCTTCGGAGCATTATCTTTAAGTCCTCTTTCAAGGCACTTCTAGTCTCTTCGGAGCATTATCTCCAAGTCCTTTTTCAAGGCATTCTCAATCTATTCGGAGCATTATCTTTAAGTCCTTTTTAAAGGCATTCTCAGTCTCTTTGAACCATTATCTTTAAGTCCTTTTTCAAGGCATTCCCAGTCTCTTCGGAGCATTATCTTTAAGTCCTTTTTAAAGGCATTCTCAGTCTCTTCGGAGCATTATCTTTAAAACTTTTTCAAGGTATTCCCAGTCATTTCGGAGCATTATCTTTCAGTCCTTTTTCAAGGCGTTCTGAGTCTCTCCGGAGCATTATCTTTAAGTCCTTTTTAAAGGCATTCTCAGTCTCTTCGGACCATTATCTTTAAGTCCTTTTTCAAGGCATTCCCAGTCTCTGCGGAGCATTATCTTTAAGTCCTATTTCAAGGCATTCCCAGTCTCTTCGGAGCATAATTTTTAAGCCCTTTTTCAAGGTATTCACAGTCTCTTCGGAGCATTATCTTTAAGTCCTTTTTCAAGGCGTCCCCAGTCTCTTCGAAGCATTATCTTGAAGTCCTTTTTCAAGGCGTTCTCAGTCTCTTCGGAGCAGTATCTTTAAGTCCTTTTTCGAGGCATTCCCAGTCTCTTCGGAGCATTATCTTCAAGTCCTTTTTCAAAGCATTCCCAGTCTCTTCGTACCATTATCTTTAAGTCCTTTTTAAAGGCATTCTCAGTCTCTTTGGAGCGATATCTTTCAGTGCTTTTCCAAGGCATTCCCAGTCTCTTCTGGGCATTATCTTTAAGTCCTTTTTCAAGGCGTTCTCAGTCTCTTTGAAGTGTTGTCTTTAAGTACTTTTTCAAGGCATTCCCATTCTCTTCGGAGTGTTATCTTCAAGTCCTTTTTCAAGGCATTCTCAGTCTCTTCGGATCATTATCTATAAGTCCTTTTTCAAGGCATTCTCAATCTCTTCGGAGCATTATCTTTAAGTCCTGTTTCAAGGCGTTCTCAGTCTCTTTGGAGCATTATCTTTAAGTTCTTTTTTAAGGCAATCCCAGTCTCTTCGGAGCATTATCTTCAAGTCCTTTTTAATGGTGTTCTCAGTCTTTTCGGAGCGTTATCTTTAAGTCCTTTTGGAAGACCTTCCTAGCCTCTTCGGAGCATTAACTTCATGTCTTTTTTCAAGGAATTCTCAGTCTTTTCGGAGCATTATCTTCAAGTCCTTTTTCGAGGCATACTCAGTCTCTTCGAAGTATTATCTTGAAGTCTTTTTTAAAGGCATTCTCAGTCTCTTCGGAGCATTACCTTTAAGTCCTTTTTCAAGGCGTTCTCAGTCTCTTCGGAGCATTATCTTTAACACCTTTTTCAAGGCGTTCCTAGTCTCTTCGGAGCATTATATTTAAATTCTTTTTCAAGGCATTCTCAGTCTCCTCGCAGCATTTTCTTTATGTCCTTTTTCAAGGCGTTCCCAGTCTCTTCGGAGAATTATCTTTAAGTTCTTTTTCAAGGTATTCTCAGTCTCTTCGGAGCATTATCTTTACGTCCTTTTTCAAGGTATTCACAGTCTCTTCGGAGCATTATCTTTTAGTCCTTTGTCAAGGCGTTCCTAGTCTCTTCAGAGCATTATATTTAAATTCTTTTTCAAGGCATTCTCAGTTTCCTCGCAGCATTATCTTTATGTCCTTTTTTCAAGGCGTTCCCAGTGTCTTCGTAGAATTATCTTTAAGTCCTTTTTCAAGGTATTCTCAGTCTCTTCGGAGCATTATCTTTAAGTCCTTTTTCAAGGTTTTCACAGTCTCTTCGGAGCATTATCTTTCAGTCCTTTGTCAAGGTGTTCCCAGTCTCTTCGGAGCATTATCTTTAAGTCCTATTTCAAGGCGTTCTCAGTCCCTTCAAAGCATTATCTTTAAGTCCTTTTTCAAGGTATTCCCAGTCTCTTCAAAGAATTATCTTCAAGTCCTTTTTCAAGGCATTCTTAGTCTCTTCGGTGCATTTTGTTTAAGTCCTTTTTAAAGGCATTCTTAGTCTCTTCGGAGCATTATCTTTAAGTCCTTTTTCAAGGCATTCTCAGTCTCTTCGGAGCATTATCTTTAATTCCTTTTTAAAGGCACTCCCTCAGTCTCTTCAGAGCATTATCTTTAAGTCCTTTTTTAAGGCATTCCCAGTCTCGTCGGAGCATTATCTTTAAGTCCTTTTTCAAGGTATTCACAGCCTCTTCGAAGCATTATCTATAAATCCTTTTTCAAGGTGTTCCCAGTATCTTCGGAGCATTATCTTTAAGTCCTTGTTCAAGGCGTTCCCAGTCTCTTCGGAGCGTTATCTTCAAGTCCTTTTTCAAGGCATTCCCAGTCTCTTCGGAGTATTAACTTCGAGTCCTTTTTCAAGGCATTCTTAGTCTCTTCGGAGCATTATTTTTAAGTCCTTTTTCAAGGTATTTCAGTCTATTCGGAGCATTATCTTTAAGTCCTTTTTAAGGCATTCTCTCAGTCTCTTTGAAGCATTATGTGGAACTCATTTTTCAAGGCGTTCTCAGTCTCTTCCGAGCATTATCTTTAAGTCCTTTTTCAAGGCCTTCCCAGTCTCTTCGGAGCATTAACTTCAAGTCCTCTTTCAAGGCATTCTCACTCTCTTCGGAGCATTATCTTCAAGTCCTTTTTCAAGGCATTGTCAGTCTCTTCGGAGCATTATCTTTAAGTCCTTTTTCAAGGTATTCACAGTCCCTTCGGAGCATTATCTTTCAGTCCTTTATCAAGGCGTTCCCAGTCACTTCGGAGCATTATCTTTAAGTCCTGTTTCAAGGAGTTCTCAGTCTATTCAGAGCATTTTCTTTAAGTCCTTTTTCAAGGCATTCCCAGTCTCTTCGTAGCATTATCTTTAAGTCCTTTTTCAAGGCATTCTCAGTCTCTTCGAAGCATTATGTTTAAGTCCTTTTTAAAGGCATTTTCAGTCTCTTCGTAGAATTATCTTTAAGTCCTTTTTTAAGGCATTCTCAGTCTCTTCAGAGCATTATCTTTAAGTCCTTTTTAAAGGCATTCTCAGTCTCTTTGGAGCATTATCTTTAAATCCTTTTTCAAGGCATTCCCAGTCTTTTCGGAGCATTATCTTTAAGTTCTATTTCAAGGCGTTCTCAATCTCTTAGGAGCTTTTTCTTTAAGTCTTTTTTCAAGGCATTCTCAGTCTATTCCAAGCATTATCTGTAAGTCCATTTTCAAGTCGATCCCAGTCTCTTCGTAGCATTCTCTTTAAGTAATTTTTCATGGCATTCTTAGTCTCTTCGGAGTATTATCTTTAAGTCCTTATTCAACGCTTTCCCAGTCTGTTCGGAGCAATATCTTTAAGTCCTTTTTCAAGGCGTTCTCAGTCTCTTCGAAGCATTATCTTTAAGTCCTTTTTCAAGTCCTTCCTAATCTCTTCGAAGCATTAACTTCAAATCCTTTTTCAAGGCATTCTCAGTCTCTTCGGAGCATTATCTTTAAGTCCTTCTTAAAGGAATTCTCAGTCTCTTCGGAGCATTATCTTTAAGTCCTTTTTCAAGGCATTCCAAGTCTCTTTTGGGCATTATCTTTAAATCCTTTTTCAAGGCGTTCCCAGTCTCTTCAGAGCATTATATTTAAGTAGTTTTTCAAGCGGTTCTCAGTCTCTTCGGAGCATTATCTTTATGTCCTCTTTCAAGGCACTCCCAGTCTCTTCGGAGCATTATCTTTATGTCCTTTTTCAAGGCGTTCTCAATCTCTTCGGAGCATTATCTTTAAGTCCTTTTTAAAGGCATTCTCAGTCTCTTTGAACCATTATATTTAAGTCCTTTTTCAAGGCATTCCCAGTCTCTTCGGAGCATTATCTTTAAGTCCTTTTTAAAGGCATTCTCGGTCTCTTCGGAGCATTATCTTTAAAACTTTTTCAAGGTATTCCCAGTCATTTCGGAGCATTATCTTGAAGTCCTTTTTCAAGGCGTTCTCAGTCTCTCCGGAGCATTATCTTTAAGTCCTTTTTAAAGGCATTCTCAGTCTCTTCGGACCATTATCTTTAAGTCCTTTTTCAAGGCATTCCTAGTCTCTACGGAGCATTATCTTTAAGTCCTATTTCAAGGCATTCCCAGTCTCTTCGGAGCATAATTTTTAAGCCCTTTTTCAAGGTATTCACAGTCTCTTCGGAGCATTATCTTTAAGTCCTTTTTCAAGGTGTCCCCAGTCTCTTCGAAGCATTATCTTGAAGTCCTTTTTCAAGGTATTCACAGTCTCTTCGGAGCATTATCTTTAAGTCCTTTTTCAAGGTGTCCCCAGTCTCTTCGAAGCATTATCTTGAAGTCCTTTTTCAAGGTGTTCTCAGTCTCTTCGGAGCAGTATCTTTAAGTCCTTTTTCGAGGCATTCCCAGTCTCTTCGGAGCATTATCTTCAAGTCCTTTTTCAAAGCATTCTCAGTCTCTTCGTACCATTATCTTTAAGTCCTTTTTAAAGGCATTCTCAGTCTCTTCGGAGCGATATCTTTCAGTGCTTTTCCAAGGCATTCCCAGTCTCTTCTGAGCATTATCTTTAAGTCCTTTTTCAAGGCGTTCTCAGTCTCTTTGAAGTGTTGTCTTTAAGTACTTTTTCAAGGCATTCCCATTCTCTTCGGAGTGTTATATTCAAGTCCTTTTTCAAGGCATTCTCAGTCTCTTCGGATCATTATCTATAAGTCCTTTTTCAAGGCATTCTTAGTCTCTTCCGAGCATTATCTTTAAGTCCTGTTTCACGGCGATCTCAGTCTCTTCGGAGAATTATCTTTGAGTTCTTTTTTAAGGCAATCCCAGTCTCTTCGGAGCATTATCTTCAAGTCCTTTTTAATGGTGTTCTCAGTCTTTTCGGAGCGTTATCTTTAAGTCCTTTTAGAAGACCTTCCCAGCCTCTTCGGAGCATTAACTTCATGTCTTTTTTCAAGGAATTCTCAGTCTTTTCGGAGCATTATCTTCAAGTCCTTTTTCGAGGCATTCTCAGTCTCTTCGAAGTATTATCTTGAATTCTTTTTTAAAGGCATTCTCAGTCTCTTCGGAGCATTACCTTTAAGTCCTTTTTCAAGGCGTTCTCCGTCTCTTCGGAGCATTATCTTTAACACCTTTTTCAAGGCATTCCTAGTCTCTTCGGAGCATTATATTTAAATTCTTTTTTAAGGCATTCTCAATCTCCTCGTAGCATTATCTTTATGTCCTTTTTCAAGGCGTTCCCAGTCACTTCGGAGAATTATCTTTAAGTCCTTTTTCAAGGTATTCTCAGTCTCTTCGGAGCATTATCTTTAAGTCCTTTTTCAAGGTATTCACAGTCTCTTCGGAGCATTATCTTTCAGTCCTTTGTCAAGGCGTTCCTAGTCTCTTCGGAGCATTATATTTAAATTCTTTTTCAAGGCATTCTCAGTTTCCTCGTAGCATTATCTTTTTGTCCTTTTTTCAAGGCGTTCCCAATGTCTTTGGAGAATTATCTTTAAGTCCTTTTTCAAGGTATTCTCAGTCTCTTCGGAGCATTATCTTTAAGTCCTTTTTCAAGATATTCACAGTCTCTTCGGAGCATTATCTTTCAGTCCTTTGTCAAGGTGTTCCCAGTCTCTTTGGAGCATTATCTTTAAGTCCTATTTCAAGGCGTTCTCAGTCTCTTCAAAGCATTATCTTTAAGTCCTTTTTCAAGGTATTCCCAGTCTCTTCGGAGCATTATCTTCAAGTCCTTTTTCAAGGCATTCTTAGTCTCTTCAGTGCATTTTGTTTAAGTCCTTTTTAAAGGCATTCTCAGTCTCTTCGGAGCATTATCTTTAAGTCCTTTTTCAAGGCATTCTCAGTCTCTTCGGAGCATTATCTTTAATTCCTTTTTAAAGGCACTCCCTCAGTCTCTTTAGAGCATTATCTTCAAGTCCTTTTTTAAGGCATTCCCAGTCTCGTCGGAGCATTATCTTTAAGTCCTTTTTCAAGGTATTCACAGTCTCTTCGAAGCATTATCTTTAAATCCTTTTTCAAGGTGTTCCCAGTATCTTCGGAGCATTATCTTTAAGTCCTTGTTCAAGGCGTTCCCAGTCTCTTCGGAGCGTTATCTTCAAGTCCTTTTTCAAGGCATTCCCAGTCTCTTCGGAGTATTAACTTCGAGTCCTTTTCAAGGCATTCTCAATCTCTTCGGAGCATTATTTTTAAGTCCTTTTTCAAGGCATTCTCAGTCTATTCGGAGCATTATCTTTAAGTCCTTTTTAAAGGCATTCTCTTAGTCTCTTTGAAGCATTATGTGGAACTCATTTTTCAAGGCGTTCTCAGTCTCTTCCGAGCATTATCTTTAAGTCCTTTTTCAAGGCCTTCCCAGTCTCTTCGGAGCATTAACTTCAAGTCCTCTTTCAAGGCATTCTCACTCTCTTCGGAGCATTATCTTCAAGTCCTTTTTCAAGGCATTCTTAGTCTCTTCGGAGCATTATCTTTAAGTCCTTTTTCAAGGTATTCACAGTCCCTTCGGAGCATTATCCTTCAGTCCTTTATCAAGGCTTTCCCAATCACTTCGGTGCATTATCTTTAAGTCCTATTTCAAGGAGTTCTCAGTCTATTCGGAGCATTTTCTTTAAGTCCTTTTTCAAGGCATTCCCAGTCTCTTCGTAGCATTATCTTTAAGTCCTTTTTCAAGGCATTCTCAGTCTCTTCGAAGCATTATGTTTAAGTCCTTTTTAAAGGCATTCTCAGTCTCTTCGTAGAATTATCTTTAAGTCCTTTTTTAAGGCATTCTCTGTCTCTTCAGAGCATTATCTTTAAGTCCTTTTTAAAGGGATTCCCTCAGTCTCTTCGGAGCATTATCTTTAAGTACTTTTTCAAGGCATTCCCAGTCTCTTCGGAGCATTATCTTCAAGTACTTTTTCATGGCACTCTCAGTCTTTTCGGAACATTATCTTTAAGTCCTTTTTCAAGGCATTCTCAGTCTCTTCGGAGCATTATCTTTAAATCCTTTTTAAAGGCATTCTCAGTCTCTTCGGAGCATTATCTTTAAATCCTTTTTCAAGGCATTCCCAGTCTTTTCGGAGCATTATATTTCAAATTATTTTGTTAAAACAGATTTTCAATATACATGGACATTGCAGGAAGGATTTTATCTTCAAAACCCTCAGAGTGCCATTTCAAAGGTTTTTCTTAAAGGCTGGCTTTTTAAAACTTTGGATTTAACAAAACCCCGGCCTTATTATAGGTCAATCTTAGAATTGAGGGGTTTTGTGTCCATTGTAGATAATCCAAAAACTGGACAAGTCAATTATTTAATGGGAAAAATCCATAAAGTTCTCTCTCCTCTCGAGTGGGGATAAAACCTTCACTAACCCAAAACTTTTCCCGTTGATTTCAAAACCACCTATAACCATTGCTGGTCCTATTCCTATTAGGATTATCAACAGGCCTGGTACAATGCCTTTCTTTTTCAAAACACAAATTTCACCCACACCTGGTTTTCTTATTTCAACCTCAAACAGGAACATTCCAAAATTCCTTTTTGGTTCGTCCATTAGTGGAAATTGTATGGAACTTCTCCTGAAATCCTAAAACCCCAAATTCAAGAAAGCTATAACCTCTTCAAAACCTCTTACAAACCTTCCGACAAAGAAAAAAGGTTCCATCTTTTAATGCTTTTTACAATGAGGTTCTTCTTACCATGGGTAACAGCCCGGTATTTGCATTACCATCAGCAAGAAGCATAAATAAACTTGGTCAGAAGATTTAAAATCATTTGGTGGATGAAATTCTCCATTCCGGACTCCATCAGAAAACCAATCGTAAACTTATGGCTCCAAAGTCAAGGCCTTCTCAAACCAAAACCAGCAACGACACAATTCTTGGCCCATAAGTCCTTTGCTCAGACCCAATTGGCGGTAACAAAATCTAAAGAAGAATACTTTAATATAATGGCCCAACTCAAATAAAGTAAGGCCTTATCTTCAAAAGCTTCCTCAAGCCCCTCAAAAGCAGGCTCTTCCTCAAGTTCTAAGCCCATAGTTCACCTAGGCGACAATAACAGAGATGACTGCTATAACATTTTTCCAAACTCTTGTTTAAGCCCATAAACAAGATATTTTGTAAACATGGGCCTAGCCCATTTATTTCCCTTTAAATTTTAAACATAAGCTTAGCCCACAACTCTGTATAAGGCCCAGCATATATAAAAAAAAAAAGAAGAGTAAGAAAAGTCAAAAAGCCAAACAGTAAAACTTAATTATGTTGGCTACTTTTGGTTACTTTTTTTAGTTTTAAAACAGCCATGATTAGCGAACAGGAACTCAACATGTGAAGGAATCTCTTTATAGCTCATCCAGTCACTTCAGGCTCCTTTAATTGATGGAAGCTCGCTATTTAAGGATCCCTTCTTCCCAGTTAAAGGCAGAGACTTATTTTTAGAGAGGATTTCCAATCTTCAAACTCTCTTACACTTAGAAAGATTTTAGGTAGCTCATGTGTTGGGCATCAACCCCTGGAATTTTAAGCTGAGTGATTATCTCCAGAAAACTTTATAATTATTATATTTCAAAACCTGTAAGTATAGCTCATGTGTTGAGCCTTTGTACCTTACAGTTTCTGTAATTTGTATTACTATTTCAATATATATATATATATATATGTTTTCAAACAAATTATTTTTGCATTCATAAGTATTCTCCGTGCTTGCGGCTTATGCTGATCTAGTACATTAGAAGTATTGTCTGCATATTTTAAATAATCTTGAAGGTATATCGGCTGAAACAGCTTTACCCCCTAAAAGGGATATAGCTTTTAGCTATCCCGACTGATCTACTGCCAGTATCTTCTTGGTTGAGTCCTTTTTAATTACTTATGCATTATTTTTGCATTGAATTTTTAGTTTTAGGTTATGAAAACCATTCGTGGATATTTGTTGTTGTGTGATAGTTTTATTTATACCCTTTGATCCTGTGGCATCCTTAGCATCAGAGCCATCAGACCCCGGTAGTGTATAAAGCCCTCCAGATGGTGATACCTACCTATACCCCTTCTGGAGCCCTCCATAAACACGATAGGGTAGGGGTTAGAGAGTGGATGCTTGGGATCACTTAAATGGTAAACTGGGCCTTGACTTGACAGGATATCCTTTACAGCTCAAATGGTATCAGAGCCAAATAAGGTACCTCGGGTCACGGGTTCGAATCTCCCAACGTGTGAAATTTTATCTCCAGAGACCCTGGTAGTGTATAAAGCCCTCCAGATGGTGGTACCTACTTGGAGCCCATTTGGAGCCCTCCATAAACACGGTGGGGTAGGGGTTGGAGAGTGGATGTCTGGGATCACTTAAATGGTAAACTGGGCCTTGACTGGACAGGATATCCTTTATAGCTCAAATATATGTCCTTAAATGAGTAATTTAATTGATATTAAGAATATTATTGCATGTAAATAATTAAATGAAATAATTAATTATCTAAGGGTAAAATTGTAATTTTACTAATGTTCTAAGGGTATAAGTGTAATTTGATATATGAATAATATTCCTAGAACTAAGTGGTAGATTGCATGTTAGATAATGGAATAAGAATAATAATAAGTTAACTAATGGCATTAATGTAAATAAGTGCAAAGTGAAGGACAAAACGATAAATTATCAATAGAAACGTAAATCAAATGATTAAAATATAATTTACAGATAATATGTAACACCCCCTTCCCATACGTAGGCGATCCCATCCGAGAAGGAGTGAGATGCCGTATGAGTAAAGGTGCCACCAAGTAAGTACAAAATAAAACATACATTCATTCATAGCATACATTCAAAAATACAGAATAATTAAAAACTTTACATAAAGAAAGCAAAGGCTGATCATGCATTACTATAATAAACTATTACAATAATGTTCTGATCAACTAGCTGAAACAAAATAATATTACATATACAAAATATAGTTACAAAAGCGGAAGCTGATACAGAGAGTTCTATACAAAAAGAATCATCACTAATACAAAACTGAGCCCTACACTAAAACCCTTCTGTGTTGGCTTGATGACGGCGACTCCCTCAAAGCAAAACTCCTTCCGCACCTGCACGGGTAAAAACACCGTGCTAAGCGAAAAACGCTTAGTGGGGAAACACACATAAATAATGGACGGCCATTCACAATGGTCGTCAAGGCATAACACATTCACAATGGCAGAATACAAAGGCTATAACATAATCCATACAAACATGCTCATGTAATAAAGCCATACAATCAATGTTTCATAATTATATTCATTCAAATAATCCTTTTATAGCCAAATCAGATCAAAGCAGTTCAAATAAACATTTAAAGAACACCTGCTGACTCTAGATAGTGGATAACGAGTATACAGACAGTACTTTTCAGGTACGAGCTGATTACAGACAGTACGTTACGGGTACGAATCGATTAAACCATTATACTTTAACTTTCACAGATATTTTCAAAAGGGGACCTTAAACAAGATCCAATACAGAAAAGGGTTCGCGAGGAACCAAACGGGGACCTGATCGGGGTCCAAACAGAACTATGGGCTGCAGCAACAGACTCTATTAGGCATGCCTAACTATCCACTTACTTGACTCTAGCAGGTTATGCGTCAAACAGATTACATTTCAGGGTACAGAATAGTATTCATCAGAAAATCATGGTATCACGCATATCGAAGCATCAAACAGTAAGACATGCATCATACAACAGTAAAGTCCATTCAGAAGAAATACCAAATTCATTTCTGAGTTAAAACTAGGAAATTTCGGAAAAACGAGCTGAACGGAGCAACGGGCGAGATTGGCTGGTCACGAGGCGTGACTGGCCATCCCAACAGGCAGGTCACGCGACGTGACTTGCTTGTTCCTCGCCGATCACGTTGCGTGATCTTCGCAAATCACGCAATGCCCGCGCAGGTCACGGCGTGACTGGACGTCACGTCTCGTGACGTGCTACTCCTTCGCAGATCACGTTGCGTGATCTCGCAGATCACGCATCGTCTTCGCAGGTCGCACGACGTGACCGAGGATCACGTCCCGTGACTTGCTCGTTCCTCAGCTGGTCACGCGACTGGCTTCTCAGCAGGCAGGTCACGACGTGACCGAGAGTCACGTCTCGTGACTTGCCTTCTTTCGTAGCGAGTCACGCGACAAAGAGAACTTCAACAGTACTTCGATTTTCCAGAATTTCCAGAACAAAGAATTCAATCCCAATTTTGACTTAAAACCATACAAACCTGTTTTTACCTTCCAGAAATCATCTCAAACAACATAGGCAACAATTATACAACTCAATTCATCAAATAATTAATCAAACCAAATCAAGAACATATGCATTCAAACTTACAAAAACATAAACCCTAGAATTTTACAGTAAAATCAAAATCACACAATTTCACAAATAAACATTCCCAAACCTGGATTCTAAACTTCTATCACTTAGCTCCACTAGGTCCAGCAACCTCTTTACCCTTTGGATCACGAGGAGCTTCAGCTAGAACACAAACACAATAATGCAACCCTAGGTTAAACCTAAACTCAAGGAAGAAGAAGATGAAGTAAATGAAACAACTAGATGAGAGAATTCAATTACTTACTAGAGAGAATGCAAGGAGAGGATTAATTTCACCAATAAGACCTTGAATCAACAATACAGTACTTGAAATAAAGAAAGTGAAGAAGAAGAAAAAGAGTGAGAAAAGAAACGTAAATCTCTAAGTCCCTTTTCTTTCATTCCCTTTTCTTTTTCTTTTCTTTATCCTAAATATGTATCAATTTCCTATTGGTGAAACTAATCACTCACACAAAAATAACCTACACTACACACACCTAAAACCCTCTTAACTTATGCATACCCTACAATGGCATAAACACACACACCCAAGTATTTCTCACTTAATAAACACACTAATGCTATGTATGTACCCCCATAATAATAAAACCCAAAAACATACATTTTACTAAAATACCCTTATGAAATGCTGAACACATTCGAATGCTTACACATACAGACAGACAGACAGACAGGCTCATTCTACTAGGGGGCAAATGGGGTGTGACATAATATGAATGTTAATTGAATAATAAAATGTTAATGGGGAAATCAATTATTTAATTATAATAAGAGTAATCTTAGAATTAATGTTTATATTATTGTAAATATTTATGTTAATGTTAATGTTAACAATGAAAATGATGATAATAATAAGTATTCATTTTATAAAATGGTGAAATATAGTAGCGTTGAATGTAAGAAAATAATCAATGACAGTGTTAGTAAATTATTGTAACATATCATCGTGGTATAAAGAATTATTGGAAAATACTGATCTAGGGTTGTATAATTAAAGTACTAATAAAAAGATCAAATAGTGTATAAAAGAATGAAATTTGAAAGATAATAAAATGTAATTAAGATAAGTAAAATAAATATGAACTAGCTATATGAAATGTAATGTATGAAATCTAATGCTCTTAGACTATCATATGTGTAAATTTAATCAGGTAAATTAGTTAATAACATGGATAATTAAGTAAGTGATAATGTTAACGATAATTAGAGTACCACCATAATGTTCCTAGAAAAAGTAATGTAAATGGAAAGTATAATGAACGGACATATGAAATATAAATAATAATGGACCACGTTATATAATGTTAGGAAGATAGTAAAGTAATTATAGGGACCACATGAGAATATTAGTGTTAAATTTACATGTATGAAGGGATATAAGTTTAATAGCAAAATGTTAAAGGTTACTAGAAAAATAATAATGACTGACTTAAAAATAAAATTAATTAATATGAGTAATTCAAGTACTGTTATAATAATATTATTGTTAGCTATGGTAATGATAAAATGTTATTACATGATAATTATTGATAGATATTAGTTGCATAATATCAATAGAATTCATGTGTAAGATTAAGAGAATAATAATGAAGATATTAAGTACACAAATAAGTCAGTGTATTAAGAAATAGTACTGACAATGCAAGTATATAATATGAAAGGCAACTGATTAAAATCCAGTAGGAAAAGTAGTGTAAACTGTGACTGTAACTGTAATTAATGGAAATAAGCTATAAGCAAATAAAGAAAAATGCTTGTGTGTGCATGCATGTTGTATTAATGTGAAAAAATTAGGATATGTATCCACCACTGGGCATTTCAATGCTCAGCTCGTAGTGTTGTTGCTGCACGCAGGTTACGAAAATAGGAAGTTTTTAAGTGGCTGAAATATCAATAACAGTCGAGATGAGGAGAAAATGCAGAGATGAGAGGATAGGTGTGGCATGTATACGATTACGGTGGACTATAAGGTTTACGGTTTATAGATATGTTAAGTATGAAATTTGTTGACAGTATTATATGTGGACCATTATATTATTGATTTATTTGCTTATGAGTATCATTGATTTTGAATGCGAAAAATTTTCGCTGAACTGTCTATTGTAACATTTGATTATCCGATTACTGTATGTATAGTATTGGACGTTAAAGGTGTTACAAAACCCATTTATATGAAAAGTGTATAATCTGTGTAAATGAAAAATCAAGTTAAAGAATATCACTATATAGCTTACTCGAGTAAGATGACAAGTGAAAAATCTCTTAATTGGATCATCTTTAGTCTTGGAAGTCTTCATTATGACTTTAACGTTGCAACCACAATAAGTAAGGGTGCGCAAAACCCAAACCAACCCAAAATATCAATTCAGGTAGGGTTGTTCGGAAGGTTAGGGTCGGGTCGAATTTGGAAATTTAATATATTTTGAGTTCAGGTGGGGTTAAAACACCCTAAAAACCCAACCTGACCAAATTACTATATAAAGTGTGTTTTTTTTGTCACTATACCCAGTACCCACCTCTCCCTCTCTCTCTCTCTCTCACACTCACAGAGCTTCTCGTTATCTATACTCTCTCTCTCCCCCTCTCTCTCTCTCTCTCTCTCTCACACACACACAGAACTTCTCGTTGTCTCTACTCTCTCTCTCACAACTTCTCGTCCTCTCTGCTCTATCTCTCTCTCTTTCTCTCTGCTTTTCATCATCTCTTCTCTCTCTTTCTCTCTACTTCTCATTGGTTGTCACTGCCAACCTCCAATTTTGGTGGTTATCCAGCGAGGAGGACCACAAAAAAAAAAGATAAAAGAAAAATAAAGAAAAAACCCAAATCTAGCGAAGAGGAAGCAAAGAACTGGGTTTGTTTTTTGGCCTGAAATCTAAGTCTATTGCAGGTTGAATTGAAACTTTTTTTTTCTTTTTAATTTTCTTGGTTTTGATATGGGATTTTGAATTGAAAGATGTGTTTGAGGTCTGAGATCTGGAATTTTCAATTAAAGGATGAGTTTGAGGTCTGTGATCTGGGATTTTGAGTTGAGATTTTTACAGATTATTGAATTTTTGGGTTCATCAGGTGGTTGAGGTCAGGGCCCAAAAAATTTCAGATATTTCAATTCGGGACCCTACTATAAGTTAAGGTCAATTCTGGGTTGTGATTTTAGCCAAAGTTCGGGGCTCAAGTTAATCGGATTTAATTCAAGTTGACCCGAACCCAACCGATGCACATCCCTAACAATAAGATATAATAATTTATCTTTCTTCAATGTGACTAGAATGATTTTAATTTCTAGTGAAGAATAATAAGAAGCCATGAAAGAAAAAAATGTAAAACGCTATTTATTTTAGGGCAAAAGATAAGGAAGAGAAGTTGAGACCAAGAGAGAGCTGATGGTGAAGGTGAAGGTGAAAAAGAGATGTTTAGAGAGAGAGAAAAAAAATTGAATGCTTTTTGATAACTCCAATTTAGTACTTAGTTTTATTATTCTTTTCATTGTGGTTTTTGGGTTTTTATTTGTGTTCGTTGTTTTGTTTTTGTTACTTTTAGTTAGTTTTGCCAAATTTAGTTGAATCCGATTTTTATACACTTTTTATAGCAATTTGATGGTGTTTTATGTTGAAATGCAAGAAATCTAGGTACCTTACGGTCACAACCATTTAGTTGTGACCATGATATATAGTTATTCACGATAGAATTGAAAGCAGAGGTACCTTACGGTGACAACGGAATGGTTGTCACCGTGCCATAAAGCTATTCAGAATAGAATCGAAATCGCAAGCACCTCACGGTGACAACCATTTCATTATCACCGTGACCCCCAGTACCTCACGGTGACAACAATTTGGTTGTGACCGTAACCCCTCCGAAACTATAAAGTGCAGAATGCTATTTGGTAAAAGGAGCTCTTTTATTTTTCGGATATTAAAAAGAAGGTTTTTAGATCTACTTTTTCTGGGTTTTTCTATTGTTCTTAAACTTTTAGGTTTTTGATAATTTCCATAGATTTACACTTAAAGATAGATTAGATTTATAACTTTTTAGAGATTAGATTTAATCTTTTCAACTCAAACTCATTTTCTGTAGGAGATTTGAAGGAAGAGCACATTAGATTCTGCTAGGGTTCATCTCAACAATGAATTTCTGGGTTTATTCTTTCTTCTCTCTTTTGGTCTCTGTAATGGATTGTGAGGAGTTATTAGTGTTTAGGGGATCTTTGAATCCCTATTACCTATGTGAATATTGAGCCAAACTGAGTTTTTATATGGATTGATGATTCATTTTACATGTTGCTGAATCTTATTTCATGGTTTTTCTTATGATTTGATGATATTATCTGGTTTGGATGATTGACTTAGATTTTTGGATGATGTGAATGTATTTTTGCTCTATTTTTCTATAAGATTTTCTTTAACCTTACGATTGGTCCGGAATGGGAATCAATGGGTTATGGGTAAAAAATGATAGTAAGGCTAGAGTTGGATGTAAAATGAATGGGTTTATGGGTTGTTTCGATCCGGAATGGGAAAACAATTCGGAACCTAGGATTTTAGAACTGTGCTTATGCTAATCATGAGGCTTGCTCCAAAATGGTACGTTTTGTGATTAGAATAGATTGCTCCAAAATGGGATGCTTGGGTTTAGTGGTTATCCTTATTCAATCTATATAGCTTAAGATAAAATTAATTCACTTAGGTGTGGGGAGGATGAGTGAACCTAGACCACATTTAGACTTGTTAATTTTTAAAGATTTAATTCTTTTTTAATTTGTGCTGGAACTTTTATTTGATTTTAGTTAGTTGTGTTTTAGTTTTTTATTTTACTGCATTATCAACAGCTCATTTACTCAAAAATCTGGGAATTCTTTAGCATACTTTTAATTTTCACTACCTCATAACCACAATCCCTTAGGTATGATAAATTTGGGTCTTAAGTTTAACACCCTATATTACTTAGCTGATCTAGTACACTTGCTAGACTCCGGTCGAGTTTTTGGCGCTGTTGTCGGGGATTGGTGTATTTGTGAGTGGTGATTGTTATTTGTATGTGTTTTCTTTTTCTTATTTTTGTTCTTTTCATTCTTTTCAGGTACTTGTAGTATAGGAGTAGAGCCTTATGATCCTGAAATTAAGAGGACTTTATATAAAAGAAGGAGAGCTGACCGAGAGAATAACATAAATCAAGATCCTCCTATTGGTGAGATTCCTCCCGAGAATCAACAAGTGCCACACGTACAAGGTGAAATTCCAGGTAGACAATGGGAATAATTGCCTAGGTCAAGAACAATTAGAGATTATGCCACGCCTAAGTGGAATGAAGAACATTGAACTATTGTGATACCCAAAGCTGTGCAGTTTGAGATAAAGCTAGCCACCATTATATTGGTTCAAAGATAGTTCGAAATTGGAAGACCCTGCTCAACACCTGGATATATTTTTGGAAGTCAGTGACACAGTGCAGATTCCAGGCATATCAATGGATGCAATTTCCTTTACACTTATTAGCAAAGCAAGAGAATGGCTTCAGATGTTACCAAGCCAATCCATAGGGGCTTGGGAACAATTACAGCAGAAGTTTTTAATGAGATTCGCCAACGAAGACAGCAAGTATTCGAAATAGTATTATCAGTTTTTATCAAATGAATAAGGAACCCTTTCACGAAGCATGGGAAAGATTCAGGAGGCTATTAAGGAGTTGTCCCCATCATTAGATAACTGTTTATCAACTGATAACTACTTTCTCTGTAGGAGTTACAGCACCTACACGATCACTTTTAGATGCTGCATCTAGTGGGAGTTTTATGAACAAGTTACCGAAAAATGCTTTCAATATACTAGATGAAATGGTAGCAAATAATTCCCAATGGGCAACCACAAGAGCAGTACCAAAGAGGCAAGGTGGACATAACATTGATGAGGTTGCGATGTTAAAAGCTCAAGTAAAGCAGATGAGGAATGAGTTGAGTGGATTAAAAGTGCAAAATGTGGCTTCTGTGTCTAAAAGCTATGAGTTTTATAAAGGTGAACAAGGTGTTTAAGAAAATATAGTAGTGGGGGATGTTAATGCAGTGAGAGATTTTAGAAGAAATGACCCTTATAGCAATAGTTATAATCTGGTGTTGGAGAAATCACCCGATTGGCTTCTTCTTCTCAACCCCAAACAAGAGCTCCCTTTAACCAAAATGTCACTCATGATCACAGCCAAGCTTATCATCCACAAGTAAATACACACTACCAAACACCATACCCCTCATCCCAACATCAGGGATAAAGCTCAAATCAAACCCAAGAATATAATCCACCGGGATACTAGCCATGACCACCTGATCAAGAGAAGAAACCAAACCTTGAAGACATGTTTTCTAGCTTTATAAATAGTCAGCAGCAATTTATGACTAGTCAAGACACAAGGTGGAAATCCCAAGAACAATGTAACCGAAACTAAAATGCTTCCATGAGGAACTTAGAGACATAGTTGGGCCAACTTGCAAACTCAGTCTCAAATAGGCAACAAGGAACTTTACCTTCCAATGTAGACAGAAATCCTAAGGGGGAGGCTAAGGCAATTACATTGCGGAGTGTTAAGGAAACGAAATCCAAAGAAGAGCAAGGTAAGTCATCTTCACCTTCATCTTCAACTATGGAGGAGCCGACACAGAAGGTAAGTGATTCTAACCCAAGGGTAGAGATAAAAGTAGATGCTCTGATCATTAACAAAGGTAAGAATATTGTGAATTCTGATGTAGGGGATTTTGATATTAATAGGTTGCCATTTCTTGCTATAGCTAGAAAGGAGAAGAAAAATGAGCAATTGGCTAGATTTTTTGAGATGTTCACGAAATTGCATATTAATTTGACATTTGCTAAGGCTTTAGCTCACATGCCCAACTATGCTAAATTTATGAAAGAATTTTATTCTAATATAAAGAAATTAGAATGGTGTGGAATTGTGCAACTCACAAAGAATTGTAATGCTATAATCATGAACAAAATTCCTAAGAAATTGGAAGATCCTGGTAGTTTTACCTTACCATGCGAGATAGGAGAACTTTTTGTTAGTAGTGCCTTATGTGATTTAGGAGCTAGCATCAATTTAATGCCTTATTTAATGTGCAGGAAATTGAATCTTGGGGATCTAAAGGAAATAGGTATGAGGCTCCAATTGGCTGATAGGTCGATGAGGAAACCAAAAAGGGTGATAGAGGATTTGTTGGTGAAAGTGGGAAAATTCATTTTTCCTGTAGACTTTGTGGTTATGGAAATGGAAGAGGATAGGAAGGTGCCATTAATTGTAAGGAGGCCATTTTTAAATACCACAATAAGCATTAATTGATGTTCATGGTCAGAAAGTTACCTTGAGGTTTAACAATAAAGAGCTAGTAGTGGATATGAACAAGGCAATAAAACATCCATCATGTAAATTAGATGAATCCATTTATTTTGTGGATGTAGTGCAAAATTGTGTGGACGAGAGTGAGGAGGAGATCTTGTTGGATGATCCATTGAACCTGTGTTTAATGCATTCAAGAGAAGATGTTGAGTTAGAAGGAGAAGAGAAAGAAATAGTGGCTGCTATAGAGAAGGAAATTGAAAAAGAAGGAAATAGGGAAGAGATTTAAGAGATTCCGAATAATGAGCCATAGGCTCAACTCAAAACTCTGTCTTCTCATTTAAAATACGTATTTTTGGAAGAGAATGGTAAACCAGTAATTATATCTTCTTCTTTGACAGGTTTGGAGGAGGAATTGCTAATTGTTGTGCTGAAAAAATACAAGAAGGCAATTAGATGGAAAACTTCTGATTTGAAGGGGATTAATCCAAGCTATTGCATGCACCGGATACCAATGGAAGAAGATTTTAAGCCTGTAGTTCAACCACAAAGATAACTTAATCTAGCAATGCAAGAAGTGGTAAAGAAAGAGGTACTCAAGCCTCTTGGTTCAGGTATTATTTATCCTATCTCTGATAGTAGCTGGGTCAGTCCTGTGCAGTGTGTCCCAAAGAAATGGGGGATTACAGTAGTTAAAAATGAACAAAATGAGCTTATTCCAACTCGTACAGTTATGGGATGGAGAGTCTGCATAGATTTGAGGAGATTTAATGCTGCAACCCGAAAAGACCATTTCCCCTTGCCATTTATTGATCAGATGTTAGAGAGGTTAGCTGGAAACAATTTTTATTGCTTTGTAGATGGTTATTCAGGGTATCTACAAATACCAATTGCCCCGAAGGACCAAGAAAAGACCACTTTTACTTGTTCTTATGGCACATTTGCGTATAGATGCATGCCATTTGGTCTTTGCAATGCATCGGCTACGTTTCAGCGGTGTATGATGGCCATCTTCCATGAGTTCATCGAGAATTTCATGAAAGTGTTTATGGATGATTTCACCATCTATGGGAAGGGCTTTAATAGCTGTCTAGATAATCTAGAGTTGGTCTTAGGGAGATGTGAGGAAACCAACCTTGTCCTAAATTGGGAAAAGTGTCACTTTACGGTTAGAGAAGGGATTGTTTTGGGGCACAACGTTTATGAGAAAGGGATAGAGGTGGATAAGGCAAAAATAGATGTCATCGAAAAACTACCACCTCTAACTTCTGTAAAAGGAATTAGAAGCTTTTTAGGACATGCTGGATTTTATTGGCGTTTTATTAGAGATTTTTCGATGATTGCTAAGCCTTTATCCAATTGGCTTATCAAAGATATTGCATTTAATTTCTCTCATGAGTATTTGCAGGCATTTAACACATTAAAACAGAGACTAATTAATTATTCCATAAATTTTACTATTAAATTCTATTAATTATTTTATTCTTATTTATTCAATTAATCTACTAAATTAACCACATAATTAGACAATAAACCTTATTATACACTAATTACATTTTAATCCTTTCATTAAATTTATTACTTCACTAATTACATTCTTACCCTTAATCTTTTTCCTTGGTTTCCACTTTTGTCCTTAACTTTTCAACTAATTACACTATGTCCCCACTTTTACCATAATACCATCCATGTCCCTTCTTTTACACTAATTCCCTTTATGTCCTCATTTTACACATAATTACTATTTTACCCTTAGTTATTCTTTATTTACACTTTTAACCTTATTTAAACTTATTTTCCACTTTTAACCTTATAAATTTACCAAATTACAATTAGGTCCCTAATTTAACACTTTTACACTAAATTACCATTTTAATTTCATATTTTGTCAAAATTACCAAATTGCCCTCACTTTTACACTTTTTACCTAACTTTACCACATTTTACCAACTTAATGTAAAATTACCAATTTACCCCTAATCTTTCTATTTATTCCATTTTAGCCCCTTTTTCACTCATTTCCACATTTAATACTATTTTAATCAATTTTATCAGTTAATTATCATAATGCCCCTAGTATAGACCCGAAAGAAAATCTACTGACCGGATATGCGGGACGTGAATCTCACAGATCCACTACACTATAGAATGACCCCAATAGGACCACTCTTCACTGCATTACACTACACTGATCATTTTTATACACTGTACACTGTGACAGACCATCATTAGCCTATCAATAGCGAGTCATCATGACTCATACCGCGGTGTGCAATCCCTGCGGATAGCCAATTATATCCTGGACTAGATTTCACTACTAGACAACTACTAAGGGCAATATATCATCAAAATTTACATAAATATCACATTATGTCACTATGTATATTTTCGCATACATTTCATATTCAGTTATAATTTTGCATACACTCTTATTTATCAACAATTAGTCAATATATGTCATTAAAAGTGATAAGCCATCAAAATACACATTACACATACCATGAATACCATTCGGCCAAGGTGTTAAGTTTTCATATGGTTCACTTTAATTCCATTTATCCACTCAATCAATTCAATTACATATTAAACATACCTTAACTACCACTTACATGCCATAATTCACAACATATCTCATTTATAACAGTAACATTCCATTTAGCCAACCCTTTAAAAATTTATTATGTTTCCTTTTAAATCTTTCAATCATTCCATCATGCTTTACACAAGTTATACATATTATAACCATCTTTTATAAGCCATAAGACCCATTTAAACATTATAATTTCTTTAAGTTACCATTCGGCCACTATTAGGGATTTCATACCAATGAGTTTTAATTTACACTAATTTAAGTCCACTAATCATGAATATCAAGTTAGAATTAATTAAACAAGTCATTATCTCATACCCACACTTAGACATAACCTAATATTCAACATAAATCAATGGAAATAGATGGATTAAGTAACCACAAACCTCAATTTCTTGCTCTACACTTCTCTAGGCTTCCTTTTCTTTCCCTTTTGCCTTGGAAATCTCCTCCTCTCCTTGAGTTCCTACTATGGCCGAATTGAAAAGTCCACATATCATAAAAATCATGCTTTCTTTTTACAAACTAACATCATAAATGAACTCTACACCCTTGAAAACCCCCATAGAGACCAATAAACCTAATTAAAAACACCTAAATCTCTTACCTCAAAACTTGACCTAAACCTTGTATACTTAATTTTTCCCACTTCCAGTACTCTAAATGAACTCCAATCACTTCTATTTGGTTACAAAGGAGCTGTAATTTGTCTAGGAGGTTGAATTTTAGGGAGAGATTGGTTGAGAGATGAAGAAAAATGGAGGAAATAGTGAAGAATGCAATTCGGCTTTGTGAAGGGAGAAAGAGGCAGTGGAATGGATGATTTCTCTAGAGAAATCTGGCCATTTCCTCCCTTATGTAGCCCATAAATGAACAGAAGAGGTCCAACAGAAGAGGTCCGACCGATTTGAGCAAAAAATTTTGATTTTTCAGTTCATTTCCACTATTTCAAAGCATCTATGGGTTCCTCGCCTTATTTTCACTCCCAACTAATTTCATTATTCTTAAAATACCAAAAATAGTCTCCCTACAAATTTTTAGCTCAATCGGAGTTCATTTGGGCACCGGTTCACTTAAATCGGTTGGATTCAACCACTTTTTGTTCTGCTGTAAAATCCAATCCTAATGCTATCAAAAATTGCAAAAAATTATTTTATACCTTTACACTTCCCACTATACACCCTTTAGAGCTCAAAATCATTTTCTAAAAGTTCGGTCGAACCTTGGTCAAACTCTGGTTCAATTGAACCGAACTAGATGCTAACTTTATAATGACTTTCGGAGGCCTATTTGACTCCATTTTAACTCTAAATTTCACCACTAGACTCCTGACGGCCCATAGATTGATTTTATCAAATAATACATTTTCTAAAAATTGACCGTCGAGTCCGCTATATAGCTACCCCGGGATCCCCTATCCCGGAATTGCTATACCTCAAACACACTTAACTCTTAACTTTACTACTATTAACATCACTCAATACACTACTATACAATGTGATCACTCTAAATACACTGTAGACATTCACTAATACTTCTATGCCAATGTTAAGGCCATTGCAGGTATTTTCTGGCAAGATGGAATTCAATTGTTTAATTTGCCCTTATGCTTAAATGTGCCATACGTTTGTCATTGAAAATTCTAGAACCTGTTTGAGTTTATATTTCTTCTTTAGACGGTTATTATCATCAAATGATCATGTTGAAAAGGGATGTGCTAGTTTTTGGATGAGTTTGATAATTCATGTCACTTGAATTGCTTTTGATTTTTTTCCATGCAGTGGCCCCAAAGCGCAAAAGTACCGAAGTTGCTTCTGGCTCATCAGCAAATATGAAGGAAAGCTATGCTCACTTCACCAAATGCAAGTACATTCCAACGGCATATTTAGACATGGAGTTGCTGGGAAACTTGGAAATTTGAGATGAAGTTCAACATCTCATCGCTAACATTGGATGGGAGCGAGTCTTTGCACATCAAGAAAAGGTTTACCCAGACCTGATTAGGGATTTCCTGGCTACAGTACATTGTAGGATTGGAAAAAACAGTGCAACTGATCTAGGTGCGGTGTCTTTTTCTCTTGAAGGCACACTTTATGAGATTTTCTTTGTGAGATTTTCAAAATTGCTGGGTTTCCCTCCTCATACACTAGACTGCTTTGATGGCTATGATAAGGACAACATATGGGAGACGATCAGAGACCCTCTTACAGACACTCTATATGTGTTAGGAAATGAAGGCTCACCACCTGCACAATCATGCCCTTCGAATTGTTCACAGGTTTTTCTCAATGTCACCTATGAGCCATGTAAATTCTGCTGGGCAAGTTAACTTACCTAAAGCCTTTTTTCTGGCATGTATGGTCCAAGGATTTCGAATCAATGGTGCCCCACATTGGTGGCACAAGCTGGAGGAACTGCAGTGGAATCCTAAGAAAGTAAAAAAAAAATATCCCTCAGTGGGTGGGTTACTATAATTGCTAAGGGTGTGCATCATCCATTGAGGAGGAGTCGAGTGCTACCCTCTATTGCCTCAATTGACAAAAAGCCGTTGAAGAACATGAAAGTGATAGTTGATGATGACACAATAGGTTGTGGGTATCGGCTGACCAACAGGGAGGAATATTTGGACAAAGTTGAACGGAATTTGGGCAGACTGCCTCGCGTTCTAAAACAAGAAGTTGTTTTATTTAACTCTGCACAGTATGCATCATTGGTTGGAAAAGTAGACACTATCGCAGCAAATCAGGAAAACCTTCAATCTTAGCTGGATCAAGTGTTGTTGGGCCTGAACACACTGACGACACATTTCGACGCTCAGTACCCACCTCCACCACCACCAGAGATTTGAATCCAGGGAGTTTAGTATCTTTTGCTAATACTTTTTGTTAAACTTGCTGAGGACAGCAAGATTTAAAGTGTGTGGTAGGGGAGCAAAGCCAAGGGAAATATTTTGTCATAGAAGAAAATGTTTAGATTGATAAACTTTGTTTACTTTTGAAGCAAAAATCAGTTATCCTTAAGTTTTTTTTAAATTTTTATTTAGTTCGCTTTAATTTTAGTAGTTATTTTATTATTGGAATATTGTGTTGTGTGGTTTTTCAGTTTTCTGTGTTGCTGAATTGTTGTTATCTCAACACCCTTAGTTTAGTTTGCCTTCTATTATTCTTGATTTGAATGGTTTTGAACTTTAATTTGTGAATGGATTATTTAGAGAACCTATTTTAGCAAGAGAGTAGTTGTTTGTTTTAACAAGAAATCTCAATTAGTCGTGTATCTTGTGATTTCTTATCTATTGTGCGCTTTAGGCTATATTGCAAAAAACTTGGAAATTCTAGTGTGTGAAAACGTTTGAATGAAGGAATTTTAGGATAGCTAGAACCTTCCTCATCACCCTTCAAAACAATATAGCAACTCAGGCAGGATTAGGACAGGACCTAGGCAGTTTTTCTTTGGTAACCTACTTGTATGCATATTTACCATTGCTAGCCCTGTTGAGCAAATTTGGTATGCTAAAAGCGTACTATACAATTCTTTTATTGTTACACTCATCATTTTACCATTCAACCTAAATGCTTTTATCTCTCCTTTCTAAGAATTGGCCACTCTAGGATTGGGTTGGGATAACAATAAGGGTTGAGTAAGGGTATTTATTATTAGAGTAACTTGGGTGTGGTAGAAATTTCTGAATACTGAACTGTGAATCTTTGGGGTGTTGCCTAATATATTTTTGATCTTCCTTTAATGAAGTCCAGCATTATGAGAAAGTAAAAGTTGTGGGTATCCTACTATTTATATTTGAAAAAATTAGGCTAGCTGTAGACACCGGATCCCGAATCAGCCCAGATCAGAGTTAACCAATAATAAAATTAACGCCTGTTAACAGGCAAAAAGGTTGGAAGTGATGATTTTATTGTCAAATTTTCTTTTTAGAAATAAAAAATAAAAATAAAAGGGAGTTTGGAAATTATAGTGTTTCAGTCAAAGTTGTTTTCTTTAAAAAAAAATTCGAGCATTCGCGGCAGCCAGCGCGGGGAAGCTGGCCTCCCTCTCGGTGGGTGTCGCAGTGAGCGCGGGAGTAGCTCGCCCGCGTGCACGAGCGACGCCTGTCTTAGCGCGCGCGCCCTGCAGACAACGGGCGTCGGTCACCCCCAATTTGCCGAAAATGCTATTTTCGCCCAATTTTCGTGGCTTTTAGTTTTTTTTATTTTTTATCACTTTTTTTTCGGATTTTTAAAGACAAATCCGATTTTTGACCCTAAATAAAGGAGAATTTGATAAAAACTCATCTTTCTCCCTTAATTAAATAGGTTTTCACAAAAAAATCATATTAATAGAAAAATTTAAAAAGAGAAAGGGAGAGAATTCTTTTAAGTTAAAAAAATTCTTTATCATCTTTTCTTCTTCAAGGGAATTCTCTCTATATTTGTTTTTGAGTTTTCTTCTTCAAATAAATTTCTTAAGGTTAAAAAATCAATTTTTAATCAATAATCTTTCTTGTAATTTTTTGTTCTTGAAAATTTTTAGTTTTCTTCCATTATTTTTTATTTCTTTTTCAAATAAATTTTCTAAGGTTTTAAAAATTAATTATTAATCAATAATCATTTTTGACACAAAAAAATAATTTTTTGTTATTGAAAACTTTTTCTTTTCTTCCATTATTTTTTTAAACAATTTTTCTTTCTTGAGACAAACAAAATAATTTTTTGTTCTTGAAAATTTATTTCTTTCTTTCCATTATTTGTTTAAGTAAATTTTCTTTCTTGGAATAAAACTCCAATTTTTATTATTTTCAATTCTAATTTTGCGGATCATATTTTTTTCTCTATCGAATCTGAATTCTAAGAGTAAACATTCTAAAGTCGATCCTATATTTCTTTTCTTTTATTTTATTTTATTCATTTATTCACAATTAATTAGTCACCATGTAGGCCTTTAAATATGTTGTATATTTATTTATTTTATGCTGTCTTATTCATGGATTTAACAATCTTTAACACTTCTTTATTGTTTTTTATTTGATTATTAATTTTCCTTTATTTATTTATTTATTTATTTATTTATTTATTTATTTATTATTATTATTATTATTATTATTATTATTATTATTATTATTATTATTATTATGTATTAATTCTATTAATATGCTAATTTATTTGTTTTTTTTATGTCATTTAATTTATTTGTCATTCATAATACAATTTATTTATTTATTTTAATCTATTATTTTATATATTAAATTGATTTTCTTGATTTAATTACTAACATGATTTTATTTGTGTTTGTTTTTTTATTCCAATATCTGTTTTCCTTGTTTGGACATCAGCAAATGGGGAGATCTAAGAGACTCGTTTGGTTTGACTCATTATTTTTATTATTTGTATTATTTTCTTTATTTTGGCTTTTTATTTGTTTTGTCAATGTAATTTGCAATAAAATTATTTATTTTATGCACATTAAAAAAAATCACAAAAATATTTATATTAATTAATTTGAAATTTTTTCTAATAAAATTGAACCAATGTCCTAGTTTTCCTAGTTGTCACCTTTAATGTTTTTTTTAAGCATGTATGCGAGTACTAATATCCTCACCTCAAATTGAATATTCCACTTTATGGATGATTCACATATCCTTTTTATTGAGAGTTGTATTTCGCCCCTAGTTTTATTGTAAATTATTGTGCTTTTATTTACTTTATGCTTAATTTACTTTATTTAATGCTTTCATAATATGATTGATCTGTGCTTTAATTACTGCATTTAAATGAACGAGAAAATGAATGAAATTTTAATTGTAAAACTCAATTGTAACTTTAACCAAGGTATAAATAAGAGTAGAGTCCCGAACGCTTTCTGGTCTTACGCTTCACGAGGTTAGATGAACCTTTCCAATATTCAGTTGGAAAAAAAATTCCAAAATATCTCTTGATGCCCAAAATAGACTCATACGCAATCATCTTAGGCTCAATGAGGGTAGATAAACCTTCTCAATGTCCTATTAAGATGGGGATTCCAAAATATCTCTTTGTTGCCCAAAATAGACACACACGCATTGTTTTAGGCTCAGTGAGGCTAGATGAACTTTCTCAATGTTTTATTGGGTGGCGACTCCAAAACACCTCTTATTTCCCAAAATAGACGCCCTTGTAATCCTTATAAGTTCTATGAACCTCTCTCGACTATCCTAAAAGCGGGTTTTCGGGGCATCTGGGATTCGGTGCGCATCACAGTGGCAACTCTACTGGGGACTACGAGACTGCACTTCGAAAACACCTTGGTTTAAAACATATAATTGAGTTTTAATTTAAAATTTCGTCCCTTTTTTAAATTGCATTGCATATCATTAGAGCCTTAGATCTACGCTAGTTTGTACCCTCTCTCAGCCTCAGTGCATTTCTGAAGCGCAACCCTACGTTCACTCAATGTAGGGAAGTGTTAAGGATAATCACCAGCCCAAGCCTCGTACCGTTTGGTATATTAAATGGAGACCCGATTGGTCGTTATGCTCGTGATGAACTAGACCCATCGGTAGGAACCATGGTTGGATGGACCTAAAGTATCATCACCCTGGCCAAAGCTCATGTAATGAAAGTAGATATTTCCCCTAGGTGGTATGAACCTTAATACCATGCTTGCTGTATGGATCACTTTGTATTGCACAAACCTAGACAAGTTGGTTGGTCAACTAATCAAAGGCTTTCATGCCCCGATAAGCTCATGCTAGTTTATTCTGATTGCCTAAATACACAATGATCACAACCCATACGTATGTTCATTAGATAAGAAGTGTTATGCTATGGATTTTTCTCCGTGCACCATACGCGTCCACTAGAGTCCTCACTAACCCATGGATTAAGCTCACCTAGGAAAGAGATCACATGACCTCATGTGTGGGAGTAACAAGATTGAAAGAATCTACTTGCTTGCATGTGATTGTGGATGTTGCACAGCATGCTCATGCATTACGTGTCATTCATGCACGTAAAAAAAATGTACATTTTATTTCGTGTGTGTACGTTTTATTCTGAGCATATAACTTTCACGTGCATATGTCATCTTGTGCATAAGTTTTTTCCATGCATCACATGCATCATTATAACCCTTCGACTTTTCATCTATCGTAGACCATTTCCCTGGGAGATTTTGGAATCTTAATAGTTGCCTAAAGAGCAATAAGAGTTCAGGTTGGTTGACAAAGATCTGGCATTCTTATTAGAACATTCGCAGGCATTAGAAATGGCTGATCCTTCATGATAGATTAATGAGACTTGTGCCTTAATTGCCCAAGAGATGGATAGAAGGTTCGAGGAGCTTGAAAAAAGGTTGTTGGCCATAATTAAGGAAAAAATGGATGCCATGGCGCTTGTTCTTCAAGCTCAACTTATGGCGATAGCTCTTAACCAAGTTAAGCCAGCCACAGTCAAGAAGGCTTATACACCGATGATCGCAATGTCTCCTTTTGCTTCCGAGCCTAGAGTCAAGGTACCCTTTATTTCGCCAATTAAGCAAGGAAGAGGCAATAAGCCTTCTTTAGAGTATGACTTTATTCCTGAAAAAGGAAGATATTTTAGTAATGATGCAAGCTTTAAAGAGTAAAGCGTCAAGGGCAGAATATGATTTAAGGTCAGGCTCAAGTTCGTGCTTAGGTAAAACATCAGGCGGATCTTTGATGTAGTTATAAGAGCAAGTAAGAAAGGTAGAAGGACCAGAGCCTTCACAGTCAATGGGCATTCCTAGTTCCTCAAGCATGAAAAAGGAGGTAGCTGATCTTGAAAAAGAAATCATGAAGTCCAATCTTGTAACTACTTGGGTGCCTCTCAATAAGACTATTACTGGCCTTGCAAGTCTAAGAGTGGGTTACTATGATAATAACAGTGGTACCCAAAAGACAGGAAAATTATCAGCAACTGAAGCGGCTCAGAGGCACTATTCTAATTTAGGCAGATCCTTATTTTGGGTCCTTGAGAGGCTGAAGCACTATTCTAATTTAGGCAGATCCTTGTTTTGGGTCCTTGAGAGGCTAATGAAGGAGGGGGTGTTACAGCCATTGCCGGCTAGGCCCGCCAGAAACCAAGGGCAGCCCAATCATAAGGCGGATCAGTATTGTACTTTCCATCAGCATACCAGGCATTTGATAGATCATTGTCGAACTTTGAGGGATCAGGTTCAAGACCTTGTTGACGATAAGCAGGCCTCTGACCTAGAAAAGCAAAAGAGTAAGACAGATTAAGCGCCTAAGTGGGAAAGGAAGTTTTTGAAGCCATACACATAAAGTGGAGAAGTATGGGCTACAACACTTCCACTGTTAGGAATAAAAGAAGTGGCCTTAGCAAATGGGCTTAAAGATTTCTTTTGATGCGTTTTCGAACTATGTTACGCACTTGTTTCTTTAGCTAAATTAATAGTATGGGCTTTTCTTATGTATGCATAGTCATATCTTATCGCATCATGTATATTAATAATAATGCTCAAGGCATTGGTTTAATAAACACTATTTCATTCAATTTCAAAAAATAACAATCTTGGTTGCGTCCAACCTAACTCCTGAATCGAGATAAAAACATGAAAAATTATATAGCTAGGACAACCTGCTTCAATTTGTCAACCTAGCAACAATCAAAATTATCAAAATCCATTCCTTTGCTTCTTCAGCATCTAGAATGCATACAGTGCAACCAAGTAAAAACCAAGCTCCAATCATTAAGGTGCTGCCTCATAAGCTAGACTATCAAACTCAAGACAAACGGAGCTTTGGGCCTCCATAAAAAAAACAAAAAAAAAAAGAAAGAGAAAAAAAAAAAAGAAAAAAAAGAGAAAAAAAAAGTCAAAGGAAAAAGAAAACCCACAGTTTTGTCCTAAACCATCTGGGGCCAACCTGTAATCCAATCTCAAGCATTAAAGGATACTTCAGAAATTGAGCCACCAAAGCCAACAAAAGGAAAGTATGGGCTCTCACAGTTAAGTTTCAATTAGAGAACTCACTACTTCAGCCAGTTTACACAAGGGTCAAGATGAAGCCTTTGATGCTAAAAAAAGAGGCATGGTCAGTGTAAGCACCGTGTCCCGGAGCGATCTGGATAAGAGATTACCCTATGATGAAATCGGCATCCGAGCCTGTACAAACGGTTTGGATTCGGAGGCTTTAGTCCCATGCTCCACGAGAAACGAGTCTTTTTACCTTTCGTAGGTAGAAGGGGAGAAAACGGGGAGTTTTTTAAAGTCCAAAAAAGTATGTTTTCCTTGACGGACGGCCAGCCCGTCGGTCAGGTGGCAGGACCGTCGGATGAATCCTTATGTCAGAAGGATTCTTCTGACGCCCGTCGATCAAAATGGCAGGCCCGTCGGTCAGGTTGCAAGGCCGTCGAATGAATCCTTGTGTCAGTAGGATTCTTCCGACGCCCGTCGGTGAACCACAGACGCCCGTCGGTCATCCCTGGCCTATAAAAGCTTTGATTTTTCCTCATAAAAAGTGGTGGAAATTTTGCAAAAATAGGGGAAACTCTGTCAAAATTCACGCGCGTTTTCTCTCTCTTCCAACAAACACATTTCTAAAAAGATCTAACTAATTCAAGAATCAAATCTTCAAAAGAAAGAGGATCTAGTTGATTTTTTCACGGGTTTTTGATTTCCGAAACTCAATTTTCGTCGAACTGTTGAAGACACATTCTATCTTCTACATTTGATCTTTTTCTTTGGACCTTCTCGTGAAGTGTGCGGGAAGCCAGACAACAACAAGGAATCCAACCAAAAGGTTGTTCTGAGGGTAAATATTCTGGACCCTTTTCTGTCCCTTTTTACCTTCATTTTCGATATTATCTTTGCTCTTGTCCCCTTTTTGTATTTCTTGCTTCTATTCTTCTTGGGTCTATGTAAAATTTGCATTTTTGCTTTTTGAAAAGTTTCTGTTTTTTCTGGGACAGTGGTGACCGACGGGTCATCTACTTTGATCGACGCCCATCGGTCACCTTTAAGCATAACCCGTCGGTCACCCTCACAGACGGCTCCCTTCGAGTGAGCGACGGGCTGTATTGGTCACCTTGATCGACGCCCGCCAGTCATTCAGTATAGCCCATCGGTGGGTTCTATCCCACATTTTCAAATCTTCTTCCTTTCCTTTTTTTGTTCACTCAAACATTTTATGTTTATTTATAGCTTTTCTTCTGTATTTTAACATCCTTTTGGCTTGTTTTGTGAGAGTATGTTCTTGTTTCTTGGACTAGCTGGAGCCTGAGGGAGTTCTCCCGTATATGGAAAGTTCGATTGGTTTAGCTCCCTATTCTCCTCTCTTTTGCATTTCATGTATTTATTTATTGTTTCTCCTGTATATGACAAAATTGTTGTATTTCTCGCTAATGTAAAAATCGGCCAAACGTTTTATATTTAATAAACTGAATTCTTCATAAAATCAAGGACCCAATGTCCTATTTTTATCCAATAAAATCCTCACAATAGAAATATCCATTTTAATAATGATGCATGTGAGGACCAAAGTCCTCAAAATAAGCAATGGCCCGATTTGTGTATGTATTGCATATTTATAAAAGGGAGTTGTATTCCGCTCCTTGTGTTATTGTAATTTATCGCTTTCATTATTTACTCGTTCATTTACCGCTTTCCAAATGTGAATAAATGCGCTTTGATTCAATTGCATCGTGTGGAGAGAGAGCAAATTAATGGAAATTAAAATTTGATCATAAAATAATCAAGGTAGAAATAGATGAGAAGTCCCGAACCCAGCTCTGGTCTTTGGGCTCAAAAAGGCGAGAGGTCTATCCGATCACTCATTGGAACTATGACCTCCAAGACACCTCTTGTGTCATGAGACTTTGACGTTAATCCTAGGCTCCTTAGGCCGAGAGGTTTACCCTCCAAGACCCCTTTGGTTGGCCCAAAATGGATACTAAGCGCAGTCTTAGGCTCTCCGAGGCGAGAGAAACTTTCCCAATGTTCTATTAGGTGGCGACTCCATGAAACCTCCTTGTTGCCCAAAATAGACGCACTTGTAAATATCTTTACAAGTTGCCAACGGATCCTCAATTGTCCAATCGCCCTCAAGCGGGCGGTCAGAGGGGCGGCCGCGGGGTCCGGCGCGCGTCACATTGGCGACTCCACTGGGGACTTATGGTTCGAGACTTCGATTTGAAAATACCTCGCTTAACATTTATGATTAAATTTTAATTCATAAATTCGCTTTCTTTCAAATTTGCATTTACATCCCATTAGAGCCTTAGAATATGCTAGATTGGTCCCTTCTCAACCTCGGTGCATTCCCGAAGCACAACCCTACGTTCACTCAATGTGGGGAAGTGTTAAGGATAATCACTAGCCCAAGCTTCGTACCTAATGGTATATCAAATGATGACCCAATCGGTCGTTATGCTCGTGATAAGCTAGACCCATCGGTAGGGATCATGCTTGGGTAGCCCTAAAGTAACATCTCCCTTGTCTAAAGCTCATGTAATGGCCGTAGCTACTTTCCATAGGTGATATGAACCGTAATTCCATGCTTGCTGTATGGATCCTTATGTATTGGGTGAGTCCAGATGTCTTGCTTGATAACCTAGCCAAAGGCTTTCATGCCCCGATAGGGCCATGTCGAAATTTTTGGAATGTCTAAATACATGATGATCATTATCCATTCGCTTGTACATTAGCATAGGAGTGTCATGCTGCCGGTTTTTTGTAGTGCACCATACGCGTCCATTGGGTCCCCTGCTGACCCTTGGGCTAATCCCGCCTAGGAAAGAGACCGCGCGACCACGTGTGTGGGAGAAATAAGGGCGAAAGGACCTACCTGCTTGCTTGTGTTTTGTGGGTGTTGCATTGCTTCTGCATTCCATGCATCACATCTAACGCCTTGTCCCTGCAGCCATCATAGATCTGCCTAGGTGGACTAGAGCGCCTGCCGGACGGTTGATCCGAGTTCCTGCATCTGAACTGCTAGATAGAGAAGGCCTTCTAGAGATCTTACCGGAAGTCAGCTATACCGTATCTAAGATGGCAAGCTCACCAAGGGGAAATGATGCCACCAGGGCCATGATTGCAGAAGAAGTGGGCCGACGGTTTGAAGAGTTTGAGGGCAGAATGATGAACATGCTAACTGCTTTGGCACAACAGAATGCTCTGCAGAATCCACCACCTCCTCCTCCCGTGAGACAAAATGAGCGAGAAGGGGAAAGAAAAGATGGCAGGAATAGAATTGAATACCTAAAGGGCCTCTACTGAATCAAGAAGCCGATGAGCAAGCTGCAGCAGCATCAACCTCTAGGGAGGCAGAAGAAGACTCTAGCTTAGATTGTCTTTTTATTCCAGAACTTTTTTATGTTGCAAATGACAATTATAATATTATTAATAAGGCAAATGATTTCTCTTACTTGTGCGATGTTTCCAATAATTTCAACATGCATGAACATGATCATATTCCATCAATTTTTGATATTGATTCCACTGATACAATGCCGTTTAATCTTGGAACCTCAAAAAATCAGAAGGAAATTTTAATAGCATCAAATATAACTCCTGATGAGAGAGAAAAATTTGAGAGAATAATAAGAAAATATGAAAAAGTCTTTGCCTGGACCTATGAAGACACGCTAGGGATCGATCGGAACGTAGCAGAACATGCTATCCTGACTTATCCAGACCATAAGCCTGTAAAATAAAAGTTGAGAAGGCTCAGGCCAGAATGGGCAGACAAGGTCAAAGAGGAGATTCGGCAGCAGATTGAGGCCAAGTTCCTTGTTGAAGTGCAGTATCCTACGTGGTTGGCAAACGTAGTCCCTGTAGCGAAGAAAAATGGGAAGGTAAGGGTATGTGTGGATTATCGAGATCTGAACAAGGCCTGCCCTAAAGATGATTTTCCACTACGCCACATTGATGTGTTGATAGACAGTGCCGCCAACTGCACGATGTACAGCTTTGGGGATGGTTATGTGGGCTACAACCAGATCCTAAACAAGATAGCTGACCGGGTTAAGACCGCTTTCATCACAGAGTGGGGGACCTACGCCTATCGAGTTATGCCTTTTGGCCTGAAAAATGCAGGGGCCACATACCAGAGGATGGCGACCAAGATTCTAAGCGACCTGATCCACAAGGAGGTGGAGGTATATGTCGATGACATGATGGTCAAGTCAGCCACCCGAGAGGGCCATTTTGAAGCTCTAGAGAAGTTCTTCACTAGGATTGATAAGTACAGTCTGCGACTTAACCCCAAGAAGTGTATCTTCGGAGTAACTTCAGGGAAACTGTTGGGACATGTCGTCAGCCAGAGGGGAATAGAAATTGACCCAGACAAGGTAAAGGCCATCAGAGAGATGCCCATGCCACAAAAAGAGAAGGATGTAAGGAGCTTCCTGGGCAAGCTGCAGTATGTCAGCCGATTCATTGCCAAGCTCACTTCGATATGCGAGCCCGTTTTTAAGCTGCTCAGAAAGAATCAGCCTGTGGTCTAGAACAAAGACTGCCAGAAAGCCTTTGATAGCATCAGGGAATATCTGTTGAATCCACTAGTGTTAAGGCCGCCGCAACCGGTCAAACCGCTTATCCTGTATCTGGCAGTGGAAGGCAGTTCTGTGGGTGCCATGATGGTTCAAGAGGATGAATTTGGAGTGGAATTCGCAGTTTATTACCTCAGCAAGAAGTTCCTGGCTTATGAGATAAAATATGCTGAGGTAGAGAAGATCTGCCTCGCAGTGATTTGGGCATCAAAGAAGCTGAGGCATTATTTCCATTCGTACAAAGTTTAGGCAGTGTCCAAGCAGAATCCGTTGAGATATTTGCAAGAAGCGCCGTCTTTGCTTGGTAAGATGGGGAGGTGGTTACTTTTGCTACAGGAGTTTGATGTGGAATACATCACTCGCAAAACTATTAAGGGGCGAGCCGTAGCCGAATTTCTTGCTGAGCATCCTATTCAAGGGGACACCCCCAAGTTCACCTTTCCTGATGAGAGCATAGTCGCGATTTCCGTCCAAGGATGGCAGTTACACTTCGACGGGGCAGTGAATAACAAGGGGGCTGGAGTTGGAATTATTTTAACAACCCCAAATAATGAGAAACTCCCTCTAGCCAAGAAGTTGAAGTACAAAGCAACCAACAATGAAGCCGAATATGAAGCATGCACTTTCGGGTTAGAAGCTTTAGCTGCTTTGGGGGCAAAGAACATATAAGTCTTTGGTGACTCATCCTTGGTGATTAACCAGATCCAAGGTGAGTGGGCTGTAAAAGAAGAGCGGCTAGTACCCTATGTTGAATATTTGAAAGAGATATGTGCGCAGTTTGAAAATTGCACTTTCCACTTCGTGCCGAGAGATGAGAACCGTCTAGCTGATGCGTTGGCAACCCTAGTGTTAATGTGGGATAATCCTGAAGGGGTAGCTATGAAACCAGTGCTGATTTCGTGTTTTGAGAAGCCCAGCTTTGAGATCAAGCCAGTAATGGAAGTAGAAGTGGCTGATGGAAAACCATGGTACTTTGACATCATGAATTATTTGGAAAACGCTAGGTTTCTAGAGGAAGCTACCGGGAAAGACCAGAGAATGATCCAGAAGCTATCTACTCAGTTCATATCCTTGGAAGGAGTGTTGTACAAAAGACAGGCAGACGGGATTCAGCTCAGGTGCTTAAATAAAAAAGAAGCCCGCAAGGTAATGGAGGAGACCCATGCAGGCGTCTGTGGGGCTCACATGAACGGTTTAACTCTGGCAAAGAAGATCACGAGGCAAGGCTTCTATTGGCTTACGATGGATAATGACTGCTCAAAGTATGTCAAGCAGTGCCAGTTATGCCAATAGTACGCAGATTTGAGACATCTGCCAGTATCAGAGCTACACAACCTGACAGCGCCTTGGCCTTTCGCTGCTTGGGGGATAGATATCATTGGAGAGATTCGCCCTACGGCATCTAACGGACACAGATACATCATAGTCACAATTGACTATTTTACCAAATGGGTAGAGGCAGAATCCTTCAAAAAGATTGATGCAAGGGATATGGCCAAGTTCATAGAGAGAAATCTGATTTGCAGATATGGCCTCCCTCACCACATAGTGTCTGACAACGGGGTGCAGTTCATGGGGGAAACCAGGAAGCTCCTTGGGAAATATGGTATCAAGCACCATAGATCCTCTCCCTACTGACCACAAGCTAACGGGGCAGTAGAGGCTGCCAATAAAAATGTGAAGAGGATCATATCCAAGATGGTCCAAACTTACAAAGATTGGGCAGAGAAGCTACCCTTCGCACTGTGGGGATACAGGACAACGGTAAGGACATCTATGGGCGCTACGCCATATTCTCTAGTATACGGGACGGAGGCAGTATTGCCAGTTGAGATAGAGCTCCGATCGTTGAGGGTGATTATGGAAGCCCAAATTCCGGAGGCTGAATGGGCACGACACAGGCTATAGCACTTAAACTTACTGGATGAGAGTAGGCTGAAGGCTTATTATCACAATCAGGTCTACCAGAAGAGGTTGGCCAGGACATTCGGGAAGAAGGTGAGAAAGCATCCGCTGAAGGAAGGGGACTTAGAGTTCAAGCAGATGAGACCAGGTATACCGGATATCATAGGAAAATTCAGACCAACTTGGGAGGGGCCGTATATCCTTAAAAAGTTATTGTCCAAAGGAGCTGCAATCTTGTCAGATAGCGATGGAAATGAATTCAAAGAACCGATCAATGTCGACAGACTCAAAAGGTTCCATGGCTAAAGACAAAAAATAAAAAGAAGAGAATAAAATGCCCTACATGTTGAAAACCAAAAAAAGGTGGCCGTGCTAAAATTGGGCGCCTCGACAGGGTGAAAACCGAAAAAAGGCATCCTGTGCAAAAATAAGAGGCACGAGAGAAAATGTCCAATCGTGAAAACCTAAGAGGGCCGATTGGTAACAGGAGTTGATGCTGTTAAAATTTGGTTTCATGTATTAATAGGGCGTACACGGTCGAATTAATGTCAAAACTGATCATGTATGCTGAAATTACATGAAAATGTACACAATTTCGTGAAATAGAACAAATATTATTCTTTTTATTTTCGTTATTTTCTAGTTCTGCATTAAAAAGAAATGTAACACCAAAAGAAATACATATGTAAGCTAAGCTAAGTCCTGCCACTGCTCTCGCCAACCAGATGCTTGAGCCCTCGTGTCCTATTATCAGATGCTAGACTAAGGACCCATTTCTTGTACTCGCTGGTTGAAGCCACGAAATGATCGCCGAACCTCGGAATAACAGTCTTCACTGGTAGTTTGCTCCACAGCTCATGATACCTTGAGGCGAAGGTAGCCGAAAGAGCTCCTCCCCGAAAAGATAAGGGAACCCTCACCACATCCTGGGTCATCCCAAGCTGACGTGCACATCGAGAGATGATGCAGAAAGTGGCTTGATGGAGCCCACAGAGGGGAACACACCCCAATGGCCCATCAATGACCACATGAGACAGTGGGAGCCAGGTAGACATGAAACTGATATCATCATCTGACAGGTCACCAAATCTGGTAATGCCTTCACCAGCAGTGGCACACTTATACAGCCGTCGACGCGGAAGAAAATGGCTCGGCGAGTACTGTGGGATGACCCAAGGAGGTGGCTCAGACAGCATCCTCAGTTTCTCTTGCAGCCAGATCTAAAAAAAAAAAAAGCCGCTGGAGTAAGTAGGGTTTACTTCAGGCAAAAGTAAGGCAAAGGGTTGTGTGAAAATCCGAAAGGACGCATCTCCCGCTTAGAAAAGTTAGTGTGAAAATCCACAAGGGACGCACTACCTTTAAAATAATGACGTACCTGGAGCAATAAGGGGCTACCGGTGAAAGTGGTGGTGGATCCAGAGCTCACAGAGTCCAAACCCAGGATGGTTTTAGCTAAAATAAGTGGGAAGGGTGATGATCCCCGATGAAAGTCGCTCAGAACCCCGAACAGGCGAGGGTCGCCTGTCAAACCCCCTGGAACCACAGCGAGAAAGTTCGTCATGCAAAACAGAAATATGATGCTTACTTGATAAGTGGGGACATCAGTGAACCGATCTAGAGCCTCGATCAGTGGCTCCAAAGTAAAGGAAGAGCCCAGAGAAACCAGCTGAACGGCCTCAGAAGGGGTATGCTGAGAGCCATAGCTATATCCTGAGTCTGGAGTAGACCGCAATGGGGGACGCAAGGCAGAACGTTAGGGGGATACCAGGCTCCAAGAATGGCAGCTAACTCCTCAGGCAGGGGGCACAACTCCTGATAAGTGAACCGGAAGACGTGAAACTGGGGGTTCCAGAAGTGAGTCGCCGCCAGAAGAAGGTTCTGGTCAACTTTGACCCGACGCAGATATTTTAGCCCAGACAGAGAAGAAAGGGCGCCTTTTTCCCAAGTGTGCTTATCATCTAGGATGCGGTGCATTCTTTGGAGAAGAGGGGAAGACATTTTGAGAAGAATGAGGGACTCAAGATGTTGGGAAAATGAAGAGACACAAAAAAGCAAAATTTTTGGAGAAATTTATAGAGAAGCGCGACCGACGGCCTACCCGTCTCTCACAAGAGACGGCCTGCCCGTCGGTAAAAATCCACCTAGCAGATGCATACATCAGCATAGCATTAATCACGAGCATTAATTTTGCATTAATTGGGGAGTAGGGAACGACAGTCTCAGAGACTTTGGAGTTCATGAGGACGTGCACCCGGCCCTTCTTGGATGGCTATGCTCAGATCCGGTTTAGACAAACCCACGATGCTGGGGTAGGATCTTCCACGGCTCAGCCTCCACCTCCGACACAGTCAGCTCCACCTCCACCTCAGCCAGGGACGGTGCATATCTCAGACGATGAGGATCCTGACTAGGAGCCCTCCGACTACGCGCCCCTCTGATGTTCAGGGAGTCATTTTTTGTATTTTTATACATTTTCACTTGTATATACATTGTACAAAAGTGGATATTTCTAGTGTAGAACTTTTATTTTCAGTTTTGTACATTCATTCAGTTATTTATGATTTATGATTCATTCATATTACAGATAAGTGTATGTTTTCACATTTACTCATATTCCAAAATGATGACGACATAACAAACGAAAGGGAAAATAATAACAAAAGATAACCAAGATTTGAAAAATCACAACTTAATAAAAAGAAAGAAAGAATATAAATGAAACATGACATGGTAAATAAAACAAAACCACATCATTCGTGGACATGTTAAAAAGATAATAACTCAAACATGAATTAACAAAACCTTTTATCACACAGGTACAGAGAAACATTGATTCGGACACAAGCATCCATCAAAAGTCCGAACATGAGCGCCTAAGATTCAAGTCTTCTTGGAAAGGGAACCCAGCGGGGTCTCCTCCTCCATAAGATCAAGATTATGGTCAGAGAGTACCTTGTCTCACAGTTCACGCGGTAGTAAGAGAGTACTACACACCTTGCAGCTGAATGGAGGTTAGCAGATCAGAAAACCGTACTAGCCAGATAGGGGTTAGCAGATCAGACTTTATACTGACCGGATGGGGGGTTAGCAAGAGAATGCCAACGAGCAGAGATTGTGGTCAGAGTGTACCGCTTCTCAATAATCGAAGTTGTAGTTAGAGAATACTACTCTTCACCTCGAGACTGTGGTCAGAGAGTACCGCTTCTCACCAGTCGAAGCTGCGGTTAGAGAAATACTGCTCTTCACACCGAGTTTGTAATCAGAGAGTGCTACATCTCCTCAACACTGCGCGAGCCGAGACGAGGCCAGCAAAATTAGAAGCTGCGGTTAGAGAAACACTGCTCTTCACACTGAGTTTGTAGTCAGAGAGTGCTACATCTCCTCAACGCTGCACGAGCCAAAACGAGGCCAGCAGAAACAATCGAAGTTGTGGTTAAAGAAACACTGCTCTTCATATCGAGGTCGTGCCTAGAGAATGCTACATCTCACCAACACCCACAGGTCGAGACGAGACCGATAAGGATATCTTCACCCGCCGAACAGACTGAGACGAGGTCTACCAGGTAAAAGGCACGGAAGGTAAGAACCGCCACAGGTATGCTTTCTTCCTTTCTGTCCTTTCTCTGAGTTTTGGCTCATCTAGGCGCTCGTGCACTAGTTTTCTCAAAACTGGGGGTAACTATAAGCACCGTGTCCCGGAGCGGTCCGGATCAGAGATTACCCTATGATGAAATCGGCATCCGAGCCTATACAAATGGTTTGGATTCGGAGGCTTTAGTCCCATGCTCCACGAGAAACGAGTCTTTTTACCTTTCGTAGGTAGAAGGGGAGAAAACGGGGAGTTTTTTAAAGTCCAAAAAAGTATGTTTTCCTCGACAGACGGCCAGCCCGTCGATTAGGGGCCAGTCCGTCGGTCAGGTGGCAGGACCGTCGGATGAATCCTTGTGTCAGAAGGATTCTTCCAACGCCCGTCGGTCAAAATGGCAGGCCCATCGGTCAGGTTGCAGGGCCATCGGATGAATCCTTGTGTCAGTAGGATTCTTCTGACGCCCGTCGGTGAACCACAGACGCCCGTCGGTCATCCCTGGCCTATAAAAGCTTTGATTTTTCCTCATAAAAAGTGGTGGAAATTTTGCAAATATAGGGGAAACTCTGCCAAAATTCACGTGCATTTTCTCTCTCTTTCAACAAACACATTTCTAAAAAGATCTAACTAATTGAAGAATTAAATCTTCAAAAGAAAGAGGATCTAGTTGATTTTTTCACGGGTTTTTAATTTTCGAAACTCAATTTTCATCGAACTGTTGAAGACACATTCTATCTTCTACATTTGATCTTTTTGTTTGGACCTTCTCGTGGAGCGTACGGGAAGCCAGAAAACAACAAGGAATCCAACCAAAAGGTTGTTCTGAGGGTAAATATTCTGGACCCTTTTCTGTCCCTTTTTACCTTCATTTTCGATATTATCTTTGCTCTTGTCCCCTTTTTGTATTTCTTGCTTCTATTCTTCTTGGGTCTGTGTAAAATTTACATTTTTGCTTTTTGAAAAGTTTCTGTTTTTTCTGGGACAGTGGTGACCGACGGGTCATCTACGTCGGTCACCTTTAAGCATAACCCTTCGGTCACCCTCATAAATGGCTCCCTTCGAGTGAGCGACGGGCTGTATTGGTCACCTTGACCGATGCCCGCCGGTCATTCAGCATAGCCCGTCGATGGGTTCTGTCCCACATTTTCAAATCTTTTTCCTTTCCTTTTTTTGTTCACTCAAACATTTTATGTTTATTTATAGCTTTTCTTCTGTATTTTAACATCCTTTTGGCTTGTTTTGTGAGAGTATATTCTTGTTTCTTGGACTGGCTGGAGCCTGAGGGAGTTCTCCCGTATATGGAAAGTTCGCCTGGTTTAGCTCCCTATCCTCCTCTCTTTTGCATTTCATGTATTTATTTATTTATTATTTCTCCTGTATATGACAAAATTGTTGTATTTCTCGCTAATGTAAAAATCGGCCAAACATTTTATATTTAATAAACTGAATTTTTCATAAAATCAAGGACCCAATGTCCTATTTTTATCCAATAAAATCCTCACAATAGAAATATCCATTTTAATAATGATGCATGCGAGGACCAAAGTCCTCAAATAAGCAATGGCCCGATTTGTGTATGTATTGCATATTTATAAAAGGGAGTTGTATTCTGCTCTATGTGTTATTGTAATTTATCGCTTTCATTATTTACTCGTTCATTTACCACTTTCCAAATGTGAATAAATGCGCTTTGATTCAATTGCATCGTGTGGAGAGAGAGCAAATTAATGAAAATTAAAATTTGATCATAAAATAATCAAGGTAGAAATAAATGAGAAGTCCCGAACCCAGCTCTGGTCTTTGGCTCAAAGAGGCAAGAGGTCTATCTGATCACTCATTGGAACTATGACCTCCAAGACACCTCTTGTGTCACGAGACTTTGACGTTAATCCTAGGCTCCTTAGGGCGAGACGTTTACCCTCCAAGACCCCTTTGGTTGGCCCAAAATGGATACTAAGCGCAGTCTTAGGCTCTCCGAGGCGAGAGAAACTTTCCCAATGTTCTATTGGGTGGCGACTCCATGAAACCTCCTTGTTACCCAAAATAGACGCACTTGTAAATATCTTTACAAGTTGCCAACGGATCCTCAATTGCTCGATCGCCCTCAAGCGGGCGGTCAAAGGGGCGGTCGCGGGGTCCGACGCGCGTCACAGTCAGAAGGAGCAGCCATCTCGGATAATAATAATGAAGGTAAATTCAAAGGAACCACATATACATCGATAGACTGAGAAGATCCCATGGCAAAGGCTAAAAAAAATATAATAATAAATACCTCGCGAGTCAGAAACCGAAAAAATGCGATCTTGCTAAAATTGGGCGCCTTGCCAGGATGTAAACTAAAAAAAAAAAAGAAAAATAAAGGGGGCATCTTGAGCAAAAATTAAGGCCTGGGATAAAATATTCAATCAAGAAAACCCGAGAGTGCTGATTGATAACAGGAGTCAAATGCGCCCATGGTGTTACTCCCTGAGATTGAATAAAACTTGTGTTTTTTCATCACATGTCTAGACATGGTTATTGTTGTTACTATATTGTGCATATAGATAGGAAAACATGCATAAACTAAGCATAAACATGCGATTGAATGGTCAAGAGAAACCTGTAGCATGCATAAGTACATATGCTAGAACAAGCTGCATTCAGGGTGGTAATGATAAAACTTCATTTGGCAAATGCACCTCCTCCTACCCTTTAAAAAAAAAAGAGGCCGTTAGAGATGAAAACCATAACTGGCTCTCTAAGCAAAAGTTAGGCCAAAAGACAGGGTGAAAACCTGAAAACAGGCAGTCTGTCCTACAAAAAAAATAAAAAAATAAAATGAATAAAAGCCGCTGGAGTGGGTTGGGTCTATTCTAGGCAAAAATTAGTCATAGGGTTATGTGAAAATCTCCAAAGGGATGCATTTTTTGCAAAGAAAAGCTAATGTAAAAATCCACAAGGGATGCACTACCTTCAATAAATGACTTCCAATACTCAAAGTGATAAGGCGGTCCAAATAACCTCCCATCAGGCAAATAGTGCAGAATGCAGGATACGAGTTAGAGTCCTGGGGGTAAAACATTGTACAGCTCATAGCAAAAGGCGCATGCTCGTTGACCAAGGGGCAAAGATCCACACCGGATGATTCTCTTGAAAAGCTTATGGGTCAGAGTTATTAAGCCAAGATGATACACTTCTAAATCACTGGGGGCATCAGACAGTAGAAGCAGTACCCTCAATGAGTCCCTTAATCACCTAGGATGTGGTCTATCCGTACATCCTGCATCTACAATCTTTTGCATATCTCTTTGTATAACTTTACATGTGCATAACCTTTCACGATGCCCGACATGCATTCACACATGCATGAACTTTGTATATATCTCGCATATATAATTCTTCGCGCATATTTTGTGTACATAATTTTTGCATATATGTAACACATAATTCTTTGCACATGTTTAGCATGAATATCACAAGCACATATCGCATGCATTTAATCCTTTACTTGTATAGTTGTGTACACATAATTCTTGTACATTAATCCTTGGCATGTGTTGTGTGTATATAGCTTGGTATATATATTTCACACATAACCATGCACACACATAATATTTTGTATACATTGCTACGTACATATACTTGAGGGGAAGGTCCGAATAGACCTCATGCGCAAAGATGATCCAAGTGATGGATTCAGCTCAATATTGTCGGCCACTATACTTGATATAAAATCATATGGGTCTGTACAGAGAAGGAACACCTAGAAGAACAAGCCTATTCGGGCACAACATGTTGAGCGCAGTCAAACCAAGAATCGTACAAATCTATAGAAAAGAAGACCTTTCAAGAAGCGGGACCGCCCACACGTACCTTAGTTGCCGGCAATTAGGTACAACTTCAGCTCAACATCGGCGCTCATCCATGATGGACAATCAGATCAAGATGAAGTCCTCACGGGAGAGGAATCTCATGGACCAACGCTAAAGAGGACATTTAAAAGAGCAAGCCTATTCATGCACAACATGCTGGGGGCAACCAGGTAAGTTTCTTTATCATAAAATGTAAAGGTCGGAAAAAACACTTGTTCACCCAAGTACAGATTCAAGATCTATCCAAAAATTACAAAAATGCAAAATGCACCCGAAATGTAAATCCACAAAAAAAATATCTCAGCTGTAAAGATTCAAAAAAAGAAAAAAAAAATCCAAGATCTTTTTTTCAAAAAAAAATTCACAAAAAATAAAGACCAAAATCCTCTTAAGAAACACTAAAAATTCTAAAATCTATCTGCTTGCAAGAAAGCATCGAAATGCCAAATTTAATTTCCTCTCAGAAGGTCCAGATCTAATTTCCTCTTTGGAGGCTCAAATGTAATTTTCCTCTCTTAAGGCTCAAATATACATTTCCTCTCAAGAGGCCTAGATCCAATTTCCTCTAAGGAGGCTCAAATCTAATTTCCTCTAAGGAGGCTCAAATATAACTTTCCTCTAAGGAGGCGCAAATCTAATTTCCTCTCAGGAGGTTCAAAATCTAAGTCTCTCATTGAGTCTCTAAGTCTCTCAGTGTGCATCAAAGTCTTTCAGTAAGCATCAAAGCCTCTCAGTGAGCATCTAAGTCTCTCAGTGAGCATTTAAGTCTCTCAGTGAGCATCAAAGTCTCTCGTGAGCATTAAAGTCTCTCAGTGAGCATAAGTTTTCAAAGTCTCCCTGCGAGCATAAAGCCCTCTTAAGAGGCATACAGGTTTTTTTTCAATAAGGAGGCTCCGATTGGATATGATAGAGGGATCAGTATCTGGTATATCACAGTCGGTAAAGCAATCCAAGAGGATGATATCAACACTTTGGAAGTCTAAAAAATGACTCGGTGCAATCAAAAGGATGATATCCGCACTTTGGAAGTCTAGAAAATGACTCAATGCCATCCAAGAGAACGATATTCATATTGTGACGCGCACCGAACCTAGCAAAAGCCCTCGTGACGAGACTCGCTTTTAGGGCTCAAGGGATTAGTTCACGTTTTTTGATCTTAGGTGCCATGAGACATCTTGGAATCTCTACCCAATAAAACATTAGGGAGTTCATCTAGCCTCATGGTACCTTTAGGCACCTTTGAGGTATTTTGGAGTCGCCACCCAATTTATGAGAAATTGGAAAAGGTCATCTAACCTCTACGGTCTAAACCAGAGATCGTGTTCGGAACTTCACTCTTATTTATGTCTTAGTTAATTATAAATGAGTTTTTAAATTCATAAAATTCCATCTATCCTCTCACATGATTAATGCATTTAATTTAAAAGCGCATTGCAAGCATTCAAAAGTAGTAAATAAAAGCCTTAACGAAAGCGATAAAATAAAGCGATAAAAAAAAGCAGTAAACACGCCAAGCACACAATTACAAGAGAAATTGGGACAGAAAATAATCCCACATGAAAGAGAGCCAATTAAAATCGAAATAGAAATTGGGACAGAATACAATCCCAAGTAAAGGCTAAATGACACTGCCCCAAAAATAATTAATTACAAGAGCCCAAAAATATATGAACATAAATTTAAAATAAACAAACAAAGTCAAACATAAAAAAATTACATACATAAATCGGGACATTCATTTGGTTTAGGAACATTAGTTCCTTCACGCTCATTTAAAGAGGAATCGAAGAGTTATTCGATTGTTGGATTGAAAATCAGGATGAGTGATCCCATTTTTGAAAAACTCAACTCTTCGTTTTATTCGTGACATTTTACATTCCTTGGCTAAATCGAGGGACATTGATCCTAATTTATAAGTAAAAATCCCAATTTAATTATAAAAATATTTTTGTGATTTTTTATTCGACACGTGCATAAATAAAGACTATTTTATTTACAAGCAAACACAAACACAAAAAAGGGGAGAGGAAAGATCTCAAAATGTAGTCTCCTACGCATCGTGACCCCTCCGTGTGGTCACGAAAACGCTCATGCGAGCCAAATTACAATTAAATCCCGACACAAAAAAAACAATAGTAAAAACATTAGTGATAGTTTTCACATTAAATACATACATATAAAGATAAGAGAAAAATAAAGAAAAATTAATCATGCAAGAATATAATAATAATAACCATAACGATGACAAAAATAATAACAACAATAAAAATAATGACATAATGGCAACAATAAAATAATAATAATAATAATAATAATAATAATAATAATAATAATAATAATAATAATAATAATAATAATAATAATAATAATAATAATAATAATAATAATAATAATAATAATAATAATAATAATAATAATAAGAAGAAGAAGAAGAAGAAGAAGAAGAAGAATAAGAATAAGAATAATGGCAACGGAAATCACATTGACAAAATTGTGAAGAAAATAATTGTCATGAAGAAAATAATGGTCACAGGGGCATATTCATCAGCAATATGAGAATAATGGCAATAACAAAAAAATAATCAAGATATTATGACATGCAACAATAATGAAACCTTAATATATATGATGACAAAAATTAGGAAATAGAGTGATAAAAAAGGGGGTCTAAGAATGTTTACCCTCAGAGTTTATAGATAGGAGAAATGGTGTCTTGATCCGTCCTCCTTGTCGAGTTTAAGGTAGTAAACGCAAAAAATTTGAGAAAATCTAAGTTTTTAAACAAATAAAAAAAAATTCAAGAAAATAATTTTGATGAGATGATCAAGCAAAGAAAATTAATTTAATTGCTCAAACCAAACCAAGAATGAATTATTTTAGAGAGAAAGAAGAAAAATTGAATCTTGAAAATGCCTAAGATTTTTTTTTTAAAAAAAAATGCCTCTCGTCTGCCTCTTTTCCTAGAGAGAAAACCCTTTTTTTTGTTCTTGAAGGCAGCCTCTCCCTAAAAAATGAAGGTCAATTCCCTCTTAAATTCATTGCCTTCCTAAAATGGAAAAAAACAAAACTAATTTTCTAATTATTATTTTTTCAAAATAACACTAAAATGTGAAAAAACCTAATTTTTGCAATCCCAAAAATATGTTTTGCAGATGAGAAAGCGACGTGGAAGGAGGGGTGGCCGCAAGCAGAGGCCCTTGCAGTAGCCCGTAAGTGGAGGGCCGCACGCGAGCTGCTGCCCTCGGAAGGCCTCATATGCGGCCTCCCATGGGAAGGCATATATATATATATATATATATAAATTAATCAAAGATTTTAATGTATATAAAATTAGCACTTCCTAATTTTTTTTAATATAATTTTTTATAATAATAATTTTTTTTATTATATGTATATTTATTTATCTATTTTTTAATTAAAAAAAATGAGGGTCTCGACAAGAGAAACATCATCTTCGACATTTTTGCCTGTGAATAGGCGACGCTTTCATCATTGGGTAATCCTGATCTTGGACCATCTCGAGACCCGGTGTCTACAGTTGCCCCCAATTTTGGGGAACTTAGAATTTAGGTGCCTAGGTGAGCCAAAATTCAGAAAAGAAGGAAAGAGACAAGTACCTGAGGCGGTCGCTTTTCCAGACTGGATGATATTGTTGGAGTGGTTGTCACCATATTGTCGGCGTATTGTCTTTTGTTACAGCGATTGTACCGTGATCATGCTAACCCTCCGTGGAGTGATAGTGCCGTCATCGTGCTAACCGTTCTGAAGTGATAGTGCCGTAGTCATGCTAACCCTCCGTAGAATGGTAGTACCGCTATCGTGCTAACCCCTCTGAAACTTGAAGCGGTAGTGCCGTGACCGTGCTAACCGTCTGTAGAGTGGTAGTGCCATCATCATGCTAACCCTTTTGAAGTGATAATGTCATGGTCGTGCTAACCTTCCGTACAATGGTAGTGCCGCCATCGTGCTAACCCCTCTGAAACTTGAAGGGGTAGTGTCGTGATCGTGCTAACCCTCCGTACCATCATCGTGCTAACTCTTTTGAAGTGATAATGTTGTGGTCGTGCTAATATTCCGTAGAATGGTAGTGCCGCCATCGTGCTAACCCTTCTAAAACTTGAAGCAGTAGTGCGTGCCGTGACCGTGCTAACCCTCCGCAGAGTGGTAGTGCCGTCATCGTGCTAACCCTTCTGAAATGGTAATGTCGTGGTTGTCACACCCCGTTTGCCCCCTAGTTGAATGAGCCATATATGTATGTGTGTGCATTTGCATGAGTTTTGTATAATAAGGGCATTTTGGTAATTTTGCATGTTTTAAGAGTTTTGCTAGCATGTGGGTGCATGCATGGTGCTATGGTGTGAATTAGTTGGACAGAATTGTGTGTGCATGAGTGCACCATAGTAGGATTTGCACTAGTGGGTTATTGTCGTGTGTGGACATGCATATGTTTGTAGGGTGTGTTTATGGGGCTATGCTTGTGTGTGTTGCTCACACATATGTAGGATGCATTATTAGGGTGTCTCATTGTGTGTATGTGATGCACTTAGTTAGGGTGTGAGTGAGTAATCTCCTCCACTAGATGATTGACATGTGTAAAGTGGGAAAGAGAAAAAGATGAAAAAGGGAAAATCATATTTTTGAAAATTCCCGTTCTTCCTTCTTCTCCTTCTTCTTCTTCCTCCTTTGCACTCTCTTAAGTGCCCTAACTTAGATTCAACCCTCTAGTGGTGGAAATTGATCATTGCATAGCATTTTAGAGGTAAATCTACTGCATTATTCTCCTTTTTTTCATTTGGTTCTCCATCTTCTTCTCTTTTTCTTATTTTCGGATTTGGGTTTGAAGTTTTGGGTTTTGTGTTGTGTGTTATGTTGTTTTGTGCTTAGTGGAGCCTCTTCGTGAACCGAAGGGTAAGGAGAAGGTTGGGCCAAGTGGAACTAAGCAATAGGAGCGAAGGATTTTGAGGTTTGGGAATTTCTTGTTTTTGCATGCAAATGTGTTCTTGATGATTCTTGAGAAATTGAGTTGTAATATGCTTTTGTTATGGTATGTATGGTATGGGTCTTTATTTTGGAATGTTGGACTTGCAAGATTATGAGTTAATTATGATAATTTTGGAATTGATGTGGTTTGAAGCATAAATTGGGTTTTTGATTGATTCTTGAAATTAGATGCTTAAATTAGTGGATTGTATGAAAATTCTTGTTAATAAATATTATATTATGGTTGTTGATGTTAATGGATGGCTGGGTTTGAGGTAAGAGGCTCTTGATTAAATTGTATGTGAGATTGGGTGATTTTGGAGGAGGAAAATCTGCAGAATTCTGCAGATTTTTGAAATCCCGATGTTGTCGCGATCGCGACAGAGAGCAGTGTTGGGAGCTTCGCTGTCGCGAGCACGAGACGCCATCGTGAGCCCGCGACAGGTGAAGTGTTGTGCACCCTCTATCGCGAGCATGACAACTGTCGCGATCGCGACAGAGCGCGATGCTGGGCAAGTGCTATCGCGAGCACGCGATTCGTCGCGAGCCCGCGACAGCACCAATTGTTCTCTGTCGCGATCGCGACTGCCGTCGCAAGCGCGACTGAGTCTGGCCCTTCCATCCTCCTTGCGGTGGCGAAGTCCATCGCTCGCACGCAGAGAAGAGACTTCGGTCTCTGTCGCGAGCGCGACAGTCCCTTATATGCTAAATGAGTTCTCTTTCATTGCGTGTGGTTTGAACTTCCATTTCTTTTAACAGTTATGAGATTTATGCTTGGTATTTTGTGAACAATTTGAATATGGAACCATGAAATGAATATGTACATATATGATGATAATTTTGGAAGTTATGAAATGGATTGAATAGTTTATGTATGACCTGCTAGAGTCTAGTAAGTGGATAGTTAGGCATGCCTAATAAAGTCTTTGCTGCAGCTTCTGTTTTCGTTTGGACCCCGTTCAGGTCCCCGTTTGGTTCCTCGCGAACTTCTGTAATGTGTTTGGATCTTGTTTAAGGTCCTTTAGAAAATGTTTGTGAATGAAAATTAAAATGGTTTTTGATTTGTACCCGTAAGGTACTATTCGTAGTCGGTTGGTACCCGTAAAGTACTTTCTGTTCACTCATTATCCACTACCTTGAGTCAGCAGGTGTTTTAGTGCTTAAAGTGCTTTGTATGAATTATTATATGAGAAAACATATGTTGTATCTGTGTGGATTCAACGGTGAAGTATAATCTATTATGAGGATATGATTATTGATATGAATCTTCTGATGAATGGCTTTATGTATGTGAGCATGAGTTTATGCTATTGTTATGCCATGATTATCGTATGTACATGAAGTACGCATGTGATTTGCCTTGACGACCGTTGTGAATGGTTATCCTTATTCTATATGTGTGTTTCCCCACTAAGCATTTATCGCTTAGCACGGTGTGTTTACCCGTGCAGGTGCGGGAGGAGTTGTCTTGGGAGAGTCGCCGCCATCGAAGCCAACACAGCAGGGTCTTAGTGTAGGGTTTCATTTTTGTATTTTGAGGATTCTTTTATATAGAACTCTCTTATTTTAGTTTTGTAATAGCTTCCGCTTATGTACATGTATCTTGGGTTTTGTAATTATCTTTTGTATCTCTTAGTTGATCAGAACAGTAATGTAATGCTTCAGTTATTTTAATGCATGATCAGCTTATTTTTATGAATGGTGTTGTAAAGTTTTAAATTACCCCGTATTTCAGTATGCATGTTTAGGTATGAGTGTATGTTTATTCTGTATCTATGGGGTGGCACCTTTACTCATACGGCATCTCACTCCTTATCGGATGGGATCGCCTAAGTATGGGTAAGGGGTGTTACAAGTCGTGGTATCAGAGCTCCGGTTTAGGCATTTCTGGGTGATTGTTTATAGGATGCTATGTGTGCATATGTCTATGTCTAGGGCTGTGTTGGCTGATGCGGTTGTCCTCTTGTTTGTTAGATGGATTCTGATTCTGCTCACGGTGCGCTCGAGGAGTCCGCTGAAAGTGTGAACCCTCCAGCGGTAGATCCATCTGTCTCTATTTCGGTGTCGGCTCATCGTGCTAGGGTCCAACCCGAGGCCACCGCCATGCCTTTCGAGGCGATGTTCAGATTGCATCAGGACATGGCTCGGTTTTGGAAAGGGTGACTGCCCTGAAAGCTCCGATAGTAAGTCTGAGAAGAGCTGGTGTCGAGGATTTTTATGGGACTGGACTTGATGAATCTGAGATAGCTGAGAAGTGGCTTGATAAAGTTAAGAGAGCTTTAAGGGAAGTTAGGTGTCCTCTTGATCAGCAAGCTGAGTGTGCTGTAGCTTTGCTTCAAGGTCCAGCATATGAATGGTGGGAGTTGGTGAGTAGGCAACCTCAGATGCCTGATCCTGTTACTTGGGACTTCTACAGTGAGGAGTTCACTAAGAAGTATGTGACTCAGGCATATAAGGACGCAAGATGGGCGCAGTTTCTGAGTTTGAGGCAAAGGGCCTTGTCAGTTGCAGATTATGAGAAGGAGTTTAACCGGTTGTCTCGTTATGCTCCGCGTGGGGTTATGACAGATGATTTCAGATGCAAGCACTTTGAAGCCGGGTTGAATGACTCTTTAAAGATTGCTTTGATTTCTTTAATGTGTATGCCTGGGGTAAGTTATTATCAGATTGCAGAGGCTGCCGTGAGGGCAGAGAAGACGGAATCTTTGATTAGAGAGAGCTCAGCGAAGGAGTTCTGCTAGGGGTGCTTTTTCCTCATCTTCGGGTAAGAGATCTAGGAACTCGCAAGATGAACCTGCGGCTGGTTCGGCTTCTAGAGGGAGAAGGCAAGGTTCAGCTGCAGTATCTGGTTCTGGTAAAGGTGGCCGGTCTGATGCTGCACCTATTTGTTTGCACTGCAGTAAAACTCACTGGGGTGAGTGTAGGTGGCTCACTGGTGGGTGCTTTAGGTGTGGGAGCACCGAGTACCGTGTGGCTATTTGTCCTCAGATGGGTGAAGACTCGGGTCCTCAGGGAGGTACTAGCAGAGTTGGATCGAATGCTCCGCAGGCTGCAAGAGGAAGAGGTAGAGGTAGAGGTCGAGGCGGTCGGCCTAGAGATGTAGCTGTTTCTGAGACAGTTGAGCGTCCTTCCCCAATGGCCGCTAGAGCGTATGCAGTTAGAGCCAGAGAGGAGCAGGATGCCCCTGATGTGATTGCCGGTAAGTTCCTACTCCATGACACTGAATTATATGCTCTAATAGATCCTGGTTCCACACACTCATATTTGTGCACGCATAAGTTTGTTGATAAGTTGCATGTGGTAGAGCAGTTAGACTATGAGATATGTGTGACCAATCCATTAGGGCATAGTGTCAGTGTGAGTAGAGTTTATAGGAGTTGTCCGTTGATGGTTGAAGGTGTTGAGTTCCCTGTGGATTTTATAGAGTTGCCCTTCAGAGAGTATGATTTGATTTTGGGTATGGATTGGTTGAGCAAGCATTGAGCTGTGGTTGATTATCATAGGAAGACCTTCGTGCTTCGGGATAGGAACCGAGTTCCAGTGTTCGTTAGAGGTTTGGGTGCGAGTTCTGTGAACAATGTGATTTATGCAATTCAAGCAAAAAGGTTTATGAGAAAAGGTTGTGAGGCTTTTTTGGCTGTGGTTTTGGATTCCAGGAGGGATCAAGTTAGGATTGAGGACATTCCTGTTGTCCGAGAGTTTAGTGATGTTTTTCCGAGTGACTTGCCGGGTTTGCCCCCGGAGAGGGAAGTTGAGCTAGCCATAGAGATTATGCCGGGTACCACACCGGTGTCGAAAGCACCTTATCGGATGGCTCCTGTAGAGTTGAGAGAACTTAAAACTCAACTACAAGAGCTATTGGATAAGGGGTTCATTTGACCCAGCATATCTCCTTGGGGAGCTCCAGTTCTGTTTGTTAAGAAAAAGGATAGGTCCTTGAGAATGTGTATCGACTACAGGCAGATTAATAAGGTCACAGTGAAGAATAAGTATCCGTTGCCCAGAGTTGAAGATTTGTTTGATCAACTTCGAGGTGCAGGAGTGTTTTCCAAGATAGATCTTCGGTCTGGATATTATCAGCTTCGTGTTAAGAATGAGGATGTGGTTAAGACTGCATTTCGGACTCGGTATGGCCACTATGAGTTCCTTGTTATGCCGTTTGGTTTGACTAATGCTCCAGCGGCATTTATGGATTTGATGAATAGAGTGTTTAGGCCATACTTAGACCGGTTTGTAGTGGTGTTTATAGACGACATTTTGGTGTTTTCCAAGGATGAGACCTAGCATGAAGAGCATCTTCGGTTAGTTTTGCAAGTTTTGAGAGAGCATCGGTTGTTTGCCAAGTTAAGTAAGTGTGATTTTTGGCTTCGGGAAGTGTCGTTTTTGGGCCATATAGTTTCAGCTAAGGGTATCCAAGTGGATCCAGCCAAGATTGAGGCGATAATGGATTGGAAAGCGCCTAGGAATGTTCAGGAAGTGAGGAGTTTCCTTGGTCTAGCAGGGTACTACCATCGGTTTGTTAAAGATTTCTCAGTAATTGCTACTCCGATGACCAGGTTATTGAGGAAAGGAGTTAAGTTCGAATGGTCGGATAAGTGTCAAGCCTGTTTTGAGAGGTTGAAGCAGTTGTTAGTTGAAGCTCCTATACTGACTCAACCCACCTCGGGTAAGGAGTTTGTTATGTATAGTGACGCTTCAGGTGTTGGTTTGGGATGTGTTCTGATGCAGGAAGGTAAAGTTGTGGCTTATGCTTCTCGACAGTTGAAGCCACATGAGAGGAACTATCCGACGCATGATCTTGAGTTAGCAGCGGTTGTCTTCGCTTTGAAGATTTGGCATCATTATCTCTACGGGGAGAAGTGCAGGATCTTTACGGACCATAAGAGTTTGAAGTACTTCCTGACTCAGAAGGAACTGAATATGAGGCAACATCGTTGGCTTGAGCTGTTTAAGGACTACGATTGCATTGTAGATTACCATCCGGGTAAGGCCAATGTGGTCGCTGATGCTTTGAGTAGGAAGTCAGTTTCTGCCTTGTTTTTGAGACGGTTCCGATGGAGGTTTGGTTCCGATGGAGCTTTGATAGCTCAGTTAAGGGTCAAGCCTACTTTGAGTCAGTGGATAGTTGATGCTTAGAGGGTTGATGAGAAGCTTCAGCGGATTGTGCAAGAAGTCAGTTTGGGCAAGCAGTCAGAGTTTTCGGTTCAGGATGGGGTTCTTCTGTTTAGAAACCATTTGTGTGTACCGAATAGTGAAGAGTTAAGAAGACAGATCTTGGATGAGGCACATAGTTCAGTTTTCACCATGCATCCTGGCAGTGTGAAGATGTATCGGGATTTGAAGCAGTTCTTTTGGTGGTCTGGTATGAAGAGGGACATAGTGGACTTTGTATCCAAGTGCCTAACTTGTCAATAGGTAAAGGCTGAGCACCAAGTACCTTCGGGATTGCTTACGCCTTTGTCCATTCCCGAGTGGAAGTGGGATGACATCGCCATGGATTTTGTTTCCGGATTGCCTTTGACTCAGAGAAAGCATGATTCTGTTTGGGTCGTTGTGGATCGACTCACAAAGTCTGCTCACTTTTTGCCGGTTAGGATGGATTATCCGATGCATAGATTGGCCAGTATTTATGTGGACGAGATAGTTCGGTTGCATGGAGTGCCCTTGTCCATAGTTTCAGATAGGGACCAAAGGTTCACATCTAAGTTCTGGAAACAGTTACAGCGAGCTTTGGGTACCAAGCTGAAGTTCAGTATGGCATTTCATCCTCAGACAGATGGTCAGTCCGAGCGTGTGATTCAGATCTTAGAGGATATGATGAGGGCTTGTGTTTTAGACTTTCAGGGTAGTTGGGATAAGTATGTATCATTGATCGAGTTTGCCTATAACAACAGTTTTCAGTCTAGCATCGGTATGTCACCGTATGAGGCTCTATATAGACGTCAGTGTAAGACTCCGGTTTGTTGGATAGAGTTATCTGAGAGGTCAGTGATTGGGCCAGATTTGGTTAGAGATACCGAAGAAAAGATCAGAGTTGTGCAGCGGAATTTGAAAGTGGCCAAGGATCGATAGAAGTCTTATGCCAATCTAAAGAGAAAAGATGTGCAGTTTGAAGTTGGGGACAAGGTTTTTCTTAAAGTGTCACCTTGGAGAAAAGTGCTTAGGTTTGGAAAGAAAGGAAAGCTTAGTCCTCGCTTTATTGGTCCGTATGAGGTTTTGGCAAGAGTTGGTCCAGTGGCATACAGGTTAGCTTTGCCGATGGAATTATCAAAGCTTCATGATGTGTTTCACGTTTCGATGCTCCGTCGGTATAGATCGGATCCTTCCCATGTGATGTCGGTTCAAGAAGTTCAAGTGCAGTCAGATTTTTCCTACGATGAGGAGCCTAGAACTATCCTAGCTCGGGAAGTAAGACAGTTGAGGAATAAGCAGATTCCGTTGGTCAAGGTTTTGTGGAATCACCACAGGGTTGAGGAAGCAACTTGGGAACCGGAGGAGTCGATGAGATTGCAGTACCCGCAGTTGTTCAGTTCAGGTGAGAATTTCGAGGACGAAATTCTTGTTAGTAGGGGAGAGTTGTCACACCCCGTTTGCCCCCTAGTTGAATGAGCCATATATGTATGTGTGTGCATTTGCATGAGTTTTGTATAATAAGGGCATTTTGGTAATTTTGCATGTTTTAAGAGTTTTGCTAGCATGTGGGTGCATGCATGGTGCTATGGTGTGAATTAGTTGGGACAGAATTATGTGTGCATGACTGCACCATAGTAGGATTTGCACTAGTGGGTTATTGTAGTGTGTGGGCATACATATGTTTGTAGGGTGTGTTTATGGGGCTATGCTTGTGTGTGTTGCTCACACATATGTAGGATGCATTATTAGGGTGTCTCATTGTGTGTATGTGATGCACTTAGTTAGGGTGTGAGTGAGTAATCTCCTCCACTAGATGATTGACATGTGTAAAGTGGGAAAGAGAAAAAGATGAAAAAGGGAAAATCAGATTTTTGAAAACCCATTCCCGTTCTTCCTTCTTCTCCTTCTTCTTCTTCCTCCTTTGCACTCTCTTAAGTGCCCTAACATAGATTCAACCCTCTAGTAGTGGAAATTGATCATTGCATAGCATTTTAGAGGTAAATCTACTGCATTATTCTCCTTTTCTTCATTTGGTTCTCCATCTTCTTCTCTTTTTCTTATTTTCGGATTTGGGTTTGAAGTTTTGGGTTTTGTGTTGTGTGTTATGTTGTTTTGTGCTTAGTGGAGCCTCCTCGTGAACCGAAGGGTAAGGAGAAGGTTGGGCAAAGTGGAACTAAGAAATAGGAGCGAAGGATTTTGAGGTTTGGGAATTTCTTATTTTTGCATGCAAATGTGTTCTTGATGATTCTTGAGAAATTGAGTTGTAATATGCTTTTATTATGGTATGTATGGTATGGGTCTTTGTTTTGGAATGTGGGACTTGCAAGATTATGAGTTAATTATGATAATTTTGGAATTGATGTGGTTTGAAGCATAAATTGGGTTTTTGATTGATTCTTGAAATTGGATGCATAAATTAGTCGATTGTATGAAAATTCTTGTTAATAAATGTTATATTATGGTTGTTGATGTTAATGGATGGCTGGGTTTGAGGTAAGAGGCTCTTGATTGAATTGTATGTGAGATTGGGTGATTTTGGAGGAGGAAAATCTGCAGAATTCTGCAGATTTTCGAAATCCCGATGTTGTCGCGATAGCAACGACTGTCGCAATCGCGACAGAGAGCGGCATTGGGAGCTTCACGGTCGCGAGCACGCGACGCCGTCGCGAGCCCGCGACAGCCGAAGTGTTGTGCACCCTCTATCGCAAGCGCGACAACTGTCGCGATCGCGACAGAGCGCGATGCTGGGCAAGTGCTATCACGAGCACGCGATTCGTCGCGAGCCCGCGACAGCACCAATTGTTCTCTGTCGCGATCGCAACATCCGTCGCGAGCGCGACAGAGTCTGGCCCTTCAGTCCTCCTCGCGGTCGCGAAGTTCGTCACGCGCACGCAGCGAAACACTTTGGTCTCTGTCGCGAGCGTGACAGTCCGTTATATGCTAAATGAGTTCTCTTTCATTGCGTGTGGTTTGAACTTCCGTTTCTTTTAACAGTTATGAGATTTATGCTTGGTATTTTATGAACAATATGAATATGGAACCATGAAATGAATATGTACATATATGATCATAATTTTGGAAGTTATGAAATGGATTGAATGGTTTATGTATGACCTGCTAGAGTCTAGTAAGTGGATAGTTAGGCATGCCTAATAGAGTCTTTGCTGCAGCTTCTGTTTCCGTTTGGACCCCGTTCAGGTCCCCGTTTGGTTCCTCGCGAACTTCTGTAATGTGTTTGGATCTTGTTTAAGGTCCTTCAGAAAATGTTTGTGAATGAAAATTAAAATGGTTTTCGATTCGTACCCGTAAGGTACTATTCGTAGTCGGTTGGTACCCGTAAAGTACTTTCTGTTCACTCGTTATCCACTACCTTGAGTCAGCAGGTGTTTCATTGCTTAAAGTGCTTTGTATGAATTATTATATGAGAAAACATATGTTGTATCTGTGTGGATTCAACGGTGAAGTATAATCTATTATGAGGATATGATTATTGATATGAATCTTCTGATGAATGGCTTTATGTATGTGAGCATGAGTTTATGCTATTGTTATGCCATGATTATCGTATGTACATGAAGTACGCATGTGATTTTCCTTGACGACCGTTGTGAATGGTTGTCCTTATTCTATATGTGTGTTTCCCACTAAGCGTTTATCGCTTAGCACGGTGTGTTTACCCGTGCAGGTGCGGGAGGAGTTGTCTTGGGAGAGTCGCCGCCATCGAAGCCAACAAAGCAGGGTCTTAGTGTAGGGCTTCATTTTTGTATTTTGAGGATTCTTTTGTATATAACTCTCTTATTTTGGTTTTGTAATAGCTTCCGCTTATGTACATGTATCTTGGGTTTTGTAATTATCTTTTGTATCTCTTAGTTGATCAGAACAGTAATGTAATGCTTCAGTTATATTAATGCATGATCAGCTTATTTTTATGAATGGTGTTGTAAAGTTTTAAATTACCCTGTATTTCGGTATGCATGTTTAGGTATGAGTGTATGTTTATTCTGTATCTGTGGGGTGGCACCTTTACTCATACGGCATCTCACTCCTTATCGGATGGGATCGCCTAAGTATGGGTAAGGGGTGTTACAGTGGTCGTGCTAACCTTCTGTAGAATGGTAGTGCCGCCATCGTGCTAACCCTTCTGAGATGGTGCCCTCTGAGAGATCTTTGGTTGGTTGTTGTATTGGTATTTTGACTGATGTCATCACTGGCCTTTTGTCGGTGTCCGCATCGAATCTCTCTTGCTGCAAAACTGGAAAGCTAAATTTGCAGGAAAATTGGTGAGCATGCACATGAAATGTATGTGTTATGCAGGAATGCAGGATAAGAATTCATCTGAGTGGATTTGGAGGCGACAGTCGGTTTGGTCGCAATTTACAGTAGGATCGGTGCCTTCTGGAATTGTTTTTGAATTTCATGCCTTTGGGGATTATGAAGTTCTCCTCTGATACCTATAGTCATTCTTTTAAGGTAGTGCGTCCCTTGTGAATTTGCACACTAGCTTTTCTTAGTGGGAAATGCATCCTTTTCCGATTTTCACATAACCCTGTGCCTTATTTTTTGCCTGGAATGGACCCAACCCAATCCAGCGGCTTTTATTCGTTTCATTTTTTGTAGGACAGACTGCCTGTTTCCAGGTTTTCACCCTGCCCTTTGGCCTAACTTTTGCTTAGAGAGCCAATTACGGTTTTCATCTCTAACGGCTCTTTTTTTTCTTTTCTTTTTTTTTTTACGAGAGGATGAAGCTGTTACCAAAGATCCTTCAGGTATGATCGGCATGTACTTATGTCTCAGATTATGGTTGTATGATTTTGATTCCTATCATGAAGGTACTGTAGGATTGGCCTCACAGTTGATAGCAAGATGAGTCGACTGAAGCGCTTGAGTGGCGAGAGTATCGAAGGATAGATAGTAACAATGTGCTGGTTTTATACCAGAACTAGACAACTTTGAGTGTGCAAAATGAACTGCTCTGGTCACATCAATATATCATTGCATAAATGTATATATTTCAATTTTATTTCATAACACATGATCATTATTTTGCATTAACTTGAAAAATACGAGGCATTATCTAATTTCGTAATAGATCCTAAAAGCATCAAACTCCTGTTATCAATAAGCCCTCTCGAATTTTCACGATTGAAGATTTTCTCTCGGCCCCTTTTTTTTTCTTTTCTTTATTTTTTCTTTTTTTTAGCCTTCGTCATGAACCCTCCTTCAGTCTGTCAGTGTTGATTGAATTTGCTTTCATCTTCGTTAGCCGAGGAGGCTGCTCCTTCTGAGAGTGGTTCCTTTTAGCATCAAAGTCTTGTTCTTGGCCCTCGTGCAAACTGGCTGAGGTAGTGAGTTTCTTTGCTTGAATCTTGACCATGAAAGTTTGCATATTCCTATTTGCTAGCTTTGGTGGCTCAATTCCTAAAGTATCCTGTAGTGGTTGAGATTGGGTTGAGATTGGCTGATTGGGTTACAAGTTAGGCTTTAGTGGTTGAGATTGGGTTACAGGTTAGGCTCAAATGGTTTAGGGCAAAATTGTGGGTTTATTTTTTTTTCTCTTTTTTTGCTTTTTTTCGTCCCTTTTTTTATGCTTTTTTTTTGTTTTTTGTTTTTTTTTTTTTTGCTTCTCATTTTTTTTGTTTATTTTTGTGTTTTTTTTGTTTGTTTTTTATTTTTCTTTTTGGTAGAGGTAATGGGCTCTCCTTCTGAATTTGGCTATAACTGTTCATGCTTTGCTTATCTCGGTCTCATATGATTAGAGGTCAATCTTGATTGGCTTTGGGGTACACATCTCAAATGGTTGGGAGGAAGGGAGTCACAAGGCTTGGTTCTAATGAGTTACATATTTCTTGTGAAGGTCTAGAGTTTCATTCGTTTAACTTCTGATGTAGCGCTCGGCGTTTGATTTCGTTCGGCTGTACTGTATGCATTCTAGACTTCGAGGAGACAAAGGGCTGGTTTTTAAAATTCTGCTCGTCGTTATGTTGGCATATTAAGGCAGCATTGTCCCAACAATGTCCTTGTCAATTTTCAACATATCATACTTGGTCCAAGCAAAGGCTCTCTCTTTTTTTTATCTCTTGACTTTATCTCTAAGAATTTTTCTCTCTTCAGGAGTCATATCAGATGCTATAAAGATTTTGTTTGAATTTTTCAAAGTTTCGAGATTAGATGGAGTTATATTAATTGGGTTAATGTCAAAAATGAATGAATGTATCGTGATCATAGGAAATGAAATCATTAGAAACACCATACAAATAAGCAAAATTGTTCATCATATTAAAATAACTAACACTGTTATAAGAAGTTCTTGAAATGAAAAGGAACAAAGCATCTAAAACATAGCCTTCTTCTCCACTCTCACTAGTAGATTGACAATCTACACCGCTACAAGGATCCCTTCTTCAACCATCTCCTGACAGGTGACAGCGACGTACTCATCTTCCCAGAACTGATCAAACACATGGCGGGAGAACTGCATTATAGCTTGCCTTCTTCTTCTTCTCTCTCTTCTCAGGGTCGTTGATCTCTTTGGAGTCAATGAGATCTTGGATCTTGTTCCTCAAAGTTCGGCAATAATCTATTAGGTGCCCAGTGTGCTGATGGTAGGCGCAATACCGATCATCTCAATGCCCCAGCTGTCCCTGATTCGCAGCTGGCCTAGGTGGCAGTGGTCTCAGCTTACCCTCCTTGGTCAATCTCTCTAATACCCAGGATAAAGACCGGCCCAAATTAGAAAAGTGTCATTGGCCTTGTCCTACTCCAGTAGCTGAAACCTCGGCCGTCTTACCATTTTTACCATTACTGCTTCTAGCTCCGCCTAATCTGTACCCTGACTGGTTTTCAAAGTTTCTTCTAGCAAAGTTATTCTGGCTTGCTTTCTTTGCCAGGTAAGCCCCTTCAGCCTCTACAGCAATGTCCTTAAGTGACTCCTAATCTCTGAGCCCCTTAAAGCTGAGCAAGTCCCTTAAGTAAGGGCAGGAGTTCGTGATGAATAGCCTAATTTGGTCAGCAGTGTCAGGCTTTCGCTTTATCTCCATGACCCTGTTCCTCCATCTGGTGAGGTATTCATGGAACGACTCGTCACTCTTTTGCTATAAAAGCTCGAGGTCTTTTAGGATGACCTCTATTCTAGTGCTGCAGTCGTACTGCTTCATGAATTCATCAGTTAAAAGGTCTCAGTCCTCCTTAGATCTCTTATCCAGCCCATGATACCAATCTACTGTCGGACCCACCAAACTAAGGTAAAAATATTCCACCTCCTACTTCTTGGTCAACCCTGTATCCTTCATTACCAGGGTATACTGCTTAATGTGTGCAGAGGGGTCAGAAGTACCATCAAACTTTGGTAAGGCATCTTAAACCTTAGGGGCAGTAGCTCCTCATCCCCTAAATTTCTATCGTCGAGGTTGATTCCCTTCCCAGCTGTCAGCAAGCGAGTGATCACCTCAATCTACTGCCTTATTCCTCTCATAGCCTCATCCTCCACCTTGGGTGCTCTACACCTCACAGCTTGATGGGCTACTAGCTCCTCAACCTCATCTTCCATAGCCCTTCTCGGTTCAATGGGCACAACAACAGCTTTATTCTCATTGATAGGTTGGCTAGCAGTATTACCTATAATGGGGACCTCTTTACCAGTAGGCAGTTCAACTTGCCCCCGAGGAGGGGCTACCGGTGGTTGTGGAGCGACGAGTGGTTGTGCAGCAGGAGGAGGAGCAATCGTTTCGGCCATAGCGCCCATCATCTCTAACATCCTCCGCTCAAAATCCTCTAGCCTCTTAGCAAGGTCTTGAGTGGTCAAAGCTCTGGTCTCTTTCGCCATTGATGATTCTAAGGATGACTCACTGGTTGTAGAGAGCGACTCAGAATCCCAACTAGACACCAATGCTGGCAATCCAAAGAGCAGGTTTGTTCTTACTAGTCGACCATAAGAACCCCTAGTCCACTTAGACGAATCTATGATGGCTAAAAGATCCAGATCGTTAGAATGATGTATAAGTGACATTAAAAATGCATGGTCGTGTTGATGGATCATAGACAACCACACTCAAGCAGATAGATCCTTCCAACCTTATCACTCCCACACACGAGGTGGTGCAGTCTCTTTTCTAGGCAGGCTTAGTCCATGGGTCAACAGGGGACCATATGAATGCGCAAAGTGCAGGGTGAAACACCGGCAGCCTAACACTCTTTAAAGCACATGCGTATGGGTTTTGGCCATTACGAATTTGGACAATTCAATCAAGTTAAGGTGGGCTTACCGGGGCATGGAAGCTTTTGATAAAGGACCACTTAATTGGCTTGATTTTGTTTAATACGTGACGGCCCACATCACAAGCATCGTATTACGGTTCATGTTGCCTAATGGAAGTTTCTATTTGCCATTAGATGAGCTTTGGTCAAGGTGGTGATACTTTAGGACTACCAAAGCATGGTCCCTGCTAATGGGTCTAGCTCATTCCGAGCATAACGACCGATTGGATCTCCATTTGATATACCAAAAGGTACTAGGCTTGGGCTGGTGATTATCCTTAACACTTCTCTATAATGAGTGAAAGTAGGGTCGTGCTTCGGAAATGCACCGGGGTAGAATAAAGGGACCAAACTAGCGTAATTCTAAGGCTCTAAAATGATGCAATGCAATTTTTGAAAAGGGATAGAACTTTAAGTTTTTAAAAACTCAATTATATATTTTAACCAAAACACTTTCAGAGCAAAGTCACGAAGTCCCCAGCGGAGTCGCCACTATGACGCGCACCGAACCTAGCAAAGGCCCTTATGACGAGACCCGCTTTTAGGGCTCGAGGGATTGGTTCACATTTTTTTATCTTAAGTGCCATGAGACATCTTGAAATCCCTACCCAATAGAACATTGGGGAGTTCATCTAGCCTCATGGTACCTTTAGGCACCTTTGAGTTATTTTGGAGTCGCCACCTAATTTACGAGAAATTAAAAAAAGTCATCTAACATCTACGGTCTAAACCAGAGATGGAGTTCGGAACTTCACTCTTATTTATGTCTTAATTAATTATAAATGAGTTTTTAAATTCATAAAATTCCATCTATCTTCTCACGTGATTAAAGCATTTTATTTAAAAGCGCATTGCAAGCATTCAAAAGCAGTAAATAAAAGCCTTAAGGAAAGTGATAAAATAAAGCGATAAAAAAAAGCAGTAAACATGCCAAGCACACAACTACAAGAGAAATTGGGACAGAATACAATCCCATGTAAAGGCTAAATAACATTGCCCCAAAAATAATTAATTACAAGGGCCCAAAAATATATGAACATAAATTTAAAATAAACAAACAAAGTCAAACATAAAAAAAAAAAAAGAAATACATAAATCGCGACATTCATTTGGTTTAGGAACATTGGTTCCTTCACGCTCACTTAAAGAGGGATCGAAAAGTTATTCGATTGTTGGATTGAAAATCGGGATGAGTGATCCCATTTTTGGAAAACTTAACTCTTCATTTTATTCATGACATTTTACATTCCTTAGCTAAATCGAGGGACATTGGTCCTAATTTATTAGTAAAAATCCCAATTTAATTATACAAATATTTTTGTGATTTTTTATTCGACACGTGCATAATAAAAACTATTTTATTTACAAGCAAATACAAACATAAAAAAGGGGGGGAGGAAAGATCTCAACCATACAATGTAGTCTCCTACGCATCGTGACCCCTCCGTGTGGTAACGAAAATGCTCACGCAAGGCAAATTACAATTAAATCCCGACACAAGAAAAACAATAGTAAAAACATTAGTGATAGTTTTCACATTAAATACATATATATAAAGACAAGAGAAAAATAAAGAAAAATTAATCATGCAAGAATATAATAATAATAACCATAACGATGACAAAAATAATAACAACAATAAAAATAATGACATAATGTCAACAATAAAATAATAATAATAATAACAATAATAATAATAATAATAATAATAATAATAATAATAATAGTGGCATAATAATAATAATAATAATAATAATAATAATAATAATAATAATAATAATAGTGGTAATAGGAGAACTATCATAATAATAATAATAATAATAATAATAATAATAACGAAAGTAACTGGGAAACAATACGAATGATGATGATGATGATGATGATAATAATAATAATAATAATAATAATAATAATAATAATAATAATAATAATAATAATAATAATAGTGGTAACAGGGGAACTATCATAATAATAATAATAATAATAATAATAATAATAATAATAATAATAATAATGAAAGTAACTGGGAAACAATACGAATGATGATAATAATAATAATAATAATAATAATAATAATAATAATAATAATAATAAGAAGAAGAAGAAGAAGAAGAAGAAGAAGAAGAAGAAGAAGAAGAAGAAGAAGAAGAAGAATGGCAACGGAAATCACATTGACAAAATTGTGAAGAAAATAATTGTCATGAAGAAAATAATGGTCACAGGGGCATATTCATCAGCAATATGAGAATAATGGCAATAACAAAAAAATAATCAAGATATTATGACATGCAATAATAATGAAACCTTAATATTTAGGATGACAAAAATTAGTAAATTGAGTGATAAAAAAGGGGGTCCAAGAATGTTTACCCTCATAGTTTATAGATCGGAGAAATGGTGTTTTGATCCGTCCTCCTTGTTGAGTTTGTGGTAGTAAACGCAAAAAACTTGAGAAAATCTAAGTTTTTAAACAAAAAAAAAATCAAGAAAATTATTTTGATGAGATGATCAAGCAAAGGAAATTAATTTTCCTTGCTCAAACCAAACCAAGAACAAATTATTTTAGAGAGAAAAAAGAAAAATTGAATCTTGAAAATGCCTAAGATTTTTTTTTTAAAAAAAAAATGCCTGTCGTCTGCCTCTTTTCCTAGAGAGAAAATCCTTTTTTTTTGTTCTTGAAGGCAGCCTCCCCCTGGAAAATGAAGGTCAATTCCCTCTTAAATTCACTGCCTTCGCAAAATGGAAAAAAACCAAATTAATTTTCTAATTTTTATTTTTTCAAAATAACACTAAAATGTGAAAAAACCTAATTTTTGCAGTCCCAAAAATATGTTTTACAAATGAGAAAGTGATGCGCAGTGAGGGGTGGCCGCAAGCGGAGGCCCTCGCGGTAGCCCACAAGTGGAGGGCCGCACCCGTGCTGCGGCCCTCGGAAGACCTCACATGCAGCCTTCCCAAGGCCGCATGTGGACCTTTCCACATGCGGCCTTCCAAGGGAGGGCCGCAAGTGGACCCTTCCACATGCGGCCTTCCAAGGGAGGGCCGCAAGTGGACCCATGGAAGGCCGCATGTGGACAATTCCACATGCATTTCTTTTCCCCTTTTCACGTTTTCTTCTTTTTTTTCTTTTTTTTTTAAATCTTATCCTTTTTTTTAAATCTTTTAATCAATTTTTTTTATTACTTTTAATTATTAATTTAATTCCTTTTAAATATATATATATATATATATATATATATATATATATATATATATATATATATATATTAATCAAAGATTTTGATGTATATAAATTAACACTTCCTAATTTTTTTTTTAATATAATTTTTTATAATAATAATTTTTTTTATTATATATATATATATTTATTTATCTATTTTTTATTTAAAAAAAATGAGGGTCTCGACAAGGGAAATATCATCTTCGATATTTTTGCCTGTGAATAGGCGACGCTTTCATCATCGGGTAATCCTGATCTTGGACCGTCTCGGGATCCGGTGTCTACACATATTTCGCAAACAGTTCTCCAGGGAATAACCAACTGTACTTCAGGGGACACCCGTCTAACATCGACCCCCCCCCCCAGGTATGTACTACCACGAGTATGCATTTCTTTCCTATGCCCTGCACATTTGTTTTGCCCATTTTTGTTGAAAAAGAGGTTCAGGATGAGCACCAGCAAAAACAACAATAATCACATGCCTTACAGATCGGATGGGGGTTAGCAAGGATATGCTGTGGATGCCAGATGGTGGCTCGCAAGACAAATATTGTATATCAAATCACATGCCTTGCAGACTAGATGGGGGTTAACAAGGATATGCTGTGCAGGCCGGATAGTGGCCAGCGAGACAAATATGGTATATCAAATTAGATACCTTGCAGACCAGATGGGGGTTAGCAAGGATATGTCGTACAGGCCGAATGGTGGCCAGCAAGATAAATATGGTCTATCAAATCAGATGCCTTGCAGACCGGATAGGGGTTAGCAAGGATATGCCGTGCAAGCTGGATGATGGCCAACAAGAAAAATATGGTATATCAAATCAGATGCCTTGCAGACCAGATGGGGGTTATCGCTTAGCACGGTGTTCCATCCGTGCAGGTGCGGAAGGTGTATAGCTTTTGGGAGAGTCTTCGCCAGTCAAGCCAACACAGAGGGTCAGTTGTAGGCCTTAGCGTTTTGTAATATGATTCTTTTGTAATTGTGAACTCTCATGTGTAATATTCTTCTATTCAGCTTCTGCTCTGTATATTTTGGGGATGTTGTAATTATTATTTTTGTATATCCGATCGGTTTGTAATGATATTGTTATTATGTTTATGAATGAATGATCGTTTTGCTTTCAAGTTTATTTCTGCTATTTTTATGTATGTTATGTGTTTGTCTGGGCGTGGCATTCCGATCGGGATGTTGCGTGGCTCTCTGGTCGGGGAAGTTACATGGCGTCTCTATTGGGGTGTTACAGGCCGGATTGTGGTCAGCAAAATAATTGCAAATGGGTCCTAGTAGAATACACTACAGCTCAACGACAGTTATCATATGCCATGCAAACTGGATGGTGATTAGCAAGGACATGCCATGGAGGCCGGATGGTGGTCAGCAAAACGATTGCAAAGCGATCGTGGTAGAATACACTACAACTTAGCGGCAACAAGCCACGATCTTCAACACAGCAAAATGGTAAGGACTGCCTCAGGCACGTGCTCCTTTCCTTTTCTTTGAATTTTGGCTCACCTAAGTACCCATCCACTAACTTCCCCAAAATTGGGGGCAACTGTAGACACCGAGTCCCGAGGCAGCCTAAATCAGAGTTATCCAATGATGAAATTAACGCCTGTTTATAGGCAAAAAGGTTGAAAGTGATGATTTTCTTATCAAATTTGCTTTTTAGAAATAAAAAATAAAAAAAAAAGGAGCTTGAAAATTATAGTGTTTTAATCAAAATTGTTTCTTTAAAAAAAAATAATAAACTTCGGGCATTCGCGGCAGCCAGCAACAGGTGTCGGTCGCCTCCAGTTTACCAAAAACGCTATTTTCGCCCCAATTTTCGGGGTTTTTTGGCTTTTTTATTTTTTATCACTTTTTCTGGAATTTTTAAAGATAAATCTGATTTTTGACCCCAAATAAAGGAGAATTTGATAAAAATTCATCTTTTTTCCTTAATGAAATAGGTTTTCACAAAAAAATCATATAAATAGAAAAATTTAGAAAGAGAAAGGTATAAAATTCTTTTAGGTTAAAAAAATTCTTTTTCTTCTTCAAGGAAATTCTCTGTACATTTCTTTTTGAGTTTTTTTCTTCAAATAAATTTGTTAAAGTTAAAACATCAATTCTTAATCAATAATATTTCTTGAAAAAAAGAAATTATTTTTTGTTTTTAAGAATTTTTAGTTTTCTTTCATTATTTTTTATTTCTTCTTCAAATAAATTTTCTAAGATTTTAAAAATTAATTATTAATCAATAATCATTCTTGAGACAAAAAAAATCTTTATTTTTGTGAATTTTTTCTTTTCTTCCATTATTTTTTTAAACAATTTTTGTTTTTTAAGACAAACAAAATAATTCTTTGTTCTTGGAAATTTGTTTCTTTCCTTCCATTATTTTTTTAAGTAAATTTTATTTCTTTGAATAAAACACCAATTTTTATTATTTTCAATTCTAATTTTGCGGATTAAAAACAAGGAAATCAATCATATTTTTTCCTTCATCGAATCCGAATTCTGAGGGTAAATATTCTGAATTCGATCCTATATTTCTTTTATTTTATTTTATTTTATTCATTTATTCACAATTAATTAGTCACCGTGTAGATCTTTAGATCTGTTGTATATTTATTTATTTTATATTGTCTTATTCATGGATTTAACATTCTTTAACACTTCTTTATTCTTTTTTTTATTTGATTTTTCATTTTCCTTTATTTATTTATTTATTTATTTATTAATTATTATTATTATTATTATTATTATTATTATTATTATTATTATTATTATTATTATTATTATTATTATATGTTTTTATGTATTAATTCTATTAATATGTTAATTTATTTGTTTCATCATATCATTTAATTTATTTGTCATTCATAATGCATTTTTTTATTCATTTTAATCTATTATTTTATGTATTTAATTGATTTTCTTAATTTAATTACTAACATAATTTTATTTGTATTTGTTTTTTTATTTCAATATATGTTTTTTTTGTTTGGACATTATCGCGAGTAAATGGGGAGATTCAGGAGACTTGTTTGGTTTGACTCATTATTTTTATTGTTTGTATTATTTTCTTTATTTTGTCTTTTTATTTATTTTGTCAATATAATTTGTAATAAAATTATTTATTTTATGTACGTTAAAAAGAAAATCACAAAAAATATTTATATTAATTAATTTGAAATTTTTTCTAATAAAATGAAACCAATGTCCTACTTTTTCCATCCAAATAAGTTGTCACTTTTAATATTTTTTTTTAAGCATGCATGCGAGGACCAATGTCCTCACCTCAAATTGAATATCTCGTTTTATGCATGATTCACATGTTCTTTTTATTGGGAGTTGTATTCCACCCCTAGTTTTATTGTAAATTATTGTGCTTTTATTTACTTTATACTTAATTTACTTTATTTAACACTTTCATTATATGATTGATCTGCACTTTAATTACTGCATTTAAACGAATGAGAAAAGAAATGAAATTTTAATTGTAAAACTCAATTGTAACTTTAACCAAGGTATGAATAAGAGTGGAATCCCAAACTCTCTCTGGTCTTAGGGTTCATGAGCTTAGATGAACCTTTCTAATATTCTATTGGAAATGGAATTCCAAAATATCTCATGATGCCCAAAATAAACTCATACACAATCGTTTTAGGCTCAATGAGATTAGATGAACCTTCTCAATGTCCTATTGAGATGGCGATTTCAAAATACCTCTTTGTTGCCCAAAATACACACACACGCACTGTCTTAGTCTCAGTGAGGCTAGATGAACTTTTTCAATATTTTATTGGGTGGCGACTCCAAAACACCTCTTGTTGTCCAAAATAGACGCCCTTATAATCCTTACAAGTTCTATGAACCTCTCTCGACAACCCTAAAAGCTGGTTTTCAGGGTGTCCAGGGTTTGGCGTGCGTCACACTAGCTCATGATGATTCATTTAAAAAAAATTGATCGTTAATATGATCTTCGAGCTAGTCATATCTAGAAAAATTCAAGTGTGGGGTACCTTCAATAAAGAGGGAAGTGCTTATGCGTTCAAAGGTGAACGGATTTTGAAAGAAGAAATTCATTAGGGCCTTTGGTCTATTTATTTTCTTGTAGTTTAGTGTTTATCATTCTGGGAAGTTTGGTTTTGGCAATTGTTGGTAAGATGAATGTGGGTCAATGCAAATTTTTATTCAGAATAAATAGTGGTGAATATAGGTAGAGTGGCTGACTCTTTATTCAATATCCTTATCTCTTTTTTTTAGTCAATTCCCTAACCTTTCATTACAACCTTTAAGTAAGACCTAGTGATCCTGTTCTTGATTTGAGTTGTTTAGTGGAGATGATCCATGTGGTTTCGGTGCAAAAGGAGAGGCTTATGGCTATCATGAGTTTCAAGTGCGAAACCCTTATGCAAAATGTTTGCTTATCACTTTCTTTGCCTAATTACTGGAATGCGCTAGTTGTTTTTGTTTTGAAAAGTATAAAATTATTTTTAGCCTAACACACACGAAATCGCTTGATATAAACTAACATGAGACTTTTTGGTTAAGTATCTTCTACTAAGTGCTATTTTGGTTTGTTTGAATTTTCCTGTTCCAAATTAGAGTTTGAATTTTCAAGAATGTGGATAATTCATTTACTCGAGGGCGAGCAAAGTTTAAGTGTGGGGTATTTTGATAACTTCAATTTAGTACTTAGTTTTATTATTCTTTCATTGTGATTTTTGGGTTTTTATTTGTGTTTGTTGTTTTGTTTTTTTTTTTACTTTTAGTTAGTTTTGTCAAATTTAGTTGAATTCAGTTTTTATACACTTTTGATAGCAATTTGATAGTGTTTTATGTTGAAATGTAGGAAATCCAGGTACCTCACGGTCACAACCATTTGGTTGTGACAGTGACATATAGTTATTTAAGGCAGAATTGAAAGCAGAGGTACCTCACAGTGACAACGAAATGGTTGTCACCATGACATAGAGCCATTCAAAACAGAATCAAAATCGCAAGCACCTCACGGTGACAACTATTTCGTTGTCATCGTGACCCCTAGTACCTCACGATGACAACCATTTGGTTATGACCGTGACTGCTCCAAAACTATAAATTGCTGAATGTTTTTAATTTTCTGATATTAAAAAAAGGGTTTTTAGATCTACTTTTTCTGGGTTTTTCTGTTGTTCTTAAACTTTTAGGGTTTTGATATTTTCCATAGATTTACACTTAAAGATAGATTAGATTTATAGCTTTTTGGAGATTAGATTTAATCTTTTCAACTTAAACTCATTTTCTGTGGGAGATTTGAAGGAACAACACATTGGATTTAGCTAGGATTCATCTCAACAATGAATTTCTTGGTTTTGTTCTCTCTTTTAGTCTCTGTAATGGATTGTGAGTAGTGATTAGTGTTTAAGGGATCTTTGAATCCCCATTACCTATGTGAATATTGAGCTAAACTGAGTTTTTATATAGATTGATGATTAATTTTACATGTTGAATCTTATTTCATGGTTTTTCTTATGATTTGATGATATTATCTGGTTTAGATGATTGATTTAGATTTTTCAATGCTGTGAATGTATTTTTTCTCTATTTTTCTTTCAAATTTTCTTTAACCTTGCGATTGCACCGAAATGGGACTCAATGGGCTATGGGTAAAAAATGATAGTAAGGCTAGGGTTGGATGTAAAATGAATGGGCTTATCGGTTGTTTGGCTCCGAAATGGGAAAACAATTCGGAACCTAAGATTTTAAAACCGTGCTTATGCTAATCATGAGGCTTGATCCAGAATGGGACATTTTGTGATTAGAATAGCTTGCTCCATAATGGGACGCTTGGGTTTAGTGGTTATCCTGATTCAATTTATATAGTTTAAGATAAAATTAATTCATATTAGGTGTGGGGAGGATGAGTGAACCTAGACCGCATTTAGACTTGTTAATTTTTAAGGATTTAATTCTGTTTTAATTTGTGCTGGAACTTTTATTTGATTTTAGCTAGTTGTGTTTTAGCTGTTTATTTTACTACTTTTTCAACAGCTCATTTACTAAAAAATCTGGGAATTCTTTAGCATAATTTTAATTTTTACAACCTCGTAACCACAATCCCTTGGGTACGATAATTTTGGGTCTTAAGTTTAGCACCGTATATTACTTAACTGATCAGTACACTTGCTAGACCCCGATCACTTTTTTTTTTCTTTTTTTTTCCTTTTTAAAGTTTTTTCTTCTTATGCCATGAAAGATCCATTTACTCACTTACGGGGTTAATTTATGTGGTGGTCACTCAATTTTGTGGCTTGTAACGATGTGGTCACTAAATTTCAATTTGGAACGAAAAAATAACTCATCTATTATTTTGTAACAAAAAAATCACGATGACCGAAAATTGTGTTCGCGCGGTAACTTGTGCGTAATCTACATGGCAAAACCCAATGCCACGTCAGAAATTTTGCCACGTCAAATTAGGGGTTAATTTCTATGGTGGTCACTCAACTCTGTGGCTTATAACGATGTGATCACGAAACTTCAATTTGTAAGGAAAAAATAATCCATCTATTATTTTGCAACGAAAAAATCACAATTACCGAAAATTATATTCGCCGTCAACCGGCACGTGATCTGTACGGTGAAGCCTAATGCCACGTCATAAATTTTGCCATGTCAGATCTGACTAGATCTTTATGGTAAAAAAAAAATAAGTTTTTACTGCTCTCAGTTTCTCTCCACCTCTCTTAACTCTCTCTCTCTCACAATCGTCATCTTCGTCCCCCTCTCTCTCTCTGGGCATCGTCGTCCCTCAACAAGTAAAAAATTATATGGGAGAAGGTTGGTACTATGATTTCCATTGCACTCAGTTTGATGCATATTCACCACCGGATTTCTATATAAGAGGAAGCAGATCAACGTTCTTTTCATAATTCTGATCTAATAAATGCCTTTGCATTGTTGAAGATAATAATAAATTGTGATATTTGGCCTCGCTGAGCCGATAGGGATTGCTGGAGTCCCTGCTGATGCAGTTATGAAGAAGACGAAGACATTGGAGGATTATAAAACTTATTTGGCCTCGCTAAGTAAATAGTGAGAGATAGAAAGGCAAGAGAGGTGGAGAGAAACCGAGAGTAGTAAAAATTTATTTTTTTTCCATAATACAACGTGGCATTGGGTTTCGCTGTGCAGATCACACGCCGGTTGCCGGCGAATACAATTTCTGGTCATTGTGATTTTTTCGTTACAAAATAATAAACGGATTATTATTTCGTTATAAATTGAAGCTTAGTAAGCACATCGTTATAAGCCACAAAGTCAAGTGACCACCACAGAAATTAACTCCTAATCCGACGTGGCAAAATTTTTGACATGGCATTGGGTTCCGCCGTGCAGATCACATGTCAGTTCCCGGCGAATACAATTTCATGTTATTGTGATTTTTTTATTAGAAAATAATAGATAAGTTATTTTTTCATTACAAATTGAAATTTATTGAGCATATCGTTCCAAGCCACAAAATTAAGTGATTACTACAGAAATTAACTCTTCACTTACGTGTTATCTTGAATGACGTGTACTATTGACTCATCGAGAAATACACGCGCCGCTGACCCAAATGTCTATTTTTCGGCATTTTTTATTTTTTTGTTATAAAATAATAATAAAATAGTGATCATAGCATTATAATAAGTTAAATTAAGTGAACACGAGTGAAATTAACATGATATATTTGTAAAACAAAAAATAATCATTAATTTGAAAGAATCTCAGCCGCCGAAAAAGGGAATTGGGAAAATAAAAAGAAAACATTAGCTAATCAAATAACGGAAAACTGTAAAATGGAACATATGAACATTTAATTAGAAAAGCAAACCCAAAACCACCACAAAGTTGTTCAAAACCCGTTAATTTGGATATGAACATAAAAATATATAATATCTTTGAACCATCTTTTCACATTTTACGGCCTTCTCTCCGTCCTCAGCGGCAGCTCTGGCCTGATGATTCTTCATGTAATCGCCATCTTCCTCCTGCATTTTTCCATGCTTCTTCTTTCTTATCATTCTAAGACAAATATTTTTTAATGCGGCTAGTCTTAAAATTTCAATCCATTTTGGTTATATAAAAGTGCTTTCAAGCAGAATTTTAATTCTTTTGCTTCAAATTTGTGCGTAAATTAATAATTATTTGGTGTAATAATGAATTCGTAATGCTTATATATGTGTTAATCTGATTTTGTTCTAGATTCGGCCCTTGCAAGAGAAGTTGTTTGCACTGTAATTTCTTTTTTGGTCATTCTTTGATCATTGTGTTGAAAAAAAAAACTACTATTTTTTTGCTCACGCTCAAGAATTGCTAGCTCTCAACATTTACCTTATTACTACATTACAGTGGCTGTGTATGCACTTTATTGCATTACTTTCTCCATTAACCAATAATTTTTTTTTTTTTGTTATTGAACACTTTTAAAACATATAGTATATTTAAATCTAATTTTACAAATATACTCTCTATTTAATAAAAAATAGCAATTAATAATTAATTGTTTCTATTTTAAAATGACAAATTAGTAAAAATATAGGGTAGGGTCATAAATGAGTTGTGCAAAAAGGAAAGTGTGAATGGAGAATGGAGGTAGAACTATCTTCTAGTTTTTTTTTTGGTGTGAAGAAAATTAAATTTTGATTTATATGTTGGTTTTCCTTGAAGTAGAATGTCAGCGGGCGGCAACACTCCGCATAGCCTGAGAAGAGCTATTGGAGCTTTGAAGGACTCCACAACAGTTGGATTGACCAAAGTAAATAGTGAAAAGAAGGTGAATTGGCAGCTGAAATTGCTCTTGTATATATATATATATATTTGTTGTCTGTTTGTGTTAGAAATGTTTTAGATGTTTCTATTTGTTGATCATGTGATGTAGGAGCTTGATGTTGCAATTGTCAAGGCCACGAGCCACGATGAAGTGTTGCCTAAGGAGAAACATATCTTAAGTGAGTCAGTACACTTTCTTTAAAGCAAAGTCATACGATATTCTTGATTTACATAATAAAACTGCAGCTGTAGCCTCAAATTCTTTGAAATTAGGTAGCTGGCAAGTGCAGTTGATCCATTCATCTGATGATAATGTTTCTTGATCAAGAAAACTGTGGCTTCTTTCTCATTCCTATTCTAATTGAAAATAAACTACTGGAATTTTTTGAGTCATAGGAAGTTGCTAGTATGCTAAATGCTAAATGTTTTTTTTTTGGGTCAGCGATCTTTAATTCGCTTTCAGCACCTAATCCTGATGTTGGTTATTGCATACATGGTCTTAGTAGACGGCTCACCAAGACACATAGTTGGACGGTATGCTGATTCTCATTTTCCTTTTCCAGAAGTTAGGTTTCATTGTGTGTTTCTGTTCTGTTCTTTCCTTTTTTTTTTCCTTTGATAAAAATAATGTCTCGTACAATTGTTCTGCTATTTAGCCTGTGTAATTCTTTGATTTATGTTCAGGTTGCATTGAAAACATTGGTAGTGATACACCGTGCATTAAGAGAAGTTCATCATTCATTCCATGAAGAGCTACTTCATTATAGCAAGGGCAGACGTCTTATGCTAAACTTATCTCATTTCAGGGATAGTTCAAGTCCTCAAGGTAAATTTCTACATTTTCTCTTTTTTTCTTTTATGTGTGTGCGTGTATTTGTGGTTTAAGGAACTAATTACAAAGAGGTTCTTTTTGGTGTTAAGCATGGGATTATTCAGCTTGGGTTCGTACGTACGCTTTATATCTCGAAGAGCGCCTTGAATGTCTCTCTGTGTTGAATTATGATGTCCATAGGAACCACTGGGTATGCATATCAATCACTACTGTCATTCCTTGAATTCAAAGAAGATAATCGATTAATTTTCATAACAGAGTATTAAGGAGCTTGATGACACCAAAACATTGCTTGAGAAATTACCTGCTATGCAACAATTACTTTTTCGCCTTCTTTCTTGTAAGGTATGCATTTTGCTGCCAGTTATCTGGTTATCTTGTAAATTCAAATGTAGCCATCATGATCATTTAAACTACAATAGTCTGAAGGAACATTCGGTATCTCCTATTTCTACAGCCAGAGGGGATCGTTCTGTGTAATAGCTTGATTCAATATGCCCTTTCTATTGTAAGATTGTGTCTGAGATTCTCTTCCTTTAATACTTTTGATTGGAGTTATTTAATTCCATTATCTTTAATGGAGTGTCCGTTTCAGGTTGCAAGTGAAAGTGTTAAGCTATATGTTGCAATTACTGATGGAGTTCTCAATCTGGTTGACAAAGTGAGTTTTGACATTAGATTTTGCAACTGTTCTTACATTCAGTCAAATCAGAAAATTTGATTTATGATCATCTTTTGTTGTAGTATTTTGAGATGGAGCGCCATGATGCTGTGAGAGCATTAGAAATTTATAAGAAGGCAGCAAGTCAGGTATGTGTGTATCTTCTGTTTTTCTTGATGACAAAGTTGTTAGATTTTTCAGTTACATTTTCTTGGCAGGGAGAATCATTATCCGAGTTATTTGAAATATGTGGAAGCCTTGAATTTGGACGAAAACAAAAATATATTAAAATCAAACCGGTATTCAATCTTATTACATGAATCTATTTTTTGGTGTCTGTACATTTTTGCTCAAAATTAACTAGCCATACATGTATAAATTAATGCAGCCACCTGCTTCGTTTCTTACTGCCATGGAGGACTATGTAGCAGAGGCACCACACGTTTTAGCACTTGAATGGATAGAGGTTTTGATTCACAAGGCTATATTTTGTTCTAAAGGCTTTTTCTTTTATTCTAGGAAATCGAATGAGCTACATGTTATGCAATGCACTCATTTACCCCCCATGCAAAGTTCGAATTATACTTTAACCAGTAGTAATTGGGCCAAATTGTCAATTTTAAGTAACATGATTTGCACCTGGAATTTGAAGTAGACCTAAGGGAAAAAAATCTTGCCTCTGAATCTTAAGCTCTACCATGTTATCGCACACATCCAGATAAATGATGAAGAAGGTGGTACCCCAAAAGAAGTTGCTGCTCCGCAAGCTGTCATGTTAATAGATAAGAAACAAGACAAACCTGCTGCAGATGCTCTTGTTACTGATCTTTTGGTTAGGATTTACTTGACCTGAAAATTTTCTACTATTTAATGAATTGTATTCATTACTCAATTGAGCATTTTTTTTAATATATTTCACCAGGGCTTGGACGCACAAACCCAGGAAGCACATGAGTTGGATGAGAAAAATTGCCTGGCAATGGCACTTGTTACCTCTGGTGAAGTACTTTGTTTTTGGTGGTGATTAAATTTTTTCTTTCCCTAAGTGACCATTTCATGTCATTATTTTACATTTACGTATGCTTATATTTGCACAAATTTGACTCTCGTGTTGTGTAAAATATCACAGACAATATATTAAATCATGAAAAGAACATCAATTTAACGTCTCAAACTACAAGTTGGGAGCTTGAACTCGTTACAGCTCCAAATTCCAATGAAGCTGCAGTTGCAACTAGTGAAATAGTTAGTCGAAGTGCTTTTATTTTGCCATATTTCCTTGTCAAGATCATTTTGACTCCTTATTGTCAATTTCTTTAGTCTTGTGTTAGTTTTGATTTATTCCTGATTTAACTAAACACAAGCTGGTGGACTGGATAAATTAACGCTTGATGCTCTATATGATAAGGCCCTGGCTAGAGCAACAAATGAAAATAGTGGAAGGCAGATAGGGCAGAAGACCCTTAATCCTTTTAGCTCTTTCGAAGATAATAACATAAAAGCTGCAAGCAATGAGGAGAACGGAGAACTCAACATCATTGATATATGAAATATAACAAGAACAGGTAAGCTAACCAACGGATTAAGGCACTTTGAAATAATATTAAACCACAATTATCAAATTCATTTTCAGGTCTACACTAACTTTATGGGTATCAGAGTCACGATACATTTGTCAACTCGGTGACGATAAGGACCATGAATACCTGAGGTCTAAGAAGGAGAACAGCCTCATTCTGGAGCAATAAAATTACAATCGTGAAGCTTAACAGCTCCCCAGATTGCACTAATACCGTACGGTAGTGCTTAAATTTCATATACTGGCGATGTGCATATGATTTGTATAGATCCACACCAACTTGTGTACCTTTGTTTGCAAAAATCTGACAGATCTCATTGTTGGTGGAAATGTGCCACTCTATCTGCGTTAAAAGTTCTAACTCTAGCTTAATTTAGGAACTTGGTGAGAAGCTCGTAGCGTTTCACTAACCAGGCTTGCTGTATATATTAAACGCTCAAAACTTGGTATATACGAGTTATGAACAATTTGCTTGGCCATCCTTTCTTTCAAACTCTTGGGCGTTATTTGCATCCTTTTCAGTAATTTCCAACGCATTCGCTAGTTTTATGCACTGTTGTAAAAACCGGACCGGACCAGTTAAACCTGGAAACCGAGGTGACCCAGTACCGAAATGCTAAAAGAAAACCATTAAGAAAGAAAACTAGAGAACACTTTATAACCAGCCGATTGAACTGTGAACCGGTCCACCCAGTCCGGTTTAGCAGGTTCTAAACCGATCGGTTGAACAACTTTACATTCTCGTGAATAGGAGTAAGCAAACTTTGTTTAAAACTGAATCAAACTGACTGATTTTTTTAATTTGGTTCGGTTTTTCGGTTCAATTTTGGTTTTAAAATTCCAACAGGTTCGGTTAATTTGGTTTGGTTCGATTTTGAAAAGCAAAAACCGAAAAAATCGAACCGACCGATTTACCACTAAAATTATTAGTTTAATTATTTTATATTTAAAAGTTGAAATGGTATTTTTATTTTTATGAGTTGTACTGTGTATTTTGCAATTGTATCTTTAATTTAGACTTGTATTTTTTTCAATTTGGATATTTTTATTTTAGTTTTATGATTTGTAATTTTGTTTAATTTTTATACAAAATTTATTTTAATTATAATTTTGAAATTTCGGATATATTTCGATTATATGGTTAACTGAACCGACCGAATATTTCGGTTCGGTTTGAGTTCGATTATCACATAACTTCGGTTCGGTTTGCTCAAATCATAAATTTTCAGTTTTATCAGTTCAGTTCGATTTTTGAACCGAACCGACCGTTGGTCACCCATACGCATAAAAGCCATGTAGAAGCCTTCTCAGTTCCATTCTCTTTTTGTTTTCAATAACCACTTTTACATTTTTGATATCAAACCTTTTTTCCAAAAAAAACCTAAACTTCTTACTTTAATAATCTGTTCCTTAAATGTATTAATTATTAAATTTATGTCGATAAATATTAAAAACAATTACAATTAGTTCACTTTTTTACTTTAATTTTATCATATTTAGCCTACTAAATTCTAATATTTTATTTTAATAATAATATTATATTAATTTAAATTCAAATTGACTTTAAATTTTTGAATTTACTGAAAATTTTGACATTATTACACATTTATAATTACCCTTTAGCTCATATTTTGCTATGATAAATAAATATTTAAATACAATTTAAATTATAAATATATTTAACTATAATAAATATAATTTAAATTTATATCAAGATATAATGGAAAATTTTATGTGTATCTTTATTTATCAAAAAATATATATATATATATAATAATAAAATAATCCGATTTAATTTTGATTAAACCTTTAACTTAACACTCTATTTTTTTCCAATTTTGTATCCAATATTAGGACTGTTCAAATTTTGGGTTAAATCGACCAACCCCGATCGAGTCAAACCAACCAAATCAGAAAAATACGGTTTTGGTTGATTTTCAATCGGGTTAAGTTATATTTTTACTCTAAGCCATGAGGTTGTATCGGGCTATGGGGGTAATAGGTCGGTTATTTGCTAAACCGACCATTTTCTTCTTCATCCTCTTAATCTCACTCTCTCTGTCTCGCTTTTGCTCTCGCTTTCCTTCTCCATCTCCATCTCACACTTTCTCTGTCTCAATCTTGCTCTCCCTTTCTCTATCTCGATCTCGCTCTTCCCTGGCCCAATCTCGCTTTTCTCTGTCTCAATTTCACTCTCTCGCTCTCGCTCTCTATCTCTATCTCGATCTCACTCTCTCTCTACCCCAATCTCGCTCTCTTTCTACCCTAATCTCGCTCTTTCTGTCTCAATCTCGCTCTTGTTCTCTATCTCGATCTCACTCTCCCTCACTCGATTTTGTGCCATCAATAAGGTATGTGTTTGAGAATATATGATATTGCTTTATCTTTTGTTTTTCTTCTTATTCTACATGACATAATTTCATATCTGTGTGTTCTTAATTTTCACAGCCATTTTCATTTTGTTGTTTTTGTAATGGCCCAAAATTGCCATAGTCGGCATGTAATGGCTTGAATACCAGTATACTATCGATCAGTGCATTCTGTAGAGTGTATAATGTGGTTTGGGTGTGAAAATACCTATAATTATACCTTGAAATTCAATAAAGTTATAAGGTTAAATGTGCTCGGACCAGGGAAGCCCAAGAATGGGTGACCTCCCAAAAACCTAGAAAAGTAAAATATTTTATTGGATTATTGGAAAGTATAAGTTATAAAAAGTCTGGTGATATAATTTGGAGTGAAAAAGAGGTCAAATAGATTCCCGAAAGTCAAACTGAAAAAAAGCATCTAGTTCAATTCAAATAGTAACTGGTTTGACCGAAATTTAATCGAGATTTTAAAGATAGTAAATGACCTCTGAAAAGTTATTTGAAGGGTATTGATGCGTGCACAGAGGGGTCAACATTGCAACGTTATAAACATTGCAAGTTCATATTCATGGAGATCAAATTTAAGAAGTGTTATAAAGAGCTTGAAGGAGGCTTTCACAAAGTACTTAGCCTTTTGGAAGCTTCTAGTGAAATTGGGCCAACTTAAGTCATTTTTGGGCCAATTTAAGTCATTTTTGGGTTTATACTACTTTGGGCTTTAATTGTACAAGTCATGTGCTTCATTTAAAGGTCACATGACTCATTTAATTAGTGACTTAATGGGCTAAACGAATTGGGCTTTTAGATTGGGTTTAGTTTAGTTATTTTTGGGTTTTAATTAGTCTTTCTTTTGGGCTTATTTTAAGTGTGTTTAATTCTTTAGCTTGGGCTTAACTTATCTTGTAAAGCCCATGGACAATTCGGCCACACCATGTTTAAGGCCTCATTAGGGTTTTCTTTATGTTATTTTGCTAGCTAGGGTTAGCCACCATATAAATAGGCTATTATGGATTGTAAACACAGATTTGGATAATATTCATTGGCATAGCCGAATTTTCTTTGCTTAGAATGAGAGTGAATTGCTTTCTTTTCTATTGCATGAAGAATTTGATTAACTTATCAATTGTTTGATTGTGGCGTTTTTCAGGTTCTTTAATTCCCGATTATTTGCGTTTTCAGTCACAGGTTGATTAGGGGTTCAATAGGGAGGGTGTTTATCTGATTTGGTTTGCTATTCGAATTGTATGTGTAGGTTTGTAGCTCTCTAGCTATTGGGTTCCGCATCATTTGGTATCAGAGCCAAAGTTAAGGTAAATTCCTATTTATCTTAGTGTTAGGTTTGCGTTTTCTTTCTTTGAATTCTAGTTATTTATGCCGAATTAGGTTGCATTAAGTTTCTTAGTTAATTGTGTTTATTCGTGTGTTTAAATTAGCCTTTTCTTTGCTTACCTTTACCTTAAACCGAATCTTGAACATCCTTAGCTTGATTTCGAATCTTAGTAGAAGAATACTAGAGGTTAGTTGCTGATTTGAAAAAAAAAAAAATTCAGAAAACTTCGAAAGGCCATAACTTTTTATATAGGAGTCCGATTTGTTATTATAATATCATTCCGGAAAGGAAATTTCGTGCTCTACAATCGTTACCTGGGCATAGCCCTATGTAACTGACTTTTTCGGACCTTAAAAACGACGTTTAAGCCTCCGTTCTTAACTTTGAAGTTTTTGCATTTTGAAAAAAAAAAGGGGTTAGAAAACCGAATTTGAGTTCTGATCTTGTGGGCTTGAGAAGTTTGGTGGTTTGTAGTCTAGTTGTTCTCTATTTCATATAAAAAAAAGAAGAAAAAAAAAAGAAAAAAAACGTGAAAGAAGAGAAATAAAGAAGAATTTTGCGTGTGGAGAAAAGTGTAGAGGAGCAATTCGGCCAAGGGAATTTATATAGCAATAAGGGAAAATCCAAATCCTTTAATAGGTGGGAAAACTTAATCCTAAGTGCTTGAGGATTAGGAGCAGCAATTAATCCTTTTCTAAATAGAGGTGGGAAATCCTTTAAGTAATAGGAAAACTTAATCCTATCTGTTTTGGGAATAGGAAAACTTAATCATAAACCATCTTTGATTATTATTATTATCCAATTCGGATAAGGATTCATTTGTGCTACCATTTGCTTATCATTTTTGGTAACATTTTTCCTAACATTTGCTATCCATTTTTGGAAACTTTTTGGTACCATTTTGCCATCATTTTTGCACCATTTTTGGTATCATTTTGTCATCATTTTCTATCATTTTGCCATCATTTGCCTACCATTTTGGAAACATTTTGCCATCATTTTTACACCATTTTGATATCATTTTGCCATCATTTTGATATCATTTTGCCATCATTTGCCTACCATTTTGCCATCATTTTACACCATTTTGACATCATTTTCCTATCATTTTGCACACAACTTGACACATTAATTAGAGCTTAATACACCATTCGGCCTAATCATCATTTTAGCTTTAAATTGAATTGTCTTGAGTGCATTGTATCTTATTTAGTATAATTAGGATTCTTTGTTATTTTCTTGCTTTGTTGGGTAGAATAACTAGGTTCTATATCTGATTTACTTTGTAGTGAGTCAGATTCATATATTTTGTCCAGAATTGTCATTTTTTTTAATTCTTGTTGCGTAGTTCTTTGTTTGAGCTTACTTTTGTTCCATTACACTGTTAGAGTATCTTTGCTTGTTCTAATACTCTAATTTTGATATAATCAAGTGGTATACCAGTCTTGTCCGTGTACCACCTCCATTTTGTTTAGTGTCTTCTTTTCTAGCATTGAGCTTTCTGTTATTGTTAGTCGCTTATTTCCTTGCTTTCTAAAACATACTCAAATTCTTGGTTTGTGTATTGAATTCTGAAGTGCAATTTAAGAGTTGCAATTAGAGTGGTAAAAGGCAAGAGCGTGTGAGTACATTAAGAGGGTAAAAGCCTTGTTTGAGTGAAACACGAGAGGAGTGACATCCTTTGAGTGTAAACACGTGAGGGAGTGTGTGAGGTTATTATCTAACATCTTTTTGCAAATTTTTCAATCATGACTGAAGAATCGGGTAAAAAGGGAGCAACTCTCGACGAGGTAGTGTTCTCCATTCAAGCTATGCATGGTACGTTTGAAAAATTCATGAGAGATATGGGAAATATGAATGATAGAATAGAGAGGCTAGAATTGGGTTCAAATAGTACATCTAGGAGAACAGCAAGGAGAGGAAGATGGACTGATGAGAATGTAAGGGCTGACTTAGAAGATTTAGATGAAGAAGAGACTAGTGGTAGATTGGATGGGAATTTAGGTAACATTAAGCTCAAGATTCCTCCATTTAAAGGCCAAAACAATGCTAAAGAGTATTTGGAGTGGGAAAGAAAGGTTGAGATGATTTTTTATTGTAACAGGTACTCAGAGGAGAAGAAAGTGAAGATAGCAGCTGTGGAGTTCACAGATTATGCATTATTTTGGTGGGATCAATTGAACTTGAGTAGAAGGAAAGTGGGTAGACGTCCTATTGGTAATTGGGAGGATATGAAGGAGGCCATGAGAAAAAGATTTGTGCCTTCACACTACTTTAAGGAGTTACATCATAGGTTGCATAGGCTAGTGCAAGGAGCTAGATCAGTAGAAGATTATCACAAGGAGATGGAGATGCTATTGATCAAAGCTAACGTAGAAGAGGAGGAAGAGGTAATCATGGCTTGGTTTCTAGGAGGTTTGAATAAAGAAATTACGGATGTAGTTGAATTGCAACATTATGGAAAAATGGAGGACTTAGTGAACATTGCCATTAAGGTGGAGAGGCAACAGAAACAAAGGAGGGTAGCAAGGTCATTCTCAAATTCCAACAACAAGAGTTGTCCAAACTGGAGCAAAAATAAAGATTCTGAAGATATGGAATTGAGGTTTAAACAACTCTTTAGACAACTAGATAAGTGTTTGAAAAATGAGAAAAGAAAGAAAGAGGAAGTTGCAATGGAAGAGATTATGTGTGAAGCTGAAAGAGATTCTATAGATTTGTATGACAATGAGGTTGTGAGTGAAGAAGAAATAAGTGGATGTGACGAAGATGTTGTTTTGAGTGAAAAGGAAAACATAATTGAAAGAGAAGATGTTGCTTTGAGTGAACAGAAAGATGTTTGTGTAATTGAGATAGAAGATCAGCATGTTATAATTGACCCTACAGTTCTTAAGGAGGTTGAATTGAACATGGAAAGTGAAGATAGTAATGATCAGAATGAAATGGTTGTATTGAATAATCATGTTTTTCCTAGTGTTTTTGTTAACTTGCAGGAACATGATGAGTTCTTTGCTGAAGAAGCATTCGTTTTATTTCCACCTGTTCAGAAGATCTTATATGAAGATGAATTTATTCTACAAGTGTCAATTCCCAACTTGAACAAGACGAAGATTCGAGGACGAATCTTTTCTAAAGAGAGAGGGAATGGTGCGTGCACAGGGGGGTCAACATTGCAACGTTATAAACATTGCAAGTTCATATTCATGGAGATCAAATTTAAGAAGTGTTATAAAGAGCTTGAAGGAGGCTTTCACAAAGTACTTAGCCTTTTGGAAGCTTCTAGTGAAATTGGGCCAACTTAAGTCATTTTTGGGCCAATTTAAGTCATTTTTGGGTTTATACTACTTTGGGCTTTAATTGTACAAGTCATGTGCTTCATTTAAAGGTCACATGACTCATTTAATTAGTGACTTAATGGGCTAAACGAATTGGGCTTTTAGATTGGGTTTAGTTTAGTTATTTTTGGGTTTTAATTAGTCTTTCTTTTGGGCTTATTTTAAGTGTGTTTAATTATTTAGCTTGGGCTTAACTTATCTTGTAAAGCCCATGGACAATTCGGCCACACCATGTTTAAGGCCTCATTAGGGTTTTCTTTATGTTATTTTGCTAGCTAGGGTTAGCCACCATATAAATAGGCTATTATGGATTGTAAACATAGATTTGGATAATATTCATTGGCATAGCCGAATTTTCTTTGCTTAGAATGAGAGTGAATTGCTTTCTTTTCTATTGCATGAAGAATTTGATTAACTTATCAATTATTTGATTGTGGCATTTTTCAGGTTCTTTAATTCCCGATTATTTGCGTTTTCAGTCACAGGTTGATTGGGGGTTCAATAGGGAGGGTGTTTATCTGATTTGGTTTGCTATTCGAATTGTATGTGTGGGTTTGTAGCTCGCTAGCTATTGGGTTCCGCATCAGGTATAGACTCGAAATAGTGTATAGAACAGTTTGGTAGTGAAAAAATAATTTTATGGCGACACTGAAAAGTGGATGAATCAGACCGTTTTAATTGAACCGGACCGAAAATGGACCTTGAATGAGATGGAACCAAGTTCAAATGAGTTATTAAGAGTAAAAAGGAAGTTAAGGATGAAAAGTGAACCAAACCGGTTTAATTAGTGAATCTGACCAATCGGACCATTTTTTACTTTAGTCTGATTAGTTTGACTAACGTTTGACTGAATTCTAAATGATGTTACGGATCACAAAAAAATTATCTGAACGGATGGATTTGGTTGAAATATTATGAAAAACCAAATGGTAATGAAAAATAAGTTTTACGATAAGACAGAAAATTGAGTTATCGGACTGGTAAAAAATTACCGAACCGAGAAATGGTCTCCGATTAAACTGAAATTTTTACGTGGATGCTAAATTATATATTGTAAGAACTATGGAACTTATTTTGGTAAGAATTATGTAACAATCCAAAAAGTACCCTAGAAGGATTTGTACATATTGAGGATGAGTAGTGATCGAAGTTGTGCAAGTTGAACTATTTGGTATACCATTTGGATAATTTAAGAATTTATGTAAAAGTTTCGGCAAGAGTTGCAAATGATAAATTGTGAAATATGGAATTAGGACTTGATTGAAAGAATAAGATTAATTAAGTGGGCTAATGTGAAGGATTATTAAGTTATGAATATCAATGTATGAGGTTATGAAAGTTGAAGGATTGAATGGAGAATTTGGCATAAATATCTAAATTGGACCATTGGAAATGTGACAAGTGGCTAGGGGATAAGAGGAGTACAAAAGAGGAGAGAGAAGGCAGAAAATCTGCCCTCTCCCTTTACCATTCTCTCGTTCTTTCTTCTTCCTCCTCTTCTTCATTTTCCTTCTTGTTTCAATGCTATGTGATTTCCCTAAGATCTAAACTCAAGATTGATGATGAAGTTAATTAGCTCAAGTGATTTAAGTGAAGAGGTTGTTAAGAGAGGTAAGATTTAGTTTTGATTCCTTCTATCTATTTTGATTTGGATAAGACCCTAGATTTATGTTTTGTGTGTGTGTTTGTGTTATTGCTAAGGATTTTGGATGAGAATGACTTTGGATGGATTTTTGGAACAAGAAAGATCAACCAAGAAAGCTATTAGGAGCATAGGAGCTGAGGTATGGGAATTTAGGTTTTGATTTACAATTTGATTGTGTTGATTTGTGGTTGATTTTCAGGGTAATTATAATTTTGAAGTTGAGTTTTGTATTAATTATGAGGTTTTGAATGAATGAGTTGTATTGTGTTAAAGTCAGATAGAATGGGGGATTTGGGTATGAATTTTGGAGGAAAGAATTTTTGCAGATTTTAACGAAGAGCTGGGAATCACGACTCTATCGCGAGCGCGACGCTCATTGCAATCGCGACAGAGATCAGTGAATCTGGCATTTAGAGAGTAGCCGATCGGAGGAGAAGTATTCCAGTCGTACACTTATGCACGAGTCATGCATAAGTGCATCCGACCGCGTGTCCGTGCGCTCGGCATGAGATCCCGCTCGGCATGAGAGCACGTTTTGGCATGGGGAGCACGACTCGTGCTGAGAGCCCGTCCAGCTGAGAGCCCATTCAGCATGGGGAGCACGACTCGTGCTACGAGCCCGTTCGGCTGAGAGTCCGTTCGGCATGGGGAACACGACTCGTGCTGGAAAGCACGACTCATGGTGGCAAACATGAGTCATGATAACTCCCGCCCCTATTCCTGCCTTCCTCTGTTCTTTTGTTATGCTTCGATGGGTTTGCTTTCATGAGTCGTGACAGTGAGCACGACTCGTGATCACCTCCTGGGCCTCGTCTGTCACGAACGCGACACTCGTCGCGAACACAACACTCATCGCAAGCGCGACAGACCTGTTTGCCTAAAAATGTTTCGAAATGTCTCTTCTTTACATGGTTTGGTTTATCATTTGTATTATGCATCGATGATTTCAAATGTAAATTATTCAAATATCTCTATGCATTATAATAATTGAATTATGGGATTTTGCCTACTTCTATTATTGAGTGATTGTATGCGTGTAAGGTAATGCAAATTATTTGTTAATACTAAACGAGTGCATAATGCTCAATAATATGGTTATGTACAGTATGTTCATATGAATATTTTATCCATGAAATAATATATGATTAGTTTTGAATATGATTAATGAAATGTGTATATGTATATGAGAACGTGATGAATTCAATAATGCTTTGGGAAAATTTAGCCTACGTTAGTCGAGTCATGAATAGATAGGCATGCCTATAGAGTTCTGATGCTGCAGCCCCTTTGTTTTGTTTGGACCCTGATCAAGTCTCGTTTGGATCCTCGTGATCCTCAATGTGCATGGATCTTGTTTAAGATCCCTAATGTGAAAATATTTTTATGAGAAAATAAGAAATTGCTTTTCGATTGTACCCTCGGGTACCCCCAATGTGTTCTGTTACTCGCTTATCCACCCTTTGAATTAGCAGGCAATTAAAAGAATAACAGAATGTGAACGCATTGATAAGTTTTGTAATTATGTGCAAAGAGATTATGTGAATAAGTATCTGATGCATTTGTGATAAATGCCATTTGACTTGTGCTATAACACTCCTCTGTTCTAGATCCTTTATGGACATTTATGTGGAAAGGTATGGTATCTTCGGGTACCCATGTGTTTTATATAATAATGCGATATATGTTCAATGAAAAGAGATGTAACCAGTAATGTTTGTTCTAATAGGCATGTATGCAGAGATCCTGATTACATAAGAGTTAGTATGTGGATAATGCATGTTATTAATCTGTTCAAAAGCTATGAGGATGATTGTCTGTATGAAGTCTTTGTAAAGAATTATTGAAAGATTTGATATGCATGTTTGCCAATCGCCGCGAGCGCGACAGGGATCGGTGATTCTAAGTCCCGATCGAGCTGCTATCTTCTGAATGGCAGTGCCATGGGCGCTCAGCCGCGAGTGCGACAGAGCACTCGGCTGCCAAACAGCAGTCGGGCAGTTCCCGGTCGGACTCGCGACAATCCCCTCTCTGTTTCAGAAATGTTTTTGAAAGATCTTCTTCTTTGTATGGTCTCACACTTATGTTATACATTTATGATTTAAAATGTGAATTTCCCCATGCATAGTAATTATTAAAATATTTGACATGCATATTTGTTATGGTTGAATAATTAGTGAATGAATTCTATAAATATATTCGTTTACATGTTGAATTGAGAATACAGGGATGTTATATTATTGCCTACTGGACCGTAGACTGGATTACTACTGTAAGTATATTGGTAAGGAATTGATGTGCATCATTGTTAGTTTTAATGAATACGGTAATTACGTATCATTGGTAAGTATGGGATAATAAAGTGTTAAGCATGATATAGATAACTGAATGTAGGAAATAAGTTAGGAGTAATTCTAGAACTCGTGTGTGTAAAGGTTTTCTGTAGAACTACGTGTTTCTGATTCCCCAACCATAGCAATACGTAGGAAGCTTGAAATATTTATTTCAAGTCCGAACCAAATCTGAATATTGAAATGTTTTAACTTAAGTATTGATATTGTAACCTATATGATTTTGGAAATCTTAGTAATAATGAGAATGGGTAAGACTTAATATGTTCTGACTAGCAAAAGTATTTTGGTAACCTATGACATATAATTATTAATATGGGTAATGCGGTGATTTAGAAAAATGACGAGTATGTATAATGTATTTATAGGTAAATAGGTAATAAAGTATTTTCTGTTTGTGGTGAATGAGATGGATATGCATATGATATTGCCCAAGTTTTCATATGAGAATAAAGTTATGAATTGGTAATAATTTTAATGGGTATTCCTTTATGCTTTTATAGGTATATATATATATATATATATATATATATATATATATATATATATATATATATATATATATATATATATATATACTGCTTATGCATGTGCTTGTGTTAACAACCACTGTGAGTGGTTGGTTATTATTTATTTTTCCCCACTAAGCATTATCGCTTAGCACGGGTGTTTCTCCGTGCAGGTTAAGAGATCAGAGTAGCGCAGCGGTTCTCTGTGACTTTGGCCAACGAGTCGGTAGAAGTTATAGAAAGTTTTTATTGATTGTTGGTTTGTAATTAAGTTTATTTATTTAGCACTTGTAATAAGTTGTAATATTCTCTAGTTCGAATAATGGTTTGGTGATGATATAGGTTTAGGATGTGCATGTCTTGAGGTTCTATTTAGAAAAATTTTATTATTCTGCTTTTTCGTCACCGCTAAGAAGGTTTGTCTGGTAGCAGCCTCCGCTCACCATAGCTCTTTGTCCTTTATTATGCTATGTGTGGGAGTTAGGGGTGTTACAAATTAAACTTGGGAAGTGAGAGAAATCATGTTGGGTTGGTAAATGGCCTTAAAACCTAATTGGGCTTAAGTATGGTTGGCCCAACTTAGTTGGACCAAGCCCAACCCATCAAGACCTCTATATAAACCCTCAAAAGCCAGATTTCTCTAGAGAATTTCCTAAAAATCTGGGAGCCTCCTCCATCTTCTCCTTAGTCCGAATTCTTCTCCTTCCATTCTCCAACAAATTTCTTCATTTCTCTCCACATCTCTCCCTAAATCCAAGATCCCTAATTAAATTTCAGCCCCTTTATTAGATGGTAGCAGCCTCTAGACTTCATTTGAAGTGGAAGAAATGGAAAAAAGAAAGTGATAAAGGTTATGTGCTAAAAATGAGGTAAGTGATTTAGGGTTCTATAATTTGATTCAAAGGTTTCAATAGGTATTTTAGGATATGTAGATGATGTTTATGTAATTATATTGCAAAAAGGAAGCAAATTGATGGTGGTTTCTTTAGATTGTATATTCAGCCACTTTAAGGTTTTAATGGAGAGAAAGGAGTTTTAAGGAGCAAAGACATGGAAAGCATGTTTAAGGTGTGGAGAACAAGAAAATAAGGTTAGTGGATACAATATCCTCCTTTTTCCACTAAGAATGCATGAATTTAAGTTATGTCTAAACATAAAGTATGTGAAATATGCATGTTTAATTGAATCTAACCTTATAATCATGCTTATGAAGGTTGAAAATGATGATTTGAATGGTTAAAATGAAACGATAAAACTTTAATGATGTAAGTGTAGTTTGACCGAATGGTAAATCCATGGTTTTTCATAGTATATCATGATGTTTATCGCATTTTAATGATGTATATGTGATGTTTGGCATGAGATGTACCTAATTGAATGATTAAAGGAAGAAAAACTAAATTTAATGAAAGGGTGTAAACATGGTCAAATGGTATGTATGGTGTTATATTTGAATATGTTATGATATAATGACATATAATGGCATAACTAGGTTAATTGACATGAAATCTAATCGAATGTATGAAAAAATGAGATGAAAATAATTCATGGTAAAATAATGATACCTTGGTCGAATGATATGTATAGAAATATCAATATGTAGTTCGATGGTTTAATGAATTTCATGGCATGAAATGGTAACGGAATGAAAATGAAGTGTATAATCATTGATTTAATGTAAAAAGAATGGAATGGTATGGTTATGTTCCATTGATAATGTATACTGTAACTTGATAATGGACAAGAGGAAAGATTAATGCCCTTAGTAGTAGTCTGGTGGTTAAATCTAACTCAAGATATAGTTGGCTAGTCATAGGAATACTATACCACAGTGGTGAGCATGACGTCTCACCTACTGTAGGCCAATAACGGTCCTACTGAAATGATTAAAATGTTGAAATATCAAATAAAATGTAGGGGTGGTCCTCTGGGGTCCCTCTAAAATGTATTGAACCATGAAATGTAGGGGTGGTCATTCGAGGTCCCTCTAAAATGTATTGAACCTATAAGGTTCACGTCTCGTGTATCCAGTTCGGTGATTTCTTCTAAAATTGTACTATAGACAATATGGTAAAAATAGAATTAAAATGATTAAATTGGAGTTAAATGGAAATTGAAGTGAAAAAGAACGTAAATGAAAGAAATAAAGAGTTTAAGGATAAAATGGTAATTTGGTTCTTAAGTTAATTAATAAGGGTCAATAATGGAAATAATATGATTAAATGGTTAATGATGTAATTTAGTCATGTTTAAGGACTAAAATGTAATTTGTCATGAAAATGATATTTCAATTATCAAATGGTAATTTATATGTGTGACGCGCGCCAACCCGACCTGTTCCCGGAAACCCGCTTTTAGGGCCCGAGAGGGTTTGCGTATTTTGATCTTGAACAATGGAATCCCTACCCAATAGAACATTAGGAAGTTAATCTAATCCCATGAAACCTTTAGGCACCTTTGAGGTATTTTGGAGTCGCCACCCAATTTACAAGAAATTGGAAAAGTTCGTCTAATCTCGGGAATCTAAACCAAAGAAGGATTCGGAACTTTACTCTTATTAATGTATTGGTTAATTATAAATTGATTTTTAATTTTAAAATTCCATCTCTCCTCATGCGGTCATGCATTAACAAATCCAAATCAAGCACCAAAAGAAAGTGGTAAAGAAAGTAATAAAATCATAAAGCAACTAAAGAAAGATAAGAATTAGGACAAAATACAATCCTCCAAAAACAAAGTATTAAAATTTGGGACAAAAAATACAATCCCCAAAATAAATTCAAAACATAACATAAATAAATAACAAACTCAAATAAATAAAAGAACATTCATAAATCGGAATATTATTTAAGATAGGAACATTGGTTCCTTCATATTCTCTTAAAAAATCGAAGAGTTACTTTTGGTATACTTAAGAAAATCGGAATAAATGATCCCATTTTGAGAAAATTAACTCTTTTTTTTTAAAGTGGATTTTTATTGGTTGAAATTAGGATATTGGTCTCATTTTATTAGAAAAAATCCCAATTTATTAATAAAGTATTTTTGGTATTTTTAATTAACGTGCGTAAAAATAAACTAAATTATTACATATTACATAATAAAAAGAAATTAAAGCAAAATAATGAAAAATAATAAAAATGCTAAAAATGACAAATCCACCCGAAAAGTGTCTCCAAATCTCCATGAACTCTCATTTGCCATTGAAAATGCTCACACATAAAAAATAAGTATTGAAATAAAAAAAACACAAATAAAAGTGATATTAGTAATAAAAAAATGAATTAAACATATAATATATGAAAATGAATTAAAATAAATAAATAAAATATAATGCATTATGTATGACAAATAAATTAAATTACATAATAAAATAATAACAATTAAATTAACAATCCAACATACATAAAAACATAAATGATAATAATAATAATAATAATAATAATAATAACAACAACAAATAATAACAATAATAATAACAATAAACAATAATAATAATAATAATAATAATAATAATAATAATAATAATAATAATAATAATAATAAAGAAGTTGAATAATCAAATAAGTAAAAAGAAATAAGATAAATAAAATAATGAAAACATGTTAAATCTATGAACAAAATCACACAAAAACAAAAAAATACAGTAATAGACTTAAAAAATTTACATGGTTGCTAATTAATTATAAACAAAAACTATAACAAAAATTAAATTCAAAATTGAACCCAGAATAATTACCCTCGAAATTTGATTTGATAAATGAAGGCAAATAATCAATTTTTTTGTCTTAATTTTGAAAAAAAAATAAGATTAGAAAAATAAAATATAGAAGAAAATTTTTATCTCAAGAATAAAGAATTAATTTTTTTGTCTCAAGAAAAAATTGTTAAAAAAGAAGAAGAAAATTGCCAAGAACAAATAATTGTTCTTTTTGTTTCGAGAATTAATCTAGAAAAAAACTTAGAATATTAGAAAAAAATTGTTCTTGAAGAAAAAGAAAAATAAGAAAATATTTTTTTAAGAAAAATCCCCCTTTTTCTCTCTCAAAAAACTCATTTTATACCCCCCAAAAAAATCAGATTTAATGAAAAAATTAAATTAATTTAATTCCCAATAAACACAAAAAACTGAAGAATTTTAAAGGTTTAGAGAAAAAATGATTTTAAAATTAAATTCCACCAAAACAAATGAGCAAAAACACCATAAATTGGCAAAAAAAAAAATGCCCAAATGGCTGTTGAAGGATCACCAGCGCGCGGAGGCGCAGGCGAAGTGGGCGAGCGACGCCCAGGGCGTGTGCCCACTGCGCTCAAGCGACGGGTGTCGCTCGCGCGCAGCGACGCACGACGCTCTGCGCATCACCCAGAGGGAGGACGCACGCGACACCCTGCGCGTCGCCCAACTCGCGGGCAAGAGACGCCCCGCGTGTCGCCAAGCACGTGGGCAGGGGACGGCCGAAATTTTTTTTTTTTAAATAATTTTGACAAAAACACTATAATTTCAAAACTCTCTTTTTTTCATTTTAATATATTTAAAATAATTTTTCAAATATTTTTATTTATTTTTTTTAAAAGAAAACTATCTGACAAGAAAACTATCACTTCCAACTTTATTTTTTCTTGCCTATGAATAGCCATCTAATTTTATCATTGGGTAACCCTGATCTGGACTGTATCGGAACCCGGTATTTACAGTATGTTAAATAAGGAGTTAAATAAGTTAATAAGTCAAATTGGTGGCATAATTGTAAATAAGAGAAAGTTAGGGGTAAATCGTAATTTAATAATAGTTAAAGGACCAAAACATAAATATGACATAGTTGGAGGAATTAAATGCAAATGTGACATAATATAAGGACCTAATTGTAATTATACCATAGTTAAGGGGACCAAAATGCAAATTTGGATATTTAAGCGTACTTAGTGCATAAATGATTTAAAATAAAGACTGTTGCATGTAAATAATTGAATGAAATAAATAATTGTCCCAGGGTAAAATTGTAATTTTAGTAATGTTTTAAGGACATAAGTGTAATTTGGTATAAGAATAATATTCTTAGGAGTAAGTGGTAAATTACGTGTTAGATAATGAAATAAGTATGATAATAAGTTAATTAATGGTATTTGTAACACCCCGCCATCCCCGTTGGAAGGATACCGGAGTGCCACGCGGGCAAACACATATAACAAATCCATATTTCATATATAAACAAAAACCAAATGTAAAATAAAGAAACTTTTAATCATGTAATAGTAAATCCTTTTTACATATAACATATATCCGTACTGTTTTACAAAATGAGGCTTGTAATCGAATACGTATACAAAATGATATTTGTTCCTTTACAAAAGATTTACTTTGCTATACACAAGTCATATACAAAAATTTACAGCGGAAGACTTCAAAAATAACTTCATCAAAAGACTCCTAGTGGCCGACCTGCAGATATCTGACTCCAAATCCAAACTCGCCACCTGCACGGGAAAAGAGCCCGTGCTAAGCGATAACGCTTAGTGGGGAGGAACAAAACAAACTAACAATATGCATATACAATATTTACAACAATACTATAATCTCATCCCAACCATAAACATACATTACAAGTAATTAACTATAAAAACATAATTAAAATCTACATATTTCTCACCATTGCAAATACATATACACTCAAGGTGTATAAACACAAAGTTATACTATATTTCATATACAACATATACCTTTAATTTTGTCAATAAACATCTCAACATATAGATATATATATATATATATATATATATATATATATATATATCACATATAAACATGTAGCCTGATTAGTCTGAAACACTCTCTAGAAGTGGATACGGTCATTTGGATACTGATTGAACACAGTATCCCAAGCATATAGAGACATGAGTCTCAAACATGTATTTTCCATATAGAGACCGAAGTCTCGCTTCATTTTCATGTAGACCAAACATGGTCGAAACAAGGATCCAAATGGACCCGCATATATCATTTTATCATATAGCAGCTGCACACACACTCTGACCTAAGTAAGCGCTTACTTATCCACTACTATGACTTATTCAGGCTCAAAGAATACAACTCAATAATTCATGTATTCATGTACATTGATCAAAATCAGAAACATATACATATATTCAAATATTAATTACTAAATGTAATATGAACTTATAATTCATCTAGAAATAATCCATGTATACATATATACTATTCACATTTTGGAAACATGTAACTTTAAATATTAAATATAACTAAATACAAATACATATTTCACATATACATGTGTCTAGATCAAATTCAGAAACATTTAAATACATCCTGTATCAATTATTGGAGGCCGAAGTACAAATAATTCACATTCAAGACCATTTATATTCATGTAAAATATAAACTAGTAAATTATGTACATTAATTATTTAATCAAGTATACGACTCAATAACTCACGTATCATGTCATGTGAATTTCATTAAATACTAACTTATATTTCATATATACTCGTATATTGATCCCATTCAGAACATTTAAATGTATAAATATCAATTACAGGAGGTAATAAGAACAAATAGTTCATATTGAACAAGTCTATGTTAAATAAATTATAAACATGTAAATCATGTAGATTAATCATTAATCATGTATACAAAACCCAATATTATGCAATTATCCAAAATACAATACAATTTTAACTCAAACATTTGTCATGTAGTGCAAAAACACTTAAAACAGAAGTTAAAACTTTATCTTTAACAAAACAGGGCAGCAGGGGAAGGCTGGTCACGCCGTGACCATTCGTCACGTCTCGTGACGCAGGCTTCTCGCGAATGCCAGGCAAAGGAGCAGGCAGTCACGGCGTGACCACCAGTCACGTCTCGTGACGCCTGAGAGGAGAGGGGAAGTAGTCACGGAACGAGATCTCGTGACACGCAGGGACAGGCGAGAGGTCGCGAGGCGTGACGCTACTTCACGTCGCGACTTCCCAAGGGAAGGAAAGGTCACGGCGTGATGCTTCATCACGCCACGTGACTTCCCACAGAGGGAGGTCACGGCGTGATGTACCATCACGTCACGTGATCTTTCACTCACAAATTCAGCTTCTCCTTCTCAAACTCCATCATCTTCTCAAAACCAATTTCCAGGAAAACGTGGAAAAACCCAGAAAATCCAGAAAACAGAGCACTCTCCAAATTCAAAACCCCATTTGTCTAAAACCGTTTTTCATGCAATAATTATGCAAATACGTACCTTTAAGTCTTCTGAGCACAGTTACAAAACTCATATTACGAATCACGTATTATTACAATTCAAACAGAAACAAAACCAGGAAGTCATCACCTTAGAATTTCATGTCTACTTTCATGCATAAACATCTCATTTGCATACTTTTCTACAGAAATCATTTATACACATTGCAATTCTCATATATTTCGATAATCAAAAACACATAAATAATGTTCATAACAACACAGCAACAGGATCCAAAACGAGAAATAACAGACGCTCCCAAACCTGTATCGAAGCTCAAAAACGCCCACAGCTTCTCAATCCACAACCTTATCTTTTCCCTTTATCTTTCTTTTATCCTCAGAGGCTTGCAAACAAGTAAAACCACAATCAAACCCAAGAATGTAATCTCTATAAACCCAAATCAGAAAGAAGAACCACACGAGAACCAGTAACCACTCACCTTCTGAAGCTTCTAACAACTTTAACCTTTAGCTCAAAATTAAAGAACACCCACATGCAGAAGAAAGAAAGAACAGAAGGTGGTTTTACGTGAGAGAGAGAGAGCAAGAAGAGAGGAAACTTTCAGTCTTTTGTTTCCAGCCAACTGAGTTTTTCTCATTCTTCCCTTTTCCCTCACCACGTGCACACACACATTCCACCTGGCACACATGCACGATTACACAAAACCAGATACTGTTCTTTTACCAAATGGTCCTTGATAAATTACCTTTCACTCACTCAAATACAATCTGCCATTTAAAATACTTTTGTTTCCTTGCAATTTAATCCTCAATCACTAGTAAAATTACTCAATTGTCCTTAAATATCCATTTAAAATTGCCAATTTCCGATTAGGCCACTTGTGGGGTATGACAACTCTCTCCTCCTTAAGAAAATTTCGTCCTCGAAATTTCCTCGCTTATCACTTGTAGGTAAATCTTTAAACAAATCTCTGAATCGCTATCACTTATACCATACAACTATCAGATCATGCAAACTCCACACTTTCTTAACACACTACACTCTAATCCATATACCTCTTCAATCATCAAGTACTCGATGTATATCCTGTCAGCTTCTCTCAGTGAAGTGCATACAATGATGCTGTTTACATACAAATGAGGGATGCGGATGAAATGATCATGTAATGATTTATGTATGCGAGATGATGCGAAAATGCAATGTAAGCTACTATAATGCACTTTTCCCATCCCCATGTTTTATTATGCTTATGTGCACATGATTTCAAGAAGATAGCTGACAGGAATACAGAGTGTCACCTCGAACTCTTATCAATTCACATCTGCCACTGCCTCGTCTATGTTCTCACGCGAGTCGTACTCCATCTATACTTTACACAAACGACATCTGCATTAGGCCACAACTCTAGACAAATTATGACATTAACCTATACTCTATACCTTCTAGTCCCGAACCAATTAACCTAGGGCTCTGATACCAAGCTGTAACACCCCGCCATCCCCGTTGGAAGGATACCGGAGTGCCACGTGGGCAAACACATATAACAAATCCATATTTCATATATAAACAAAAACCAAATGTAAAATAAAGAAACTTTTAATCATGTAATAGTAAATCCTTTTTACATATAACATATATCCGTACTGTTTTACAAAATGAGGCTTGTAATCGAATACGTATACAAAATGATATTTGTTCCTTTACAAAAGATTTACTTTGCTATACACAAGTCATATACAAAAATTTACAGCGGAAGACTTCAAAAATAACTTCATCAAAAGACTCCTAGTGGCCGACCTGCAGATATCTGACTCCAAATCCAAACTCGCCACCTGCATGGGAAAAGAGCCCGTGCTAAACGATAACGCTTAGTGGGGAGGAACAAAACAAACTAACAATATGCATATACAATATTTACAACAATACTATAATCTCATCCCAACCATAAACATACATTACAAGTAATTAACTATAAAAACATAATTAAAATCTACATATTTCTCACCATTGCAAATACATATACACTCAAGGTGTATAAACACAAAGTTATACTATATTTCATATACAACATATACCTTTAATTTTGTCAATAAACATCTCAACATATAGATATATATATATATATATCACATATAAACATGTAGCCTGATTAGTCTGAAACACTCTCTAGAAGTGGATACGGTCATTTGGATACTGATTGAACACAGTATCCCAAGCATATAGAGACATGAGTCTCAAACATGTATTTTCCATATAGAGACCGAAGTCTCGCTTCATTTTCATGTAGACCAAACATGGTCGAAACAAGGATCCAAACGGACCCGCATATATCATTTTATCATATAGCAGCTGCACACACACTCTGACCTAAGTAAGCGCTTACTTATCCACTACTATGACTTATTCAGGCTCAAAGAATACAACTCAATAATTCATGTATTCATGTACATTGATCAAAATCAGAAACATATACATATATTCAAATATTAATTACTGAATGTAATATGAACTTATAATTCATCTAGAAATAATCCATGTATACATATATACTATTCACATTTTGGAAACATGTAACTTTAAATATTAAATATAACTAAATACAAATACATATTTCACGTATACATATGTCTAGATCAAATTCAGAAACATTTAAATACATCCTGTATCAATTATTGGAGGCCGAAGTACAAATAATTCACATTCAAGACCATTTATATTCATGTAAAATATAAACTAGTAAGTTATGTACATTAATTATTTAATCAAGTATACGACTCAATAACTCACGTATCATGTCATGTGAATTTCATTAAATACTAACTTATATTTCATATATACTCGTATATTGATCCCATTCAGAACATTTAAATGTATAAATATCAATTACAGGAGGTAATAAGAACAAATAGTTCATATTGAACAAGTCTATGTTAAATAAATTATAAACATGTAAATCATGTAGATTAATCATTAATCATGTATACAAAACCCAATATTATGCAATTATCCAAAATACAATACAATTTTAACTCAAACATTTGTCATGTAGTGCAAAAACACTTAAAACAGAAGTTAAAACTTTATCTTTAACAAAATAGGGCAGCAGGGGAAGGCTGGTCACGCCGTGACCATTCGTCACGTCTCGTGACGCAGGCTTCTCGCGAATGCCAGGCAAAGGAGCAGGCAGTCACGGCGTGACCACCAGTCACGTCTCGTGATGCCTGAGAGGAGAGGGGAAGTAGTCACGGAACGAGATCTCGTGACACGCAGGGACAGGCGAGAGGTCGCGAGGCGTGACGCTACTTTACGTCGCGACTTCCCAAGGGAAGGAAAGGTCACGGCGTGATGCTTCATCACGCCATGTGACTTCCCACAGAGGGAGGTCACGGCGTGATGTACCATCACGTCACGTGATCTTTCACTCACAAATTTAGCTTCTCCTTCTCAAACTCCATCATCTTCTCAAAACCAATTTCCAGGAAAACGTGGAAAAACCCAGAAAATCCAGAAAATAGAGCACTCTCCAAATTCAAAACCCCATTTGTCTAAAACCGTTTTTCATGCAATAATTATGCAAATACGTACCTTTAAGTCTTCTGAGCACAGTTACAAAACTCATATTATGAATCACGTATTATTACAATTCAAACAGAAACAAAACCAGGAAGTCATCACCTTAGAATTTCATGTCTACTTTCATGCATAAACATCTCATTTGCATACTTTTCTACAGAAATCATTTATACACATTGCAATTCTCATATATTTCGATAATCAAAAACACATAAATAATGTTCATAACAACACAGCAACAGGATCCAAAACGAGAAATAACAGACGCTCCCAAACCTGTATCGAAGCTCAAAAACGCCCACAGCTTCTCAATCCACAACCTTATCTTTTCCCTTTATCTTTCTTTTATCCTCAGAGGCTTGCAAACAAGTAAAACCACAATCAAACCCAAGAATGTAATCTCTATAAACCCAAATCAGAAAGAAGAACCACACGAGAACCAGTAACCACTCACCTTCTGAAGCTTCTAACAACTTTAACCTTTAGCTCAAAATTAAAGAACACCCACATGCAGAAGAAAGAAAGAACAGAAGGTGGTTTTACGTGAGAGAGAGAGAGCAAGAAGAGAGGAAACTTTCAGTCTTTTGTTTCCAGCCAACTGAGTTTTTCTCATTCTTCCCTTTTCCCTCACCACGTGCACACACACATTCCACCTGGCACACATGCACGATTACACAAAACCAGATACTCTTCTTTTACCAAATGGTCCTTGATAAATTACCTTTCACTCACTCAAATACAATCTGCCATTTAAAATACTTTTGTTTCCTTGCAATTTAATCCTCAATCACTAGTAAAATTACTCAATTGTCCTTAAATATCCATTTAAAATTGCCAATTTCCGATTAGGCCACTTGTGGGGTGTGACAGTATTAATGTAAATAAGTGAAAAGTGAAAGGCAAAACTGTAAATTGGTGAAAATCTAGGGATTTAAATGTAATTTGTTAATAGTGATGTACAATAAGGAATTTAAAAGATAATTGATAGGTAATTTGAATGTTAATTGTATAATAAATTGACAATAGAGAAAATAATGGTATTTATGTTAATATTAATAAAAATATTACAGTTAATACTAATATCATGGAAATGGCAATAGGATTAAATGTGAAAAAAATATATGAGTAATATTAATATCAATAAACGAATGAAAAATGTCATTATAGTACTAAAGGATTATTAATGCCGAATAAGGAAAAACACGTATATAGATTTTAATCCGTATAGTTAAATTAAATGAATGATTGAATTTATTTAAAGTATTAACAACAGTTAAAATAATGTTGATAATAATAATGAAACCATTGGAATTATTAAGAAAAATGTTATGTCACGTAAAATGATCTAGACATTTAGGGTTATATAGTTAAAGTATTAAAATAAAGGTTAATAAGTGTATAAAAGAATGAAATTGAAAGATAAGATAATGAAATTAAGATAAATAATAATGTGTCAGGTAAATTTAATTGAATACTATAAATTTCATAATTAAAATATAAGTTACAATGAATAAAGAGTAAGTAATAGAATATTTAAAATACATTGTTATGGAATTGATGTAAATATTAATTAAGAACATGAATAACGATGTAGTGTTAACGCTAATAATAATAGTTATATTACCATAGTGTTAACAGAGAAAATAACGCAAATACCAACTGAAGTTAATTGATATAAGAAATACAAGTAATAGTGTAGATAAATGTTGAACGACTTATAAAATGATAGAGAAGTTATAAACTAACTTAATAAAACAACCACGTAATAATGTTAGTAACAGAACCAAAGACATGAAAGAGATTAGAACTGTCATTAAATATTAAAAGTTAATAGTAAAATAATGATTACTGAAATGATGATAAAATAGACAATATGAGTAATTCAGGTATTATTGTAATAATAGTGTTGTTAGTCACGGTAATAATAAAATTAAATTAAAACAGTTATTGATAGATATTTAGTCAAATAATATTAATAAAAATTATGTGTAAAGTTAAGAGAATAATGATATTAAGCTTACAAATAAGTCAGTGTATGAAGTGATAGTATTGGCAATTCAAGTGAATGATAACGATTAATCTGTACTGTTAATAATAATAATGATAACTGCTCAAATAGATAATTCAGTAACTGATATTGTGCCCAAATGTAGACTGTAACTGATGTAAATAAGTTATAAACAAACAAAGAAAAACGAATGAATACGTTAATAAGATAATTACAAAGATTGTTAATATAACTGGTCATTGAATTAACAAACTGAACATAATAGTATTAATGTTAAAGTTAACAATATAGATAATAATGATTCTGGTAACAGAAATAGTAACGTTAAAGTATGATTCTGATAACACACTAATTCCCTAGTAGTTTGAGCCATATTGTATGCAAGTGTGTATGTGTATTTTTGGCATGTGTTATTTAATTTGAGTTTTATACATGTTTATTGGGTTTGTTAGAATGTGAGCGTATGTATGGAATTAGTGTGTGAGTTAGTGGAGTTAGACTTGAGTGTGTGAAAGAAGAGAAGAGTTGGGTGTGAGTTGCCAAAACCCACCAATGGCAAGGGAATTAAGAAGGGGTATAAATAGCAAGGAGAGAGAATGAGAGAGCAGCTTTGGCTGCCTTGCTCTCCTGTTCTCTCCCTCCTCATGCTAGTTCTTCTTCTTCTTCTTGCTCCTTCTTGATCCCCTCTTTTGGCTGCAATTTGTTGGTGGATTTTGGTAAATCTCAAGTGAATTGGTAAGTTTAGTTGGATTTTAATTGGGTTTTCTTCTTCTTCCTCTTTTCCTTCGATTTTTGTTAGTGTGTGTTTTTAGTTAGGGTTTTTGAGTTTTGTGTGATTGTTGGTGTTCTTGATCAGAAGTGCCTCCTAGAGAACCCAAGGGTAAGGAGAAGGCTAGTGGAAGTGGAGCCCTTTGATTAGGAGCAAAGGAGATCAAGGTTTGGGAATTTATGATTTTGATATATGATTTGATTGTTTTGGTTTTGAGTTGAATTTCTGAAATTTTATGAGGTTTAAGTTGCTTGAGTTTGTCTAAATGTTATGGGTTTTGAGTAATTTGTGTCGAGATACTTTGGATGTGGAGTATAGAACAAAAATATGTTTTGATGGAAGTTTTGAAGTAGAATTGCTGGTTTGTTTAATGAAAGATTTTGGTTGTGTTAATTGAATGATTTAATTGTGATTTTTGATACAAAAGTTGGGTTTTGTGTTGTTTATGATGATTTGAAACTTTAATTTGAGTTGTGTTTAGGTTTGGGTTGAATTGGAGATTTGGGTAAATTTTTGGAGGAGTTGGATTTCTGTAGATTTGCTGGAGAACTGGAAAATGCGACCCTGTCACGAGCTCGACAGAGCTCGGTGATTCCAGCATCTCGCGGTTAGCCGAGCTCTATTCTACCAAGCAGCAGCCGCACGCGCATGCTGTCGCGAATTAGAGATTTGGGTAAATTTTTGGAGGAGTTGGATTTCTGCAGATTCGCTGGAGAATTGGAAAATACGACCCTGTCACGAGCATGACAGAGCTCGGTGATTCTAGCATCTCGCGGTTGGCCGAGCTCTGTTCTGCCGAGTAGCAACCGCACGCGCATGCTATCGCGAGCGCGACAGAATACGTGGTGCCGAGCTGAGGTTGGGCAGCGCTGTCCAGAGCGAGCGCGCGAGTGAGCGATCGCGATAGCAATGCTGGGCGTGTTTTGTCGCAAGCGCGACAGAAGCCGATATGTTCTTTTGCGCGTGAGCACGAGGCCTGTAGCGAGTGCGGCACTCAGGGAGCTTTGTTCCTATCGCGAGCGCGACACCTCCTGCTTTTCAAATGGGATTTCTTTTGTGCTTTCGATATTTATTTTCCGAACTTGTGATGCTTTTAGACTTATGCATGGATTTGATGAGTTATGCATGGCCTGCAAGAGTCAAATTAGTGGATAGTTAGGCATGCCTAATAGAGTTCAGTAGCTGCAGCCCCAATGTGTTCCGGACCCTGATCAAGTCCCCGTTTGGGTCCTCGCGATCCTCAATGTGTTCAGATCTTATTTAAGATCTTCCAATATGAAAATATTTTGAATGAGAAAATTTAAGATGTTGCTTTTCGATTGTACCCTCGGGTACCCCAATGTGTTCACTCGTTATCCGCTAATGTGAGTCAGCAGGCATTTGTTTTGTTTTGTTATGATTAAGAGTTTGTGAAATCAGTTTGATATATATATTTTGATTATGAGCTTTTGAATATATTGGATGATGATTAAGCTATTATTTAATTATACATGGTTATAAGCATGTGCCATGTTGTATGTGATCTACCTTAACGACCATTGTGAATGGCCGTTCATATTATTGTGTGTTTTCCCCACTAAGCGTTATCGCTCAGCACAGGTGTTTCATCCGTACAGGTGCAGAAGGAGTCGAGTTTTTGGGAGAGTTTTCGCAGGTCCAGCCAACACAGAAGGATTGAAGTGCTTTTTCTTAGTTTTGTATTTAGGTTCTTTTTGTAATATTTTGGGCTCTCTTATTGTATTTATTCTTTTGTAATGCTTCCGCTATGTATTTTGGTTGATGGAAGTTTGTAATATCAGTTTTGTACAAAATATTTTGTAATGAACCTTTTGATATCTATGAATGATCTTTGAGTTCTCAAGTTTTAATTTATTCTATTATTTCAATATTGGTATATGTATATTGTATTTCTTTGTTTGGTGACACCCTTGTCCATACGGGTTCTCACTCCCTACGAGGATGAGTTCTCCTACGTATGGATAAGGGGTGTTACATGCTTAGTTTTAAGGGGCTCAAAGACTGGGAGTCGCTTAAGGATATTGCCATAGAGGTTGAGGGTCATTACCTCGCGAAGAAAGCAAGCCGAGTTAACTTTGCCAGGAGAAGTTATGAAAACTAAGCTGGGAACAAATAGGCCGGCATCGGAAGCAGCAGTAGTAGAACAGGTAAGACAACTGAGCTTTTAGCCATAGAGGCTAGTCAGGGGCAAAGATATTACTCCAACTTGGGTCGGTCTTTGTCTTGGGTTTTAAATAGATTATCAGAGGAAGGCAAGCTGCAACCGTTGCCACCCAAGCCAGCCAAGAACCACGGACAACCAGGGCATAAGGGGAATGAATATTGTGCCTACCACGATCATACCGGACACTTGACCGATTATTGCAGAACTTTGAGAAATAAGATCCAAGATCTCATCAACACCAAGTAGATCACGGATCCTGAAAAAAGAGAAAAAAAGAAGAAACCTGGTAATAATGTTTTTCCCATGCTTGTTTATATGATCAGGTCTAGTCTGCCCAAGTCGTATGTTTTAAAAGACTTGTTTGGGAATAATTATGTCGTTATCATCCGCTGTGAGCAGAAAGTGAGTAGAGAAATGTTGCCCATAGCAGCAATTGATTGTTGGGAATCCACTAGTGAGAGTGCAGAAAGAGAAAAAGAAGAAGATGAGCCTGCGGATCCATGGGATTCACAAAAGGAGAAGAAGAAGAGGGTCGGAGCTGTAACCTGAAGTGGGAGGGTGACTCCAAAAGTGGAAAAATAGTAGGACCCAGTGCCTGCACCCGCAGAGAAAGAGCCGGATAAGAATTCGATAATGAAGCAACTGAAGAAGACATCAGCTCAAATATCAATTTGGGATCTACTGAGACAGTCACCATCACATATGCAGAAGTTGGTTGAAGCCCTGTGTGAGTTCACAGTAGCTGACCGGAGTCTAGCAAGTGTACTAGATCAACTAAGTAATATAGGGTATTAAACTTAAGACTGAAATCATCGTACCCAAGAGATTGTGGTTATAAGGTAGTGAAAATTAAAAGTATGCTAAAAAATTCCCAGATTTTTGAGTAAATGAGTTGTTGAGCTGTTGAAATAAAACAGTAAAATAAACAACTAAAACACAACTAGCTAAAATCAAATAAAAGTTCCAGCAGAAATTAAAACATAATTAAATTCTTAGAAATTAACAAATCTAAATGCGGTTTAGGTTCACTCATCCTCCCCACACCTAATGTGAATTAAATTTATCTTAAGCTATATAGATTGAATAAGGAAAACCAATATACCCAATCGTCCCATTCCGGAGCAAGCTATTCTAATCACAAAATGTCCCATTCCGGAGCAAGCCTCATGATTAGTATAAGCACAGTTCTAAAATCCTAGGTTCCGAATTGTGTTCCCATTCTAGAGCCAAACAACCCATAAACCATTCATTTTATATCTAACCCTAACCTTACTATCATTTTTTTACCCATAACCCATTGAGTCCCATTCCGGAGCAATCGCAAGGTTAAAGAAAATCTGATAGAAAAATAGAGCAAAAATACATTCATAGCATTCAAAAATCTAAATCAATCATCCAAAATATCATCAAATCTTAAGAAAACCCATGAAATAAGATTCAACAACATGTAAAATGAATCATCAATCTATATAAGAACTCAGTTTAGCTCAATATTCACATAGGTAATGGGGATTCAAAAATCCCTTAAACACTAATCACTACTCACAATCCATTACAAAGATTAAAGGAGAGAAGAAATAATAAACCTAGAAATTCATTGTTGAGATGAACCCTAGCTGAATCCAAGGTGATGTTCCTTCAAATCTCCCACAGAAAATGAGTTTGAGTTGAAAAGATTAAATCTAATCTCTAGAAAGCTGTAAATATAATCTATCTTGAGTTTAAATCTAATGAAAATATCAAAACCCTAAAAGTTTAAGAACAACAGAAAAACCCAAAAGAAAGTAGATCTAAAAATTCTTTCTAATCTCAGAAAAATAAAAGAGCTCATTTTGCCAAACGGTAGTCTGCAATTTATAGTTTCGGAGGGGTCACGGTCACCACCAAATGGTTATCACCGTGAGGTACTGGGGGTCACGGTGACAACGAAATGGTTGTCACCGTGAAGTGCTTGAAATTTTGATTCTACCTGAATGACTCTATGTCACGGTGACAACGAAGTGGTTGTCACTGTGAGGTACCTCTACTTTCGAATCTGCCTTGAGTAACTAAATGTTGCGACCGTGAGGTACCCGGATTTCCTGCATTTCAATATAAAACACTATCAAATTACTATCAAAAGTATATAAAAATCGAATTTAACTAAAATTGGCAAAACTTAATAAAAGTAACAAAAATAAAACAACAAACACAAATAAAAACTCAAAAACCACAACGAAAATAATAATAAAACTAAGTACTAAATTGAAGTTATCAAAATACCCCACACTTAAACTTTGCTCGCTCTCGAGTAAATGAATTATCCACATTCCTAAAAATTCAAACTCTAACCCGGAACAGGAAAATTCAAGCAAACCAAAATAGCATTTAGCAGAAGATTCTTAACCAAAAAGTCTCCCTAGGCTCAAATCTCTGGTGGTGGTGGTGGCGGATAATGTGCATCAAAACATGCCTTTAATGTGGTGAGGCCCAGCAACACTTGATCGAGCTGGGATTGAAGATCTGCTTGAGTCGCTGCAATGGTATCTATTTTTTCAACCAAGGAATTATACTGCGAAGAGGTTAATGAGATAGGTTCTTACTCTGAAACACGAGGTAATCCACCCAAACTACACTCAACTGTTTGTAAATATTCCTCTCTGTTAGTTAGGTGATACCCACAACCTTTTGCCTTATAATCGACCGCCACTTTCATATTCTTCAATAGCTTTTTATCAATCGAGGTAATGGATTGTAGCACTCAAGTCCTCCTTAATGGATGATGTACACCCTTGGCAATTACAGTAACCCGCCCATTGAGGGATATTTTCTTGACTTTCTTAGGATTCCACTACATTTCCTCCAGTTTGTGCCACAAATGTGGAGCACCATTGATTCTAAATCCTCGAACAATGCATTCCAAAAAAAGGGCTTCAGGTAAGTTGACTTGCCCAGCAGAATCTACATGGCTCATTAACGACATCAAGAAAAACCTATAGATAATCCGCAGAGCGTGATCATGCAGATGGTGAGCATTCATTTTCCCTGACACACAACTAGTGTCTATAACAGTATCTTTGATCAAACTAACATAGAGATAAATAGGAATTGATGAAAATAACATAGAGATTGCAAAGCATAATGAAATGTGAATTCAAAGCTCACGCCAAAAGAAAATGAAAACTATGAAGATAAGCTCTTGAAGGGAGAGAAGCAATTGAAGAAGAAAATAATTAAAGAAGAAGAAGAATAGAGTTTTGATCACTTACTTGTTGAAGACATGAGATTGCTGTAGCCAGAAATGAGAAATGAAGCACCCAAATGAAAGAGAGAAAGAAATTTGCAAATAGAAGGTGAAAAGTACAGTGGAAGTGAAAGTGAACGCTGAAAATTTTGGTTTTTAAAAACAAATTTCGAGGGGGGGGGGTCACGGTGACAACGAAATTGTTGTGACCGTGACATAACAAAGTTTCAGTCCAAAAACCAACTTCTATTTAGGTCACGGTGACAACCAATTCATTGCCACTGTGACATACTTCCTGCCTTAATCCAGAATGCAACTTCTCCCTAGGTCACGGTGACAACCATTTCATTGCCACTGTGACATAATTCCTATCTCAATCTAGAATACAAATTCTCCCTTGGTCACGGTGACAACAAATTCATTGCCACCGTGGCATATGCTTGAATATATTCCAGAAGCAAGTTCTCCTTAGGTCGTGGTGACAATTAATTCATTGCCACCGTGACATAATTCCAAAAACAATCCAAAAACGAAATTCTCAATTGGTCACGGTGACAACCAAATCATTGCCATCGTAACCTCCCATAAATTTCAAAAAATTCAAACTTGCTACCTTATTTCAGGCCACATAAAACTTGAAAACTCTTCCAACAGGAAAATTGCTAAACAAAGACCACGAATCACAACAATTGAGCAAAATCAAACACTATTAATAACCTACGGAAGACAAATTAAATGATAAAAATAATAGAAAAGAATCAAAGTTTAGAAGTAGTTCTACATTTATCTCATCCGCAGCTGGACTTTCTCAAGCAATTAGGGCTCTTGAAACCTTGGTTTGAAGTATGGCTTCAAACGATGGCCATTCACCTTAAATTCTTCCTGATCTCTTAGATGCCTAAAAGTTACCACTCCAAAGTTGTTTGCATCCACTACCTCATAGGGTCCTTTCCACCTGGATTTCAACTTCTCAGGAAATATTCTCAATCGACTATCATAAAGTAAAACTTTCATTCTAGGTACAAAGCCCTTAGGTATCAACTTATTGTCATGCCATCTCCTGGTCTTCTCCTTGTAGCCTTTAGCATGGTCATAAGCCCACAATCTCAACTCTTCCAACTCATTCAGCTGCAGTGCTCTGCATTTTCCTACACTATTAAGATCAAAGTTCAAAAATTTAGTGGCCTATTGAGCTTTGTGTTTTAGTTCAACCGGTGGATGACAGGACTTGCTAAATACTATCCTAAAAGGAGACATCCCTATAACTGTTTTAAAAGCTGTCCTCTATGCCCACAATGCTTCATCAAGTTTAAGAGACCAATCTTTCCTAGATGCATTCACTGTTTTTTCTAAAATTGCTTTAAGTTCTCGGTTCAACTCCTCCACTTGACCATTGGCTTGAGCATGATATGGGGTAGTAACCTTGTGGCTAACACCAAATTTCTTTAATAAGGCATCAAATTGATGGTTGACAAAGTGCTTGCCACCATCACTGATTATGGCCCTAGGTGTTCCGTATTGGGTGAACATATTTTCCCTAAGGAATTATAATACTACCCTTATATCACATGTCCTAATGGCAACTGCTTTTACCCATTTACTGACATAATCTACTGCTACTAAGATATATTAAAACCCATAAGACACTGGAAAAGGTCCCATGAAATCTATTCCCCATACATCAAATAACTCCACATCAAGCATGTTTGTCAAAGTGGTCGCGCGGTGTCCTGAGGCGGTCCAAGATCAGAATTACCTGACGATGAAAGTGATACCGGCTTACAGACAAAGGTGTCAAAAATGATGTTTCTCTTGTCGAGACCCTCGTTATTTTTTAAATAAAAAATAAATATATATAAAAATATATTATAAAAAATTATTAAATTAATTCTAAAAATAATATTATGGAAAAGTGTTATTTTTTATATATTTAAAAAAAAAAGAAATTAAATTAGTTATTTAATTTAATTGAATTAAATTAAATTAATTAATTGATTTAATTGGAAAAGAGGAATTAAATTAGTTATTTATTTTAATTAAATTAGTCAATTATTTTAATTAGATGAAAAATAAAAGATTTAAAAGTTTTGGTAAAAAAAAAAAAAAAATTTTAAAAACGTGGCCCATTTGTGGCGACCCTATTGTGATTTGGGCAAAGTGGCCGCGCGGTGGCCGCTTGGCCACCGCGCGACCACCTGCCCCTCGCGTGCATGTGCGCGACCGTCCCCGCGCGCGCTGTGCTCTTCTCCGCGCGACCTGTTGCCTGTACTCTTTTTTCCGCTTTTTTTTTCAGTCTGATTTTCTTCAGTCTTTCACCATTTCATGCTTTTTTGGGTTAAACAAAAATAAAAAGCTATTTTGTCCCTTCCTATTTTTGGCCAAGGTAAGATTAAATGAGGATTTTTCCCCTCATTTTAGAGGACCGCAATTTTTCATAAGAAATTTCCGAGACTTTTTCTCTCTAGGATTTCACTTTCCAGGGGGTATTTTTTGTCTTCTAAAAAATTGTATTCTTCAAAAATCTTCAAGTTTTTCCTCTCAATTTTAGTTTTGTTACCACAAAATATTTAATCTTGGGTTGATTTGAGTAAGAGAAATTAATTTTCTTGGCTTATTCAACCCATCAAAAATATTTTCTTAAATTAATTTGATTAAAACACATATTTTTACACTTGTTTCGAATACTATCATCATCAAAAATCGACAAGGGGGAACGAATTGAGACATCCTATTTCCGATCTAAAAATTCTGAGGGTAAACATTCTTGGGCCAATTTCATTTATTCGTTTGTATATTATTTATTATTGTAAAATACTTCTTCATTTTTTTTGCCATTAAATACTATGTCATTTGCCTAATATTCTCTTTGATTTAGTCACTGTGGGCATGCCATTTTTTTTTTGTTCATGTTTATTTTTGTGATTGCTGGTTTCGTTTAATGTATTAGGTTAGTATTGTTTTTATTATTATTATTTTTCTTAGTTTTGTTATTCTGTCTTTACCATCATTATTAACATGCTTCTATATGTTTGTTTTTATTATTATTAATATTATCATTATTATTAGTGTTCATTATATACTTATTTATTTGCTGTCTCTTTTTTGTATTTACTGTTATTACTATCATTTATGCATTTCATAGTTATTGCATTAATTAGTTATTATCATTATTATTATTATTATTATTATTATTATTATTATTATTATTATTATTGATTATTCTGTTTTCATATTATTTATCATTCATTATCATTATTATTTGCATTATTACCATCCTATTATTATTATTATTATTATTATTATTATTATTATTATTATTATTATTATTATTATTATTATTATATGGTTTTATTATGATTATTATGTCTATTATTCATCTTATTTATTGTTGCATTGTTATTTACTATTGATAATTTGATTTATTTTGTTGCATTGCTATTATTGTTATTATTATTATATTTCGCATTTGTTTGATTAATTTATTTTGAATATTTACTAATATTTTTTATGTTAATTTTTGTATGAGTTTAACTTGAATCGAGTTATTTGGGCGTCCCCGCGCCTCCTCGGATTGGTCGCGACGCGTAGGCGGACGCTCCGGTTCGGTGAGATCTTTTCGACTCTCTATTTATGTGTTACGTGTTTATTTGTAAATATTTATTTTATTTATGCACGCGTGAGATAAAAAGTCACAAAAAATATTTTTATAATTAAATCGGGACTTTCACTAATAAAATTGGGGCTAATGTCCCTTATTTTTGCCCAACAATAAAAATATATCACAATCAAAACGAAGAGTCAATTTTCTCCAAAAATGGGATCACTCATCCCCATTTTCATCAAACAACCGAAATGACTCTTCGAACCCTCTTTAAATTAATACGAAGGAACCAATGTTCCTAAATTTCGAACAAGTGCGAAGGAACTAATGTTCCTCAAATAATATCCCGATTTATGTATGTTCTGTTATTTTAATCTTGAGTGAGTGTTTTAAATTCAAGTTCATTTCTGGGCCCTTATAATTAATTTTGGGGCAACTTTATTTATTTTGGGGATTGTATTCCGTCCCATTTATATATTCAATTCCTTTCAATGGGGGTTGTATTCTGCCCCTATTTCTCTTGTAATTGCGTGCTTGCGTGTTTACCGCTTTCATTTATTGCTTTGTTTATTTACTTTATTTATCGCTTTTATTTATTTTCTTTACGTGCTTTCAATGCGCTATTTAATTAAATGCATCGCTCGTGTGAGATGAGAGATATAATTTTAGAAAGTTAAAAACCCATTTATAATTAGCCAAAGCATAAATAAGAGGGAAGTTCCGAACACCGAATCTCTGGTTTAGACCGTTAGAGGTGAGAGACTTTTTCCCAATTTCTTGTAAATTGGGTGGCGACTCCAAATTCCTCAAAGGTGCCTTTAGGCGTCAATAGGCTAGGTTGTTCTCCCTAATGTTCTATTGGGAGGAACATACCGATGATGTCTAATGGCGCCCATGATCAAACGACGCGAACCTTCATACCTCGAATCCTAAAGCGGATTCAAAGCGAGGGCCCTTGCTGGGTTTTCAGGTCCGGCGCGCGTCACAGTGGTGACTCCACTGGGGATGATCGAAACTTTGCTCCGAAAGTGAGTTAAGTTAAAATTATAAATGAGTTATTAATGAAACCAAAATTCCATTTCTTTTCGAAATTGCATTACACTCATTAGAGCTTTAGAATATGTTAGTTGGTCCCCTATTTACCCCGGTGCGTTCCTAAAACACGACCCTACTTTCACTCATTGTAGGGAAGTGTTCGGGATAATCACCAGCCCAAGTCTCGTGCCATTAATGGTATATCAAATGATGACCCGATCGGTCGTTATGCTCATGATGAGTTAGACCCATCGGCAGGGACCACGCTTGGGTAGACCTGAAGTAACACTACCCTCTGACTAAAGCTCATGTAATGACCATAAAAACTTCCACTAGGTTACGTGTACCTTAACAAATGTGCTTGTTACGTGGGCCTTTATATATTAAACCAATTCAAGCTCATTAATTGGGCACTCATCAAAGGCTTTCAGGCTTTCATGCCCCGGTGGGCTCACTTTTAATATGTTTGAAAGGTCCAAATATATAATGGCCAAAATCCATGCGTATGTGCTTTAAATTAAGAGTGTTATGCTGCTGGTTTTTCACCACGCATCATACGAGCCCATTGGGTTCCCCGTTAATCCATGGATCAAGCCCGCCTAGGAAAGAGCCCGCACGACCTCCTGTGTAATAGGAATATGGTTGGGAGAAATTTTTTTTCTTATATATGTGTATGTGATTGTGCATTTTTTTTATGAGCAATAACGGTATGCGGTTTGTCTCATGTACAATAATAGAATCTATACACTTTGTATATAAATTGCTTGTATCATAATTTGTGAATATGAATATAACATACATTTGTTATGCATGTACATAGCAGTACATAGCAACATATACATACTAACATACATTATGATATCCATAACATCCATCATGCGCCATAGCCAGTACATACAATATATGTCACCGAAGGTACGTATCGACATGCATCACGGCACGCATAGGCATACTACCACCACGATATGTAAAAAATAAAATAAAATAAATAATAAAAAATAAAATAAAATAAAAATAATATCAAATAAAATATATATTCATCATGTATCATAGCATATATATATATTAGTATGCTCACATTGCATATGTACATAAACATTGTGTCCTATAGCATACACATGCTGCTACATATCATATTGTACACATATTAACATACGTCATTAGGCCGGGCATTATACATGTCATGCATGACAGACACCTTGCACCTTACACATTGCATGCCCTATCATGAACATGCATTATCATACCTGCGTTATGCCATGCACATATGAATGCTGCAACATACAAGTTAGTCACTATATACCTTGTACATATATCATGCATCATGCCATGTACATATGCCTTGCAAACGTTGTCCATTCCTTGCAATCACTTTCATCACATGTCTTGTATCGCACACACATGCTACTCACTGTACATAATCATTCTTATAATGTGTCCTATGTCGAGTACATTATTTGTATATATTTTGTGCTTTTATGTATGTGAGTTTTGCCTTTCCTCACAACTCATTAATATACATTATCATGATAGATCATCTTCATCTTACATTACACATGTATTCCTATCATCTCTAAATCATGCCATGTGTACATGCACCATGTATCATAAACATTTATTTTCATTTTGTGCCATAATCTGTACTTGTATCTTCATTATAGACTGCTTACATTTACACTACAAATTTATGCATACACATCATTTGTCGTGTATTGTTTACACATTCCTACTCATTTATGATTTTTTGCAGGTGTTTCATACACACTCATCTTTGCACATATTTCATGTACGCATTTTTATACAAAATGTCTTTACACATGTTTCGCACATATAATTCTTACACGCATACACGATACTATTGCATACGCCATTCCATGTACATGATTTCTAACGCATAATTTGCACATATTTTTTTTTTTTTTAAAAAAAAGTTTTTGTTTGCCTAAACAATTTTTGTGTATATACATTTTTTTATGGAATAAAATTTTTGTGTTAAGTTATATCCTAAAATGATGATATGTTTGCACCTCATTAAGGTACCTTTGATTCAAAGCTTGACTCTGCCTAAGTAGTTCTCAACTATGAATGGATTTGATCTCAACTCTAGAAATATGAGTTTCATTCCACTTTGAATTAAGTAAGAGGTAGATATGTTAGATCTTTAAGAGCTAGATCACATGAAAATATTTGGCTATACCATGTCATTTCTAAGTTCAGAGCACATTTGGCCCGTTTTGAAAATAAAACTGAAAAACTAGTTGCAATTAGGGGATTGGATGAAAACTCACTAAGAGCACTAGAACATTTCCGATTACCCGTCAAAGCGACCCCTGGATAAGGCTGAATCTAGGAAATAATTTAGGCACCATTTCTTTGTAGAGCTCTCTAAATGACCATTTCCTACCCTTATTTCACAATCTCTTGCAAGCCCTTTGAGCCTTTATTTTGGTATGCTAAACGCGTACCGATTTCATTGTTACACACGTTAAAACTTCTCCCTTCGCCTAAAATGATTTTGGCTTCCCCTTAGAAGAATGGCCGCTCTAGTAAGGATGGATGTACATTGTGACATTTCTTGGGGCTATCAAAACTTGCTCCGATGAAAGTGGGTTTACACTTCGAGGAGAGAATTTCAAATCATTGATAATTTTTGGATTATCAAAAATCACCCTGATAAGGATTGGTCTGCCCTTTGGGAAAAGAATTTCAATTCTCGATAATTTTTGGGCTATCAAAAATCACGCTGATAAGGATGGGCTGCACTTCAGAAAGGGGGTTGATCATTATCTTCGTGTAATTAAAGGCGTAGATCTCCGAAAAGAAAAGAAGAAAGAAAAAAAAAAAGAAAAAAGAAAAGAAAAAAGAAAAGAAAAAAGAAAAGAAAAAAACGAAGAAAGAAAGGAAAGTAGAACTTAGGATAATACCCCGTGATGAATTCAGTAACTATCTTTCTTAGCTTAATTGTTATGTTGAGCTTGATAAGTCAGAGTATTACCGAGTTTAAATTTGAGAATATCTGGACAGTATGCAATTAGATTGAAAATGATTCCTTCATCCGAATGAACGCTGCGGCCATTTTTCTCTAGTGACCTGATCCTCCTTTGATAACTAGCTACCTGAGCCTAACGTTACAACCAAAGTAAGACCTATTGATTCTTGGTTTGGCCTTATCTAACTAGCGGAGATGACCTTCTAGTAAGGTTTGGTACGTAGAAAGAGGCGTATGGTGTCTCTTGAGCTTCAAGCGGGAAGCCACGAGTGCATTTGCATTCGAGTTGAGTCTCGTCTCCAAAGTTGCAATTAGAATTTGCTTTCAAATGATGAAAAACTATGTTTTGGCCTTTTGCACATACACACAGATATCACGTGGTATGCCTCATATTTACATGCTGATTTAGTAAACATTGATACTTACGTGTTTACCTTCTTGCACTTCATTGGGAATGGCTCTTGAATTCTTTTGCTGAGATTGAATCAGTTGAGAATGTGGATCATTCAGTACGTTTGAAGTCAGATAGAAACTCGAGTTTGAGGTACCTGATAGGCTACACTCATTTTACAATTTTGGGGTATTTCTTATCACTACCCATGAAAATGATACTTTGCACATACTCCCAACAAATTCTTTGTACATATACTTTCTGCAAACGTTTTTCCACATAATTGTAGCAAACATTCTCATGAATAGTTTTACATGTCCTTTGGCGTGAAATCTTTAGCGAGCACATTTCATAGGCACCTTTGGGCATTCATGGCTCTCTAAACTTCATTTTTGTAATCAATTACTTTCATGCATTTTCTGGACATACCCTTGACCTGTATCTCACATGCACATTTTTTGCATGCATTCAGTACACACGTATATGATTTCCCCCGCACATGTTTCATACACACAGTTATATGTGCATACATCGCACACACCCAATCCCTTACATGGCCTTCATGTATATAACACCTTTCACCTGTCTTTGCATATGATTCTTTACATCTATGCCTATAAATGACTCTCTACATTTATCACATGCACGATCATTTGCATGCATGGTTATTTGCATATATTCTGCATACATAACCCCTTGCATATCTCTCTCATTCATGATCATTTGCAAATATTTTTACATGCATACAAGCCATGTACGTGGCATATATGTCATATGCGTAATTCTCGGCATGCATTTCATGTTCGTAGTCCATGCATAGTACGCAAAGTACTCATTTCATAACTCCTTGCAGTTGTCGTATGTCACATTCGCATATGTGTAATTTTTCATACAGGTAATTCTGTGCTTAAATTCTACATTCATAACATACATGCATATCATACATGCATAGCTTTCCACATAATTTCCATGCATATATGATGCCCTTCGCCTACTAGATGGTGTACATCAGTCTTAATCAAGACTTCACATGTCGATAAACTGATGCTTCCGAAGCCCTCTCAAGAGGCAAATCTCTAAACCCTCTCAAGAGGTAAGGCAAATCAACCAAAGTCCTCTCCGGGGGCAATTAGTTCTCTAAGTCCTCTCAAGAGGCGATTCTTATCCCTCTGCATACATTTCTCATGCTTGAACATTTGCAAGCATAGCTTTTCGCATGAATTCCATGCATACATGGTGCTCGAAACTCCTCTCAAAGTCCTCTGAAGAGGCATAAAAAGAAAAAAAAAATCTCTGTAAGTCCTCTGAGGAGGCAAAATCTCTAAGTCCTCTGAGGAGGCAAAACCTCAAAGTCCTCTGAGGAGGCATATTCTCAAAGTCCTCTGAGGAGGCAAATTATCAAAGCCCTCTGAGGAGGCAAAATCTCAAAGTCCTCTGAGGAGGCAAAACCTCCTCTGAGGAGGCAAAACCTCAAAGTCCTCTGAGGAGGCAAATTCTCCAAGTCCTCTGAGGAGGCGAAATCTCCAAGTCCTCTGAGGAGGCAAATTCTCCAAGTCCTCTGAGGAGGCAAACCTCAAAGTCCTCTGAGGAGGCAACAAAGTCCTCTGAGGAGGCAAAATCTCAAAGTCCTCTGAGGAGGCAAATCCTCAAAGTCCTCTGAGGAGGCAAATTCTCCAAGTCCTCTGAGGAGGCAAAATTTCAAAGTCCTCTGAGGAGGCAAACCTCAAAGTCCTCTGAGGAGGCAGAATCTCGAAGTCCTCTGAGGAGGCAAATTCTCAAAGTCCTCTGAGGAGGCAAAACCTCAAAACCCTCTGAGGAGGCAAAACTTCAAAGTCCTCTGAGGAGGCAAATTCTCCAAGTCCTCTGAGGAGGCAGAATCTCAAAGTCCTCTGAGGAGGCAGAATCTTCAAGTCCTCTGAGGAGGCAAAATCTCAAAGTCCTCTGAGGAGGCAAAATTCCAAAGTCCTCTGAGGAGGCAAAATCTCAAAGTCCTCTGAGGAGGCAAAATCTCAAAGTCCTCTGAGGAGGCAAAATCTTCAAGTCCTCTGAGGAGGCAAAATTCCAAAGTCCTCTGAGGAGGCAAAACCTTAAAGTCCTCTGAGGAGGCAAAATCCAAAAATCCTCTGAGGAGGCAAAATCTTCAAGTCCTCTGAGGAGGCAAAATCCCAAAGTCCTCTAAGGAGGCAAAATCCCTCGGTCCTCTGAGGAGGCTAGTTCCCCAAGTTCTCTGAGGAGACAAATCTCACGCACCCTCGCGTTTTGTAAGTCTGGAGCAGACTCAACGCACTGCCCAAAAGGATAAAAATTGTCCCTCAGTATACACGGCAACCGAAGGGGACAACTTCATTAGCATGACCGGGAAGACAGCCGCCTCAGGTACGCGCCTCTTTCCTTTCTTTTCTGAATTTTGGCTCACTTAGGCACCTAGGTTCTAAGTTCCCCAAAATTGGGGGCAACTGTAGACACTGGGTCCTGAGGCGGTCCAAGATCAGAATTACCTGACGATGAAAGTGATACCGGCTTACAGACAAAGGTGTCAAAAATGATGTTTCTCTTGTCGAGACCCTCGTTATTTTTTAAATAAAAAATAAATATATATAAAAATATATTATAAAAAATTATTAAATTAATTCTAAAAATAATATTATGGAAAAGTGTTATTTTTTATATATTTAAAAAAAAGAAATTAAATTAGTTATTTAATTTAATTGAATTAAATTAAATTAATTAATTGATTTAATTGGAAAAGAGGAATTAAATAGTTATTTATTTTAATTAAATTAGTCAATTATTTTAATTAGATGAAAAATAAAAGATTTAAAAGTTTTTGTAAAAAAAAAAATTATAAAAACGTGGCCCATTTGTGCCTATTGTGATTTGGGCAAAGTGGCCGCGCGGTGGCTGCTTGGCCACCACGCGACCACCTGCCCCTCGCGTGCAGGTGCGCGACCGTCCCCGCGCGCGCTGTGCCCTTCTCCGCGCGACCTATCACCTGTCCTCTTTTTTCCGCTTTTTTTTTTCAGTCTGATTTTCTTCAGTCTTTCACCATTTCATGCTTTTTTGGGTTAAACAAAAATAAAAAGCTATTTTGTCCCTTCCTATTTTTGGCCAAGGCAAGATTAAATGAGGATTTTTCCCCTCATTTTAGAGGACGGCAATTTTTCATAAGAAATTTCCGAGACTTTTTCTCTCTAGGATTTCACTTTCCAGGGGGTATTTTTTGTCTTCTAAAAAATTTTATTCTTCAAAAATCTTCAAGTTTTTCCTCTCAATTTTAGTTTTGTTACCACAAAATATTTAATCTTGGGTTGATTTGAGTAAGAGAAATTAATTTTCTTGGCTTATTCAACCCATCAAAAATATTTTCTTAAATTAATTTGATTAAAACACATATTTTTACACTTGTTTCGAATACTATCATCATCAAAAATCGACAAGGGGGAACGGATTGAGACATCCTATTTCCGATCTAAAAATTCTGAGGGTAAACATTCTTGGGCCAATTTCATTTATTCGTTTGTATATTATTTATTATTGTAAAATAGTTCTTCATTTTTTTTTTTGCCATTAAATACTATGTCATTTGCCTAATATTCTCTTTGATTTAGTCACTGTGGGCATGCCATTTTTTTTTTCTTCATGTTTATTTTTGTGATTGCTGGTTTCGTTTAATGTATTAGGTTAGTATTGTTTTTATTATTATTATTTTTCTTAGTTTTGTTATTCTTTCTTTACCATCATTATTAACATGCCTCTATATGTTTGTTTTTATTATTATTATCATTATTATTAATATTATCATTATTATTAGTGTTCATTATATACTTATTTATTTGCTGTCTCTTTTTTGTATTTACTGTTAGTACTATCATTTATGCATTTCATAGTTATTGCATTAATTAGTTATTGTCATTATTATTATTATTATTATTATTATTATTATTATTATTATTATTATTATTATTATTATTATGTTTTCATATTATTTATCATTCATTATCATTATTATTTGCATTATTACCATCCCATTATTATTATTATTATTATTATTATTATTATTATTATTATTATTATTATTATTATTATTATTATTATTATTATTATATGGTTTTATTATGATTATTATGTCTATTATTCATCTTATTTATTGCTGCATTGTTATTTACTATTGATAATTTGATTTATTTTGTTGCATTGCTATTATTGTTATTATTATTATATTTCGCATTTGTTTGATTAATTTATTTTGAATATTTACTAATATTTTTTATGTTAATTTTTGTATGAGTTTAACTTGAATCGAGTTATTTGGGCGTCCCCGCGACTCCTCGGATGGGTCGCGATGCGTAGGCGGACGCTCCGGTTTGGTGAGATCTTTTCGACTCTCTCTTTATGTGTTACGTGTTTATTTGTAAATATTTATTTTATTTATGCACGCGTGAGATAAAAAGTCACAAAAAATATTTTTATAATTAAATCGGGACTTTCACTAATAAAATTGGGGCCAATGTCCCTTGTTTTTGCCCAACAATAAAAATATATCACAATCAAAACGAATAGTCAATTTTCTCCAAAAATGGGATCACTCATCCCCATTTTCATCAAACAACCGAAATGACTCTTCGAACCCTCTTTAAATTAATACGAAGGAACCAATGTTTCTAAATTTCGAACAAGTGCGAAGGAACTAATGTTCCTCAAATAATATCCCGATTTATGTATGTTCTGTTATTTTAATCTTGAGTGAGTGTTTTAAATTCAAGTTCATTTCTGGGCCCTTGTAATTAATTTTGGGGCAACTTTATTTATTTTGGGGATTGTATTCCGTCCCATTTATATATTCAATTCCTTTCAATGGGGATTGTATTCTGCCCCTATTTCTCTTGTAATTGCGTGCTTGCGTGTTTACCGCTTTCATTTATTGCTTTGTTTATTTACTTTATTTATCGCTTTTATTTATTTTCTTTACGTGCTTTCAATGCGCTATTTAATTAAATGCATCGCTCGTGTGAGATGAGAGATATAATTTTAGAAAGTTAAAAACCCATTTATAATTAGCCAAAGCATAAATAAGAGGGAAGTCCCGAACACCGAATCTCTGGTTTAGACCGTTAGAGGTGAGAGACTTTTTTCCAATTTCTTGTAAATTGGGTGGCGACTCCAAATTCCTCAAAGGTGCCTTTAGGCGTCAATAGGCTAGGTTGTTCTCCCTAATGTTCTATTGGGAGGAATATACCGATGATGTCTCATGGCGCCCATGATCAAAAGACGCGAACCTTCATACCTCGAATCCTAAAGCGGATTCAAAGCGAGGGCCCTTGCTGGGTTTTCAGGTCCGGCGCACGTCACAGATACTTAGCCCGGCAGCTGATAACCGAACCCGACGACTGAGGCATTTAACCAGCGAGGGTAGTAGTAGGGCATAGTTTAGCTTTATATGCATTTTGAGCAGTATGTTTCTTTTTAAAGCAGAATTGGACAATAATGTAAGTGAATAAATCAAACTTATTTCATTTCACAAATTTGTGTACATTTCAGTACGACTTCAGCATACATGATCGCTTTTTGACATTAATTCACTTATGCAAGACTACATTCATTCATGGAACTAAATCTTGACAGCATCAAACTCTTGTCTCCAATCAGCCCTCTCGGGTTTTCATGATTGGATATTTTCTCTCGAGCCTCTAATTTTTGCCCAGGATGCCTTTTTTCGGTTTTCACCCTGACGAGGCGCCCGATTTTAGCAGGGCCACCTTTTTTCGGTTTTCGACCCGCGGGGCTTTTATTCTCTTCTTTTGATTTTGGTCTTTAGCCATGGAACCTTTTGAGTCTGTCGACATTGACCGGTTCCTTGAATTCATTGCCATCGCTATTCGACAAAATTGCAGCTCCTTTGGATAACAGCTTCTTGAGGATATATGGCCCTTCCCAAGTTGGTCTAAATTTTCCTCTGATATCCGGTACGCCTGGTCTCATCTGTTTGAACACCAAATCCCCCTCCTTCAGCGGATGCTTTTTCACCTTTTTTCCAAATGATCTGGCCAGCCTTTTCTGATAGACCTGATTATAATAGTAAGCTTTCATCCTGCTTTCATCTAATAAGTTCAAATGCTGTAACCTCTCTTGCATCCATTCAGCTTCCGGAATCTGAGCTTCCATGACTACTCTCAGTGATTTAAGCTCTACCTCAACCGGCAGTACTGCCTCTGTTTCATAAACCAAATAATACGGAGTAACACCTATAGATGTCCTCACCGTCGTTCTGTAACCCCACAATGCAAAGGGAAGCTTCTCTGCCCAGTCTTTGTAGGTTTGGACCATCTTGGGTAGGATTCTCTTCACATTCTTATTGGCGGCCTCTACTGCCCCGTTAGCTTGCGGTCGATAGGGGGAGGATTTATGGTGCTCGATCCCGTTCTTCTCAAGAAGTTTTCTAGTTTCTCCCATGAATTGCACCCCGTTATCAGACACTATGTGATATGGGAGGTCATATCTGCATATCAGACTTCTTTTAATGAACCTGGCCATATCTCTTGCGTCGATCTTCTTAAAGGACTCCGCCTCCACCCATTTTGTAAAATAGTCGATTGCGACTATTATATATCTGTGTCCGTTGGATGCCGTAGGCGGATTTCTCCAATAATGTCTATTCCCCAAGCAGCGAATGGCCAAGGTGACGTTAGGCTGTGTAGCTCTGACACTGGCAAATGCCTTAAGTCTACATATTAATGGCACAATTGGCACTGCTTCACATACTTTGAGCAATCGTTATCCATCGTAAGCCAGTAGAAGCCTTGCCTCATGATCTTTTTAGCTAATGTCAGCCCATTCATATGGGCTCCCCATATTCCGGCGTGTGTTTCTTCCATTACCCTCCTGGCTTCTTTTTCGTCCAAACACCTCAATTGGATACCATCCGCTTGCCATTTGTACATTATCCCATTTATACAAATGAACTGGGTAGACAGCTTACGAATCATCCTTTGATCCTTTTCGGTAGCCTCCTCTGCAAATGTCGCATTCTCTAGGTAATTCATAATGTTATGATACCATGGCTTTCCATCCGCCACTTCTACTTCCATAACTGATCTCGATTCGAAGCTAGGTTTCTCAGAACTATATATTAAAACTGGCTTCATGTGCACCCCTTCAGGGTTGTCCCACATTGATACTAGTGTGGCGAGCGCATCGGCTAACTGATTTTCATCCCTGGGAATGAAATAGAATGTGCATACTTCGAATTGACTGCTCAGGTCTCTCAAATGCCGGATATATGGCATTAGCCTCTCTTCTTTCACGGCCCATTCACCTCGGATTTGATTGACCACCAAAGAAGAATCACCAAACACCTCTACATTCTTTGCTCCTAAAGCTATTAACGCCTCCAATCCAAAAACACATGCTTCGTATTCAGCTTCGTTATTGGTAGCCTTGAATCTCAACTTTTTCGCCAAGGGAAGTTTTTCGTCATCCGGGGTTATCAGAACGACTCCTACTCCTGCCCCTTTGTTATTTACAGCTCCGTCAAAGTGTAATTTCCAGCCTTGAATCCCAATAGCTGCTACATCCTCATCTGGAAAGTTAAACTCGTATGAGTCTCCTTGGATCGGGTGTTTTGCTAGAAATTCCGCCACTGCACGCCCTTTAATGGTCTTCCGGGTGAAATACTCCACATCAAATTCTTGAAGTAACAGCAACCACCTACCCATTTTCCCAAGCAAAGATGGGGCCTCTTGCAAATATCTCAGGGGATTCTGCCTCGCGACTGCCTGCACTTTGTAAGCATGAAAGTAATGTCGCAATTTCTTAGAAGCCCAGATTACTGCAAGGCAAGTCTTTTCTACCTCTGTGTATTTGACTTCGTAGGCTAAGAATTTCTTGCTGAGGTAATAAACAGCAAATTCCACTCCAAAATCATCCTCTTGGGCCATCATAGCACCTACAGAACTGTCCTCTATGGCCAGATATAGGATCAGAGGCTTGCCTGGCCGTGGTGGTCTCAGTACCGGTGGATTCAACAAATATTCTCTGAGAGCATCAAAAGCCTTTTGACAACTCTCGTTCCATACTACTGGTTGATCTTTTCTGAGTAGTTTATAGATTGGCTCACAGATCGAAGTAAGCTTAGCGATAAATCTACTGATGTATTGCAACCTGCCCAGAAAGCTTCTTACATCCTTCTCCTTCTGCGGTATTGGCATTTCTCTGATGGCTTTAACCTTATCCGGGTCAACCTCAATCCCCCTTTTACTAACTATGTGTCCTAAGAGCTTCCCTGAGGTAACGCCAAAGATGCACTTTTTAGGATTCAACCGCAAGTTGTACTTATCTATCCTTTGAAAGAACTTTTCCAGGGCTTCAAAATGGCCTTCTCTAGTGGCTGACTTGATCATCATATCGTCCACGTATACCTCTACCTCTTTATGAATCAATTCATCCAATATTTTCGTTGCCATCCTCTGATAAGTGGCCCCTGCATTTTTCAGGCCAAAAGGCATCACGCGATAAGCGTAAGTCCCCCACTCTGTGATGAAGGCCGTCTTGATCCGATCAATTATTTCATTGAGAATTTGATTGTAGCCCGCGTAACCATCTCCAAAGCTATACATTTCACAAGCAGCGGCGCTGTCTATTAGTACGTCTATATGAGGCAATGGAAAATCATCTTTTGGACAGGCCTTATTCAGATCCCGATAATCCACACATACTCTTACTTTGCCATTCTTCTTGGCTACAGGGACAACATTGGCCAACCATGTTGGGTATTGCACCTAGACTAGAAACTTGGCTTTGATTTGCTGGTGAATCTCTTCTTTCACTTTCTCCGCCCATTCCGGCCTAAGCCTTCTCAACTTCTGCTTAACAAGTTTATGGTCTGGATGTAACGCCCCAAAAACTACCCTAGTAATATGTTGGCTGATGAGGGTAATCACGTGAATTTAATAGTGAGTTTGCTAATTTGGATTTAAGAGTAATTAAGAGTTGAGGACCCAATTGCATAAATAAAATTATTTAAGTGACTAAAGTAATGGACTTGAGAAATCAGATTTATGAATGGGCTCAATTTGGACTAAGGAGGCTGTGGGCTTAATCTAAATTAGATGGGTTTTTGGGCTTAAGGCTTAAAGTCCATTAGTGGGACAGATTTGTAGTAGAACCCATGATCCATTGCTGTAAATTCCACCTAGGATTATGCATGAGGGAGAGAGAATGTGACAAGTGGGAGTGGCATGCATTGGAGGGAAAAGAGGTGGATTGGCATGCATTGGTTGCAAGGGGCGGCAGCTTTTATTTCCATATTCCTCTCTCTTTCATTTTCTACTTGCTATCTCTCTCATACGTTTCCTTTCAGTTTTCTCTCAAAGATTTCTGTGTTCTTCTACTACTCCTTTCTCCATTGTCCTCTTGGTGTATTGGGTGGAAGTTCTGCTGTATTAAAAAGGTCTAGAGGAGTGCATGCGTGTGTGTGTGTTTCTGCATCTTAGAAGGTGAGTTATATTCTACCTAAAAATCACCTATCCTCATCTTTCTTGCTTTTTGCTTGAGAATGAGATTCTGATCCTTGTTCTCTATTTCTGGAAATATGGGTATTGGTGGTCACGAGAAAGGAAAACGAAAAGAAGAGGATTGATGATAAAAGTGCCATGTGAGCTTAAGAGGAGCTAAGGATAGAGAGGTTTGGGAACTAACCTTTGTTATATATGTGTAAATTAGTTTATCATGTGACAATTGAAAGATGATATAGTTGGAATATATGGTTGATTTGTGTTGGAACTGATGATTGAATTGTTGTGTGCTTAATTAAAGTATAAACCCTAGTTAGGGAAAAATTCTGTTTATATGTCACCAGACCTCCGTGTAGTGTTTTTGTCATAACTAGAGTTTTAGAACTCCAAATTATGTTATTGTTGCGCCATTTGAACCATGACTTCCAAAAATACAAAAGTGACACAAATGACTATGAGCTAATTCTGGCTCTAAGAAACCTAAAAATTGCAAAAACAGACGTGTCTCTACCTTGGTAGGCTCACTGGAACAGTCTGTATTTTTTAATTCATAACTGATGTTTTACAAATCCAATTTACCTGAAAATTGTCCCATTTGAAAGATAAGACATATATGAATAAATGTTAAGAAGAGACTCTTGCCTAAAACTGAGTTTAAGACATCCGTTTGGGCTGTACAAAACTATGGTGCGAAGCAGTCCTGAAGTTTAGCTTCTATTTTGCTTATTTTGGTATGTCACGGTCACAATGAAATTCATTGCCACCGTGACATATGTTTTTAGAGGGCAGAATACCTATTTATGGACCTCACGGTCACAACCAATTCATTGCCACCGTGACCCCTCTCTGTTTTGTCTATTTAGGGTGTTTTTCTTTCCGAAATGCACCCGAACTTCACTATGAGTTCCCGTAGCTTGTCCAATCCATGTTTATCATTATAAAATGAGTATCTTAAGCATGATGAACTATGAATGCTAATGTATATAAATATGTATGAGCTTTAAGTGTTCTAAGGGTGATGAACTAAGTATGTGAAAGGGGATAATTAAGGATGAAAAACCATGGGTTCGAATATGATAAATGAAGTATATAAGCATATAATTGAGATGATCATGCGAATATGTTAATATGCGAAATAGAGATGCATGATAGCCTAACTAAGCTTGAATGCATCATCATGCGAACATGCGACTATGTGAATTAGATATGCATGATTAGCCTAACTATGCTTGATTGCATCATAAAGAAAAATAATTACATATGCGATAAATAACCTATGTGCTTGGATTTTAACGTGAGAAGGAGTCTTGTTATGAGAATGTACACTGCCATTAGAATGAATTATTATGCAAGATATTTAAGGATGTTATATTGGTTCATGCGGATAAATGAGTGATTGTATATTATGATAACGATGAATGTGATTAAATGCTTTCAGCTTATGAGGTGATTATGAATTACATGAATGTGTACTTTGGAGAGAAATGTGAACATGATTGTATGCTTACAAACATGTGTGAGCTATTATGCGTTATGAGCTATTTCATATGACTATATGAATGAGTTATACCATGCGGATATGTTAACCATGATAGTGAATTATGAAGTGACCTACCCTGTGTATTATGTGTGTATTAAGTGATGTATATTCGCATACAAACATGATGATTCTCGAATGTGATTAAACATGTGATTATCAACTTTGAAAGAATGAGTTTGGAAACACAATGAGTATGCAAGTGAAGTGAATAGCTATGTGCTAAAGCGAATGTGATGTTGGCCAACAACATATGTGACATGGCCTATCTACGTATGTGATGTGAAAAGTGATCAAAGTGAAATGAATAATTTGTTTAACAACTTAAGCCTGCGAGTCAAGTAGTGGATAGTTAGGCATGCCTATAGGGTCAAGTGCTGCAGCCCCATACGTTAAATGTGTCTGATTCCATGGGAATCACAATGCGAATATCCTTACTGGATTGTGTTATATGTGGAATGATGAAAGGTACCAGAAGGTACTAATGTGATATGAAGCACCAGAAGGTGCTAATGTGAAAAAGTAGTCTCGATGAGATTACTGGTATCTGAGAGATACCGATGCGATACCCGTTATCCGCGTCTTAAGTTGCAAGCGAAGCTTATAATAATAACAATAATAATGATATTGTGACCATGAGCTGAGTATTATGTTAGTGAGAATGTGAATGTGATATGTTATAATTGTCATGCGATACAGTTATATGGGTATGACTCATTAGGAAGAATATATGTGTATGAGCATGAATATTTGTATAAATCAAGCTATAAATTGCTGAAATAACATTAAGAGAATGCCAAAATATGATTAAGTGCATACCCATTGATTTAAGCAATGCAATATGCTTATTGACATAAGAGTACATGAATAATCTGCATGCAAGTTGTTATGTACCTTAACTTGCTATAAATGTCATGTACTATATAGTTTGTGATTGTAATTGATGCGGATTTGTATTAAATGGGTGTTGGTGTTGATAATTGATATTGTATAATGTAAGTTAATGCATTATGAGTATAATATGTTGTATCTTGAATGCTATGTCGAATCACAAGTAAATAACGGTAAGCTTTACATTAATTAATGTATATGTATATGTATATGTGGTACTATTGGAAATTGAATAAAGATATGCATTGTTTGAGTTTGTATTTGTAACATGCTAAAGGTGTTCTCACATTGGTGAGTGCTAATGGCTATTTGAGGTACATATGTTCATATTTATATGTATACTCATAGGTAATTATAAAGCTGTATATAAGTATGTGATTAATATTAGTAATCACTATGAGTGTTTATCCATCTTTTGTCGTTCCCCACTAAGCGATTATCGCTTAGCATGGATGTTTTGTCCATGTAGGTATGTGAAGATAGTATTTGGAAGACAGTCCAGCATTGCCAACGGCCAACACGTTAGGAACCACTGCAATAGTAGGCTATTTTGTAATATTATAAGATGTGTAAATATAATTGATATGTGCATAAGAACTGAAGTGTTTGTAATAAATATGTTGTGTTTTGTAAAGTCACAACTGATATAAGACTATGAATGATATGAAAGTTAATGTTTGGATTTTCGAAACGTAATCTAATATTGTATGTTAAAGAAATTTTATTAATCCTGAACTTTGTTTGTAAAACTATTTGATGCGCATGTGTTTGTGTTGTAACACTCCATAGTCACCTTAGTAAATCTCTACAGGTGGTTAGGGGGTGTCACAGTTAGTGGTATCAGAGCATAGGTTTAGTCTTTTCTGGGCTAGAGTAGTATAGAAATACGTATAGTTTGTGTTGGCTGGATGCAGATGTCTTCATTTCTTTCGAATGTCGAAAGATTCTTCTCCTGAAGTGATGAAAGAGATTTCTGGAAGAGATAGTTCTCGAGATTCATGTGTTAAAGTGTGTATCGATTATCTTAATTGTGATGCGCATGTGATTGGTCCTTTGGGACATAGTGTAGATGTGAGTATGCACCTGGTAACTATTATTAAGCGATGTAAGGTAAAGAGTTATCTGATAATTTGATTAAAGTGCTATCCCATGAATTTGAATTAATTCTGGGTATGGATAATTTTGGAATCTAGAATGATGTGGAGAATAAGATAAACTGGTGATATTTTGTACGCCTGTCAGTTATCTCAATGAAATCATCTGAACATGAGCATGTAAAAACATGGGGATGGGAAAAGTGCATTAATATTGCATTAACTGCATTATTGCATCATCTTGCATACATATAACATCATACAATCATTCGCATTCCTTGACCATGTGTGCAAAAAAAAAAATGTATGTGACTCATTTGAAGAGAAAGCTGACGGGATGTACCTACAATGTGTAGTGTTGGAACAGGATTTTTAAGGAAAAGCGATGTGTTTGTTATGAAAGTTAGAAGTGTGAATAATTAAAATTAAGAAGATGAAGTTAATTATAAAGTTTAAACAAGTGACTGTGAATAAGGTTTAGATGAAGAAAGAATAACAGGAGTGAGAGTAGTAACTGGAGTATCTCATAAATTGATGTGTTAAGGAATTTGGTAATAAGAATGTGAAATTAAAAGTGTTTATTGAAGAAGTATATGTGTTTGGGTTTCTGATGTGTGTTAAGGGTTGCCTTGGTGGTGCAAAAAAAAAAATTAAAGAGAAAGGTGACCTTAATTGTTAGATTAAGTTTGAATTTCGCGGACGAAATTCTTTTAAGGAGGGGAGAGTTGTAACGCCCCGAAAACTACCCTAGTAATATGTTGGCTGATGAGGGTAATCACGTGAATTTAATAGTGAGTTTGCTAATTTGGATTTAAGATTAATTAAGAGTTGAGGACCCAATTGCATAAATAAAATTATTTAAGTGACTAAAGTAATGGACTTGAGAAATCAGATTTATGAATGGGCTCAATTTGGACTAAGGAGGCTGTGGGCTTAATCTAAATTAGATGGGTTTTTGGGCTTAAGGCTTAAAGTCCATTAGTGGGACAGATTTGTAGTAGAGCCCATGATCCATTGCTGTAAATTCCACCTAGGATTATGCATGAGGGAGAGAGAATGTGACAAGTGGGAGTGGCATGCATTGGAGGGAAAAGAGGTGGATTGGCATGCATTGGTTGCAAGGGGCGGCAGCTTTTATTTCCATATTCCTCTCTCTTTCATTTTCTACTTGCTATCTCTCTCATACGTTTCCTTTCAGTTTTCTCTCAAAGATTTCTGTGTTCTTCTACTACTCCTTTCTCCATTGTCCTCTTGGTGTATTGGGTGGAAGTTCTGCTGTATTAAAAAGGTCTAGAGGAGTGCATGCGTGTGTGTGTGTTTCTGCATCTTAGAAGGTGAGTTATATTCTACCTGAAAATCACCTATCCTCATCTTTCTTGCTTTTTGCTTGAGAATGAGATTCTGATCCTTGTTCTCTATTTCTGGAAATATGGGTATTGGTGGTCACGAGAAAGGAAAACGAAAAGAAGAGGATTGATGATAAAAGTGCCATGTGAGCTTAAGAGGAGCTAAGGATAGAGAGGTTTGGGAACTAACCTTTGTTATATATGTGTAAATTAGTTTATCATGTGACAATTGAAAGATGATATAGTTGGAATATATGGTTGATTTGTGTTGGAACTGATGATTGAATTGTTGTGTGCTTAATTAAAGTATAAACCCTAGTTAGGGAAAAATTCTGTTTATATGTCACCAGACCTCCGTGTAGTGTTTTGGTCATAACTAGAGTGTTAGAACTCCAAATTATGTTATTGTTGCGCCATTTGAACCAAAACTTCCAAAAATACAAAAGTGACACAAATGACTATGAGCTAATTCTGGCTCTAAGAAACCTAAAAATTGCAAAAACAGACGTGTCTCTACCTTGGTAGGCTCACTGGAACAGTCTGTATTTTTTAATTCATAACTTATGTTTTACAAATCCAATTTACCTGAAAATTGTCCCATTTGAAAGATAAGACATATATGAATAAATGTTAATAAGAGACTCTTGCCTAAAACTGAGTTTAAGACATCCGTTTGGGCTGTACAAAACTGTGGTGCGAAGCAGTCCTGAAGTTTAGCTTCTGTTTTGCTTATTTTGGTATGTCACGGTCACAATGAAATTCATTGCCACCGTGACATATGTTTTTAGAGGGCAGAATACCTATTTATGGACCTCACGGTCATAACCAATTCATTGCCACCGTGACCCCTCTCTGTTTTGTCTATTTAGGGTGTTTTTCTTTCCGAAATGCACCCGAACTTCACTATGAGTTCCCGTAGCTTGTCCAATCCATGTTTATCATTATAAAATGAGTATCTTAAGCATGATGAACTATGAATGCTAATTTATATAAATATGTATGAGCTTTAAGTGTTCTAAGGGTGATGAACTAAGTATGTGAAAGGGGATAATTAAGGATGAAAAACCATGGGTTCGAATATGATAAATGAAGTATATAAGCATATAATTGAGATGATCATGCGAATATGTTAATATGCGAAATAGAGATGCATGATAGCCTAACTAAGCTTGAATGCATCATCATGCGAACATGCGACTATGTGAATTAGATATGCATGATTAGCCTAACTATGCTTGATTGCATCATAAAGAAAAATAATTACATATGCGATAAATAACCTATGTGCTTGGATTTTAACGTGAGAAGGAGTCTTGTTATGAGAATGTACACTGCCATTAGAATGAATTATTATGCAAGATATTTAAGGATGTTATATTGGTTCATGCAGATAAATGAGTGATTGTATATTATGATAACGATGAATGTGATTAAATGCTTTCAGCTTATGAGGTGATTATGAATTACATGAATGTGTACTTTGGAGAGAAATGTGAACATGATTGTATGCTTACAAACATGTGTGAGCTATTATGCGTTATGAGCTATTTCATATGACTATATGAATGAGTTATACCATGCGGATATGTTAACCATGATAGTGAATTATGAAGTGACCTACCCTGTGTATTATGTGTGTATTAAGTGATGTATATTCGCATACAAACATGATGATTCTCGAATGTGATTAAACATGTGATTATCAACTTTGAAAGAATGAGTTTGGAAACACAATGAGTATGCCAGTGAAGTGAATAGCTATGTGCTAAAGCGAATGTGATGTTGGCCAACAACATATGTGACATGGCCTATCTACGTATGTGATGTGAAAAGTGATCAAAGTGAAATGAATAATTTGTTTAACAACTTAAGCCTGCGAGTCAAGTAGTGGATAGTTAGGCATGCCTATAGGGTCAAGTGCTGCAGCCCCATGCGTTAAATGTGTCTGATTCCATGGGAATCACAATGCGAATATCCTTACTGGATTGTGTTATATGTGGAATGATGAAAGGTACCAGAAGGTACTAATGTGATATGAAGCACCAGAAGGTGCTAATGTGAAAAAGTAGTCTCGATGAGATTACTGGTATCTGAGAGATACCGATGCGATACCCGTTATCCGCGTCTTGAGTTGCAGGCGAAGCTTATAATAATAACAATAATAATGATATTGTGACCATGAGCTGAGTATTATGTTAGTGAGAATGTGAATGTGATATGTTATAATTGTCATGCGATACAGTTATATGGGTATGACTCATTAGGAAGAATATATGTGTATGAGCATGAATATTTGTATAAATCAAGCTATAAATTGCTGAAATAACATTAAGAGAATGCCAAAATATGATTAAGTGCATACCCATTGATTTAAGCAATGCAATATGCTTATTGACATAAGAGTACATGAATAATCTGCATGCAAGTTGTTATGTACCTTAACTTGCTATAAATGTCATGTACTATATAGTTTGTGATTGTAATTGATGCGGATTTGTATTAAATGGGTGTTGGTGTTGATAATTGATACTGTATAATGTAAGTTAATGCATTATGAGTATAATATGTTGTATCTTGAATGCTATGTCGAATCACAAGTAAATAACGGTAAGCTTTACATTAATTAATGTATATGTATATGTATATGTGGTACTATTGGAAATTGAATAAAGGTATGCATTGTTTGAGTTTGTATTTGTAACATGCTAAAGGTGTTCTCACATTGGTGAGTGCTAATGGCTATTTGATGTACATATGTTCATATTTATATGTATACTCATAGGTAATTATAAAGCTGTATATAAGTATGTGATTAATATTAGTAATCACTATGAGTGTTTATGTCACACCCCATTTGCCCCCTAGTAGAATGAGCCTGTCTGTCTGTCTATCTGTCTGTCTGTATGTGTAAGCATTCGCATGTGTACAGTATTTCATAAGGGGTATTTCAGTAAAATGCATGATTTTGGGGTTTTATTATTGTGTGGGTACATACATGGCATTAGTGTGTGAATTAATTAGTAATTACTTGTGTACACTTGAACATACCATATTAGGGTGTTATTAGTTGGGAATCATTTGTGTGCACTTACATATACCATTGTAGGGTACATTTAAATGAGGTTACTTAGGGTGTGTGTAATGCATTGTATTTTAGTATGAGTGATTACTTTCACCAATAGGAAATGGATACATATTTAGAATAAAGAAAAGAAAAAGAAAAGGGAATGAGGAAAAAGAAACTTACAGATTCACGTTTTTCTCACTCACTCTCTCTTCTTCTTCACTTTCTTTATTGCCAAGTACTGTGTATTTTGATTCAAGGTTCTATTGGTGAAATTAATCCTCCCTTTGCATTCCTTAGCTTGGTAAGTACAAGATCTAGTCTTTGTTTTACTGTAAATTGCATCTTCATCTTCTTCCTTGAGTTAGATTTAACTTAGGGTTTTCTTTGTGGATGTTCTTGCTGTGATTGTGTTTAGCTGAAGCTCCACGTGATCCAAAGGGGAAAGAGGTTGCTGGACCTAGTGGAGCTAAGTGAGAGAGACTTAGATTTCAGGTTTGGGAACAATTGCTTGTGATCTGCATAATTTGAGTTTACTGGTATTTCTAGGGTTTATATGTTCTTGAACAATTTGAATGTAAATACCTTGAATTGGGTTGATTGAATTCTGTTTTGAGCTGTTTATATGATGTTTAAATTGTTTGGGATCTTCCTTGAAAGGTAAGAATGGATTTGAGTGGTTTAAAATCAAACTGGGATTGAAATTGGTGTTCTGAGAATTCTGGAAATTCTGGAAAAGTCGATATACTGTTGAATTTCTTCAGGTCGCGTGACTCGCTACGCAGGAAGGCAAGTCACGTCGCGTGACCCTCGGTCACGGCGTGACCTGCCTGCTGAGAAGCCAGTCGCGTGACCAGCTGAAGAGGAAGCAAGTCACGCGACGTGATCTTCGGTCACGTCGTGTGACCTGCGAAGGAAAAAGGCAGATCACGCAACGTGATCTGCGAGGGAGAGCAGCGTCACGTCGCGTGACCCTCGGTCACGCCGTGACCTGCATGTGCATTGCGTGATCCGCGAGGATCACGCAACGCGTTAGGCGGGGAACAAGCAGGTCACGAGACGTGACCCTCGGTCACGCCGTGACCTGCCTGTTGAGTCGCCAGTTTCTCCGTTCAGCCCGTTTTTCCGAAATTTCCTGGTTTTTAACTCAGAACTGAATTTGGTATTTCTTCTGAATGGACTTTAATATTGTACGATGCATGTTTTACTGTTTAATGCTTCGATATGCGTGATAGCATGATTTTCTGAGGAATTATATTCTGTATCCTGAAATGTGATCTGTTTGACGCATAACCTGCTAGAGTCGAGTAAGTGGATAGTTAGGCATGCCTAATAGAGTCTTTTAGCTGCAGCCCTCAGTTCAGTTTGGACCCCGATCAGGTCCCCGTCTGGTTCCTCGCGAACCCTTCAGTATAGAATCTTGTTTAAGATTCCCTCAGTATATAAATAACATGTTCTGATAAATGATATAATATTTGACTTGTACCTGTGAGGTACCCTCAGTATTCGATTCGTACCCGTAAGGTACCCTCAGTACACTCGTTATCCACTGTCTAGAGTCAGCAGGTATTCTTTAAATGTTAATGGAAATGTTCTGATCTGATATGGCTTTGAATGGGATATCTGAATGAGTTTAATGATGAAATACATGTTGGTTTATTCTGTAATGCATATGATGATGAGATTCTGAAAGTATGGTATTTAAATGCGGGCATGTTTATATGAATTATGCAACAGTCCTTGCATCCTGTCATTGTGAATGTGTTATGCCTTGACGACCACTGTGAGTGGCCGTCCATAATTTTTGTGTGTTTCCCCACTAAGCGTTTTATCGCTTAGCACGGTGTGTTTACCCGTGCAGGTGCGGAAGACGTTTTGCGTTGAGAGAGTCGCCGTCATCAAGCCAACACAGAAGGGATTAGTGTAGGGCTCAGTTTTGTATCAGTTATTGATTCTTTTTGTATAGAACTCTCTGTATCAGCTTCCGCTTTTGTATCTATATTTTGTATATGTAATATTATTTTGTTCAGCTAGTTGATCAGATCATTATTGTAATAGTTTAATTATAGTAATGCATGATCAGCTTTTGCTTTCTGCATGTAAAGTTTTTAATTATTCTGTATCTTTTGAATGTATGTTATGAATGGATATATGTTTTGCTTTGCTATTGTTTGGTGACACCTTGTCTCATACGGCATCTCACTCCTTATCGGATGGGATCGCCTACGTATGGGAAGGGGGTGTTACAGTTAGTGGTATCAGAGCATAGGTTTAGGCATTTCTGGGTGTTGTTATGATTGTTCTGATTTTCTTAGATGCGTTTATGTCTAGATCTGTGTTGGCTGATACGGTTATTTCTTGTTTGTTTAGATGGCTTCTAATTCTGCTCATGGTGCGCGTGAGGAGTCCGCCGAGAGTGTGAATCCTCCCGCTGTTGATCAGTCTGTTTCTGTTAATGTGTCGGCTCAGCATGCTAGGGTTCAGCCCGAGGCCGCAGCCATGCCCTTAGAGGCTATGTTTAGACTGCATCAGGACATGGCTAGGGTTCTGGAGAGAGTGACTGCTCCTAGAGCACCTATGGAGAATCTGAGGAGAGCAGGAGTTGAGGATTTCTATGGTACTGGGTTGAATGAGTCTGAGATTGCAGAGAGATGGTTAGATAAAGTGAAGCGTGCTTTGAGAGAGATTCGGTGTCCTCCCGACCAGCAGGCAGAGTGTGCATTAGCTCTTCTTCAGGGGTCTGCTTTTGAGTGGTGGGAGTTGGTTTGCAGGCATCCTCAGTTACCGGATCCGATTACCTGGGAGTTCTTTGAGGGTGAGTTCATAAAGAAGTACATTACTCAGACCTATAGAGATTCGAGATGGGCGCAGTTTTTGGGTTTGAGACAGAGAGCTTTGTCAGTAGCTGATTATGAGAAAGAGTTTAACAGGTTATCGCGCTATGCCCCACGAGGAGTTATGACTGATGACTTTAGATGCAAGCATTTCGAGGCAGGGTTAAATGAGTCATTGAAGATTGCTTTGATTTCACTGATGTGTATTCCTGGGGTCAGTTATTATCAGATTGTGGAGGCTGCAGTGAGAGCAGAGTTGTCTGAGACAGTGATGAGAGAGAGAGCTCAGAGGAGGAGTTCTTCCCGTGGAGGATCTTCTTCGAGTAAGAGATCGAGGGACCCACAGGATGAGTCAGCATCTGGTCCGGCTTCTAGAGGTAGACGTCAGGGTTCTACAGCTGTGTCAGGTTCTGGTAGGGGTGGTAGAGCTGAGACTACTCCAGTTTGTCCTCATTGTAGTAAGTCGCATCGTGGTGAGTGTAGGTGGCTCACTGGTGCATGCTTCAGGTGTGGGAGTTCTGAGCATCGGTTGGCCGGTTGTCCGAGAGTACAGGAGGATTTAGGTTCCCAGAGAGAGGGCAGTAGGGTCGGTTCGAATGCTTCTCAGGCTACCCGTGGCAGAGGCCGAGGTAGAGGTAGAGGTGGTCGGCATAGAGATGGTGCTGCTTCTGAGACTGTTGAGCATCCTCATCAGAGTGGTGTTAGAGCTTATGCTATGAGAGCCAGAGATGAGCAGGACGCGCCTGATGTTATAGCTGGTAAGTTCCTACTCCATGACACTGAGTTGTATGCTCTAATTGATCCTGGTTCCACACACTCATATTTGTGCACAGATAGAGTTATTGATAAATTGCATTCAGTTGATCAGTTAGATTATGAGATTTGTGTGACCAGTCCATTAGGGCATAGTGTCAGTGTGAGTAGAGTTTTTAGGAGTTGTCCTCTGATTGTTGAGGGAGTTGTGCTTCCAGCGGATCTGATTGAGTTACCCTTCAGAGAGTTTGACTTGATTCTGGGTATGGACTGGTTGGGTAAGTATCGGGCTGTAGTGGATTGCCATAGGAAGACAGTGGTACTTCGGGATAGAAGTCAGTCTCTTGTGTTTCTGAAAGGTTTGGGTGCTAGTTCAGTGAATAATGTTATTTCTGTGTTGCAAGCCAAGAGATTCATCAGGAAAGGTTGTGAGGCTTTTCTAGCTGTTGTGTTAGATTCCAGGAGGGATCAGGTTCAGATTGAGGATATTCCTGTTGTGCGAGAGTTTGGGGATGTGTTTCCGAGCGAGTTGCCTGGTTTGCCTCCTGAGAGAGAGGTTGAGTTGTCCATTGAGATCATGCCGGGTACTGCACCTATTTCGAGAGCACCTTATCGGATGGCTCCTGTATAGTTGAGGGAACTTAAATCTCAGCTACAAGAGTTATTGGATAAGAGGTTTATTAGACCGAGCATATCTCCTTGGGGAGCTCCAGTGCTGTTTGTCAAGAAGAAAGATGGATCCCTGCGGATGTGCATTGACTACCGCCAGATTAATAAAGTTACTGTGAAAAACAAGTATCCTTTGCCTAGGATTGAGGATTTATTTGATCAGCTTCGAGGTGCGGGTGTCTTTTCCAAGATAGATCTTCGATCAGGGTACTACCAGCTTCGTGTTCAGGATGCAGATGTGGTTAAGACTGCATTTCGGACTAGGTATGGCCACTATGAGTTTCTTGTGATGCCGTTTGGTTTGACAAATGCTCCAGCGGCTTTTATGGATCTGATGAACCGTGTGTTTAGGCCATATTTAGATCGATTTGTAGTAGTGTTCATTGATGACATCTTGGTGTATTCCAAGAATGAGAGTGAGCATGAGGAGCATCTCAGATTGGTTCTTCAGATGTTGAGAGAGCATCATTTGTTTGCTAAGCTTAGCAAATGTGATTTCTGGCTTCGAGAAGTGTCATTTTTGGGTCATATTATTTCAGCTAGTGGTATTCAGGTTGATCCAGCCAAGATTGAGGCGATAGTTGATTGAAAAGCGCCTCGAAATGTTCAGGAAGTGAGGAGTTTCCTCGGTTTAGCAGGTTATTACCGTCGGTTCGTTAAGGGATTTTCTGTGATTGCTGCTCCTATGACTAGATTGTTGAGGAAAGGAGTTAGATTTGAGTGGTCAGACAGGTGTCAGTCTTGTTTTGATCGGTTAAAGCAGTTGCTTGTTGAGGCTCCTATCCTTACTCAACCCACCTCGGGTAAGGAGTTTGTCATTTACAGTGATGCTTCTGGAGTTGGTCTTGGATGTGTACTGATGCAGGAAGGAAAGGTAGTGGCTTATGCTTCTCGTCAGTTGAAGCCACATGAGAAGAACTATCCGACGCATGATTTAGAGTTGGCGGCTGTAATCTTTGCTTTGAAGATTTGGCGTCACTACTTGTATGGGGAAAAGTGTAGGATCTTCTCGGACCACAAGAGTTTGAAGTACTTCCTTTCACAGAAAGAGTTGAACATGAGACAGCGCAGATGGCTTGAGTTATTTAAGGACTACGACTGCATTGTGGATTACCATCCTGATAAGGCCAATGTAGTTGCAGATGCTTTGAGTCGTAAGTCAGTTTCAGCCTTGTTCTTGAGGCGTTTCAGATGGCGTTTTGGTTCAGATGGGGCTTTGCTTGCCCAGTTGCGTGTGAAGCCTACTTTGAGACAGAGGATAGTGGATGCTCAGAGAGATGATGTGAGGCTTCAGCGGATTGTGCATGAGGTTAGATCGGGTAAGCCATCAGAGTTCTCAGTTCAGGATGGGGTACTTATGTTCAGAGGTCGTTTGTGCGTGCCAGAGTCTGAGGATTTGAGGAGACAGCTCTTGAGTGAGGCGCATAGTTCAGTCTTTACTATGCATCCGGGCAGTGAGAAGATGTACAGAGATATGAAGCAATTCTATTGGTGGTCCGGTATGAAGCGTGACATAGTGGATTTTGTTTCCAAGTGCTTGACTTGTCAGCAGGTAAAGGCTGAGCATCAGGTTCCTTCAGGTCTGCTTATGCCTTTATCCATTCCTGAGTGGAAATGGAATGATATCACCATGGACTTTGTTTCTGGTTTGCCTTTGACTCAGAGGAAGCATGATTCAGTTTGGGTTATTGTCGATCGACTTACCAAGTCAGCTCACTTCTTGCCAGTTAGAGTGGACTACTCCATGGACAGATTAGCCAGTATCTATGTAGATGAGATAGTTCGATTGCATGGTGTGCCTTTGTCCATAGTGTCAGATCGGGATCCGAGGTTTACTTCCAAGTTTTGGAAGGAGTTACAGAGAGCTTTGGGCACTAGGTTGAACTTCAGTACAGCGTTTCATCCTCAGACCGATGGTCAGTCAGAGCGAGTTATTCAGATTCTGGAGGATATGATGAGGGCTTGTACTTTGGACTTTCCGGGCAGTTGGGACAGATATGTATCATTGATGGAGTTTGCCTACAACAACAGTTTCCAGTCGAGTATTGGTATGGCACCATATGAGGCTCTGTATGGTCGTCAGTGTAGGACTCCGATTTGTTGGACCGAGCTATCTGAGAGATCTATGATTGGACCTGACTTGGTTAGGGATACTGAAGAGAAGATCAGGGTAGTGCAGCGGAATTTGAAGGCAGCCAAGGATCGACAGAAGTCTTATGCCAATTTGAAAAGGAAAGATGTGCAATTTGAGATCGGGGACAAAGTTTTCCTTAAAGTTTCTCCTTGGAGGAGAGTGCTTTGATTTTGAAAGAAAGGCAAGCTTAGTCCTCGTTTCATTGGACCTTATGAGATTTTGGCTAAGGTGGGACCTGTAGCCTACAGATTGGCGTTACCGATGGAGTTAGCGAAGTTGCATGATGTGTTTCACGTTTCGATGCTTCGTCGGTACAGATCAGATCCTTCTCATGTTCTGTCAGTTCAGGATATCCAGGTTCAGCCAGACTTTTCTTATGATGAGGAACCGCGAGCTATTCTAGCCCGAGAGGTGAGGCAGTTGAGAAATAAGCAGATTCCTTTGGTTAAAGTATTATGGATCCATCATGGAGTCGAGGAAGCGACTTGGGAGCCAGAGGAGTCGATGAGAGCTCAGTATCCACAGTTATTCAGTTCAGGTGAGAATTTCGAGGACGAAATTCTTATTAGTAGGGGAGAGTTGTCACACCCCATTTGCCCCCTAGTAGAATGAGCCTGTCTGTCTGTCTATCTGTCTGTCTGTATGTGTAAGCATTCGCATGTGTACAGTATTTCATAAGGGGTATTTCAGTAAAATGCATGATTTTGGGGTTTTATTATTGTGTGGGTACATACATGGCATTAGTGTGTGAATTAATTAGTAATTACTTGTGTACACTTGAACATACCATATTAGGGTGTTATTAGTTGGGAATCATTTGTGTGCACTTACATATACCATTGTAGGGTACATTTAAATGAGGTTACTTAGGGTGTGTGTAATGCATTGTATTTTAGTATGAGTGATTACTTTCACCAATAGGAAATGGATACATATTTAGAATAAAGAAAAGAAAAAGAAAAGGGAATGAGGAAAAAGAAACTTACAGATTCACGTTTTTCTCACTCACTCTCTCTTCTTCTTCACTTTCTTTATTGCCAAGTACTGTGTATTTTGATTCAAGGTTCTATTGGTGAAATTAATCCTCCCTTTGCATTCCTTAGCTTGGTAAGTACAAGATCTAGTCTTTGTTTTACTGTAAATTGCATCTTCATCTTCTTCCTTGAGTTAGATTTAACTTAGGGTTTTCTTTGTGGATGTTCTTGCTGTGATTGTGTTTAGCTGAAGCTCCACGTGATCCAAAGGGGAAAGAGGTTGCTGGACCTAGTGGAGCTAAGTGAGAGAGACTTAGATTTCAGGTTTGGGAACAATTGCTTGTGATCTGCATAATTTGAGTTTACTGGTATTTCTAGGGTTTATATGTTCTTGAACAATTTGAATGTAAATACCTTGAATTGGGTTGATTGAATTCTGTTTTGAGCTGTTTATATGATGTTTAAATTGTTTGGGATCTTCCTTGAAAGGTAAGAATGGATTTGAGTGGTTTAAAATCAAACTGGGATTGAAATTGGTGTTCTGAGAATTCTGGAAATTCTGGAAAAGTCGATATACTGTTGAATTTCTTCAGGTCGCGTGACTCGCTACGCAGGAAGGCAAGTCACGTCGCGTGACCCTCGGTCACGGCGTGACCTGCCTGCTGAGAAGCCAGTCGCGTGACCAGCTGAAGAGGAAGCAAGTCACGCGACGTGATCTTCGGTCACGTCGTGTGACCTGCGAAGGAAAAAGGCAGATCACGCAACGTGATCTGCGAGGGAGAGCAGCGTCACGTCGCGTGACCCTCGGTCACGCCGTGACCTGCATGTGCATTGCGTGATCCGCGAGGATCACGCAACGCGTTAGGCGGGGAACAAGCAGGTCACGAGACGTGACCCTCGGTCACGCCGTGACCTGCCTGTTGAGTCGCCAGTTTCTCCGTTCAGCCCGTTTTTCCGAAATTTCCTGGTTTTTAACTCAGAACTGAATTTGGTATTTCTTCTGAATGGACTTTAATATTGTACGATGCATGTTTTACTGTTTAATGCTTCGATATGCGTGATAGCATGATTTTCTGAGGAATTATATTCTGTATCCTGAAATGTGATCTGTTTGACGCATAACCTGCTAGAGTCGAGTAAGTGGATAGTTAGGCATGCCTAATAGAGTCTTTTAGCTGCAGCCCTCAGTTCAGTTTGGACCCCGATCAGGTCCCCGTCTGGTTCCTCGCGAACCCTTCAGTATAGAATCTTGTTTAAGATTCCCTCAGTATATAAATAACATGTTCTGATAAATGATATAATATTTGACTTGTACCTGTGAGGTACCCTCAGTATTCGATTCGTACCCGTAAGGTACCCTCAGTACACTCGTTATCCACTGTCTAGAGTCAGCAGGTATTCTTTAAATGTTAATGGAAATGTTCTGATCTGATATGGCTTTGAATGGAATATCTGAATGAGTTTAATGATGAAATACATGTTGGTTTATTCTGTAATGCATATGATGATGAGATTCTGAAAGTATGGTATTTAAATGCGGGCATGTTTATATGAATTATGCAACAGTCCTTGCATCCTGTCATTGTGAATGTGTTATGCCTTGACGACCACTGTGAGTGGCCGTCCATAATTTTTGTGTGTTTCCCCACTAAGCGTTTTATCGCTTAGCACGGTGTGTTTACCCGTGCAGGTGCGGAAGACGTTTTGCGTTGAGAGAGTCGCCGTCATCAAGCCAACACAGAAGGGATTAGTGTAGGGCTCAGTTTTGTATCAGTTATTGATTCTTTTTGTATAGAACTCTCTGTATCAGCTTCCGCTTTTGTATCTATATTTTGTATATGTAATATTATTTTGTTCAGCTAGTTGATCAGATCATTATTGTAATAGTTTAATTATAGTAATGCATGATCAGCTTTTGCTTTCTGCATGTAAAGTTTTTAATTATTCTGTATCTTTTGAATGTATGTTATGAATGGATATATGTTTTGCTTTGCTATTGTTTGGTGACACCTTGTCTCATACGGCATCTCACTCCTTATCGGATGGGATCGCCTACGTATGGGAAGGGGGTGTTACAGTTTATCCATCTTTTGTCGTTCCCCACTAAGCGATTATCGCTTAGCATGGATGTTTTGTCCATGTAGGTATGTGAAGATAGTATTTGGAAGACAGTCCAGCATTGCCAACGGCCAACACGTTAGGAACCGCTGCAATAGTAGGCTATTTTGTAATATTATAAGATGTGTAAATATAATTGATATGTGCATAAGAACTGAAGTGTTTGTAATAAAGATGTTGTATTTTGTAAAGTCACAACTGATATAAGACTATGAATGATATGAAAGTTAATGTTTGGATTTTCGAAACGTAATCTAGTATTGTATGTTAAAGAAATTTTATTAATCCTGAACTTTGTTTGTAAAACTATTTGATGCGCATGTGTTTGTGTTGTAACACTCCATAGTCACCTTAGTAAATCTCTACAGGTGGTTAGGGGGTGTCACACTGGATAGGTGGGGATAGCATGCTCTGCGACTTTTCGATCGATTCCTGGCATATCTTCGTAGGTCCAGGCAAAGACTTTTTCATATTTTTTTAAGATTCTCTCAAATTTTTCTCGCTCTTCAAGAGTTATATTTGATGCTATCAAAATTTCTTTTGGATTGTCTAGGGTTCCAAGATTGAATGGAGTAGCATCAGTTGAATCAATATCAAATATGGATGGATAATGATCATGATCATGCATAGTGAAATCATCAGAAATATCACACAAGTAAGCAAAACCATTCAATTTATTAATAAGATTGAAATTGTCATTGACATCATTGAAAAGTTCTGGAGTAAAAAGAAAATCTAAACTATCTTCCTCTTCCTCCTCTGCTAGTGTACGTGCCGCAGTCGACGTTTCCGCATCATATTGGCCCTTTGGAGTCTCCTCATCCATCTTCCGCACAGCTTCCTCTATCTTGGCCTTTCCTTTCAGCTGGGTGGTTATCATCTTTTCAGTAATTATTTCTTCCGGCATCTCGCGGTCCCAAATTGTCCTACTGGTCATAATTTCTTCATCCCAAAAACCCTCTGCTGGCTTGATTAATCCAATGCTCCAGTCATAGACATCATTAAAAACCTCGAACCCTGGCACAATTATTCCATCCAGCCACTGCGGTTCATTTTCTCCTGCATAGGCACATGCTGCGGTTGCTGGCACAAAGGTCTTCCAAATATGGGGAACTTCCATTTTCGACTTCTCGCCCCTTTTTATAGCACCTGTATATCCAAGACCCCTCTTGTCCTTTTGACCCTTAGTGGTAACGGCTGTCGGTATCCCTTGAGAATTCTTGCCCAGCCCTGCACCAGGGAGGAATGACATTTTCTTCATCATATTCAATACCTGGGGGCTTTCTTCCTTCTGCTCTTCTTTGCCTATCATGGTGACATGAAACCCATTAAACGGCTGCCTGGCTATCTCTAGCAATGAAACCTGATTCTCTCGTGCAGCTTTTATAGTCACGATCTGGCCCTCGTAAGGTATCTTTACCATCTGATGCAGTGTAGAGGGGACTCCTCCCAATCTATAAAACCATGGTCTGCCTAGCAAAGCTGAGAAATTGGCGGGTATGGGCAACACCACAAACTCTACTTCTGACTCTACCGGTCCCGTTTTCACCACTGCTGTGAAGGTTCCCGAAGCCTGCCTACGCGAGTTGTCATATGCCGTGATGTTAAGATCAGATTTTGCCAACATATCCTCTGTTACCCCAAAAGCTGCTATTGCTACCTGTGGGAATACATTTATGGAAGAACCATCATCCACCATCACACAGGCGGTATGCTTTTGGTTAATCTGCTCCCTTATGTACAAAGGGCGATTATGGCCGCGACCTTCTGCTGGCAGATCCGCACTGGTAAAAACAACATTTTCTCCCGATCCTCCTTTTACTACCTCAAGAAGTTCCGTAGGTGAAATGGTCGTAGCCACGGTTGCTTCGTATAAAGCCTCCACCACCTTCTGCCTATGTGATGGCGACTGTCTCAAAAGATCCCATATGGAAACCTGAGCCGGCGTCTTTTTCAGTTGCTTGACGATTGGATCTTCCTCTAGCTCCTTTCCCCTTCTGTCCTCAATCGGCTCTTGTGGCTTCTCTACTTTCGGGGCTACCCTTCCACTCCGGGTCATAGCCCCCACTTCTTTCCTTTTTGGTTCTTCTCCTTCCTCTTCTGAACCCCAAAGGTCGAAAAATGTTTCTAAATCATCACTTTCAGTTCCACTATCACCAGCGGACCAGCAATCGATCACTGCAGCGGGAAGCCCTTCTTCACTCCCCTCATAGAGGCTCGTAACAGCAGTGTGGGTATCGTTGCCGTATAATTCCTTCAACATAAAGTTCTCGGGAAAACTAGACCCGATCATATTCACTGGCGGAGGCATGTTATTGTACCCGGCTTTCTTTTGACCCTCTCTCTTTTCTGGATCTGTGATCTATTTTGAGTCGATCAAATCCTGAATTGCGTGCCTCAAAGTCCTACAGTTATCGGTTACATGTCTAGTGTACTGATGATATGCACAAAACTCATCGTCTTTGTGTCCTGGCGTGCCTTGAGTTCTCGCAGGTCTGGGCGGTAGGGGTTGCAGCTTATTCTCTTTCATCAGTCTTCTTAGTACCCATGATAAGGACCTCCCGAGATTGGAGAAATGTCTCGGAGTGGCATTTGTAGTTGACACCTCAGCAATCTTCCTTGTACCACTAGCAGAACTTGTTGGTCTGCCGGCCCCTTGACTCCCACTACCTCTCTTAGGATAGTTCTCATTTCCTGCTTTCCTAACAAGGTACTCTCCCTCGGCCTTAATGGCGATGTCCTTCAGGGACTCCCAATCTTTTAGTCCTTTCATCCTTAATCCATTCCTCAAATACGGGCTCGCATTTTTAATGAATAATCGTATTTGATCCTGGGTATCTGGTTTCCTCTTCATTTCCATCACCCGATTCCTCCACCGAGTTAGATACTCATGGAAGGACTCTCCTTCTCTCTGCTGTAACAGTCAGGTCCTTCAGGGTTACCTCCATTCTTGTACTGCAATCATATTGCCTCAAAAATTCCTCTGTCAATAAATCTCAGTCTTCCTTAGTTCGGCGATCGAGCCCGTGATACCAACCCACTGCCGAGCCCGTCAAGCTCAAGCAAAAGTACTCAATCTTCTGCTTCCTCGTCAAAGTGGTGCCTTTCATCACCAATGAGTACTGCTTTATATGTGCTAGGGGATCAGAAGTACCGTCAAACTTTGGTACATCCAGCATCTTAAAGTTCATTGGGACTAGATCTTCTCCTTCTAACTCTTTATCCTCAGGATTCACTCCTTGGCCTTTTGTCAACATCCTCGTCATAGCTTCAAATCTCTCTTCCACTTTCCTCCAGATGGCTTCTTCAATTTGAGGGGCTTTCCCTTTCTCAGACATACGTTCCTCATATTCCTCGTCTTCCCAATCATCATCCAGCCTCGGGACAGGTCTTCCCCTATGTGCCCCCGAAGTAGTAGCTCTTAGGTTCACGAGTGGCGGGCGAGTTTCATCTTGTGGGTCCTCTCTGACCTCTTCCCTTTCATTATTCCTCACAGGAGGAGGCTGCGGGTTTTGCGTGGCTGCTTGTTGACCCATTGCGGCTATCATTGCCAACACCCGGTTCTCAAACTCTTCCAACCTTCGGCCCACTTCCTCTGCTATCATTTCCCGGGTGGCCTCTGCCCCTCTCGGTGAGTTTGCCATTTCTTCGGGTACAGAAAACTGATCCAAAGTGGCGTAACTGGTCTCAGAAGAACTGTCCGGATACTCTATTCTTTCTGGTAACTCAAAAAATAGATTCCTGCGTAGCCGTCCCTGGGACCCTCTTGTCCACCTAGGCGAATCTATGATGGCTGAAAAACACAGGGGTCAGGATAATGCATGATTGCGCAAAAAATAATGCATGATCGTGCTATGCAGCACTCACAAGCCACATGCAAGCACATAGGTCCTTCCAACCTTATTACTCCCGCACACGAGGTCATAGTCTCTTTCCTAGGTGGGATTGGCCCATGGGTCAATCTGGGGACCCGATGAACGCGTATGGTGCACGGTGGAAATCCGGCAGCATAACCTCTCCTAACTAATGCACAGGCGGATGGGTTATGATCATCATGTATTTAGGCAATCCGAATAAGGCGTCCTGGGCCTATCGGGGCATGAAAGCCTTTGATTAGGTGACCATTCGAACTATTTGGGTTTGTCCAATACCTAATGATCCATACAGCAAACATCGTATTAAGGTTCATGCCACTTGGGGGAAGTAACTATTTTCATTTACATGAGCTTTAGTCAAAGGGTGGTGTTACTTTAGGGCTACCCAAGCATGGTCCCTGCCAACGGGTCTAGCTCATCACGAGCGTAACGACCGATCGGGTCACCATTTAATATACCATGATGGTACGAGGCTTGGGCTGGTGATTATCCTTAACACTTCCCTAAATTGAGTGAAAATAGGGTCGTGCTTCAGGAACGCACCGGGCCTAAAAGAGGGACCAAACTAGCATAGATCTAAGGCTTTAATGCGATGCAATGCAGTTTTGAAAGAAGGTGAAATTTTTAAGCTAAAATCTAATTATAAATTTTAATCAAAGTACTTTCGAATCGAAGTCTCGAGTATGTCCCCAGCGGAGTCGCCACTGTGACGCGAGCCGAACCTCAAGGCCTCCCGAAAGCCCGCTTCAGGGCAATCAGGAGAGGTTCATAAAACTTTTAAGGTATTTACAAGTGCGTCTATTTTGGGCAACAATGAGGTTTCTTGGAGTCGCCACCCAATAGAACATTGGGAAGGGTCATCTAGCCTTATCGAGCCTAAGACGGCGCATACATATCTATCTTGAGCTAGCTAGAGGGATCTTGGAGGCCTTATCCTCTACTCCCCTAGAGCCTAGGATTGTATATTTAAGCCTTTTAGTGGGACTCAAGAGGTGTCTTGGAAGTCCTACACCTCTCGCCTCTTTGAGTCCCAAAGACCAGAGTGAGTTCGGGACTTCTCATTTATTCGTACTTTGATTAATTTTACAATTATGTTTTGAATTTATTATTTCACCAACTTTCCACACGATGCATTTTATTAAAGCGCAAATCATTCACATCCAAAGCGGTAAATAGAAGCAAGAATCAAGATAAAGTGTTCGAAATAAATTACAATAACACTAGGAGCGGAATACAACTCCCATTTATAAAAGTGCGATACATGCATAAAACGGGATATTCATTGAAATTAGGACTTTGGTCCTACCATGCATATTCATCACAAAAACGGTTTTTTATGAAGTGTCAATTTTATTGGCTGAAATGGGACATTGGTCCACCATTTTCGGGAAAATCTCCAGGTTTAATTGTTAAAAAAAACCTTTGGTCCTTTTTACCTTAACGATATTAAAACCATTTCCATAACAACATAAATACAAGGTAAGGGTAGAAAAATGAACCCGAATCGAGATCCGCAGGATGGCGCAACCAACATCTCTCACAACTCCAACTTCCAATGGTATGAAAAGAACTCACCAGGATAAACACGTTAGCAAAAACGTGAATAAAAATAAAAATGAGAAAATTCTAACAGCAATAAGTTAAGAGATAGGATTTTATGAGATAAAAAACATGAGAATTTTGCCTAGGGACGGCTACCTGGATCGTGCCAGTGGCCGTCCCTAGTGAGGGGAAAACAAATCAAACAAAAAAACCTCTTAAATCTTTTGTAAAAAAAGATAATGAAGTATATATAGAAATCAATGTAAATCAAATTAAATTATACAAATGTTAATCTAGAATGTTTACCCTCGGATTTTACCTTTTAGGGTGGATGTCGAATGATCTTGTCCCCGTGTGCTTCGCAAGGATCAAAAGAAGAATCAGATCAAAGAAAGAAAATTTATGTTATTCTTTCCTTAAAAATTTGATAGCAATCGTGTGTTCGAATTAGTTATATTAATGGAAACGACTGAATTTCGTCACCTCAATTTGACTTAATTCGTAAGAAAAAGAATTGAGGAAATCAATTAATTAAAAGAAGTTTTATCAAAATAAAACTCTACAGATGAATAGAGATTGATAAACTTTTTGCGTAATTTGCTCACAGAAAAGCCTTTTTCTAAAAAGCAATTTTCTCCAAAAAATATTTGATAGCCTTTTTTTCTAAATAAAATTTCTCTCTCCTTTTCCAGATTTTCTCCAAATTTTCTAACCCCTAAAACTGAAATTTGATCCTTTATTTATAGGGTTTTTTGAGATAATTAAGATAAGCCTCTATCTAAAGTTTGAATTTTAAAAGGGACTTTAAAATTCAAGTTTTAGATAAATTCTATCCCCATTTTGAAAAGAAAAGAGATCAAATTTTATCCAATCTTGAGTGATCCGGTCAGTTACCGTACCGACGGGCTTCCTTGCGCCTACCGACGGCCGTCTCTACTAGGGGCAAATGCGGGAGACTGACTAGGGACGGGGCGCGATCCTAGGGACGGGCGTCCCTAGGTTGCCACGGGTCCGTCCCTACTACGCCTAGGGACGGGTATCTCCCCAAGTAGGGACGGGCGTCCCTACACAGACGGAATGCCCGCCTGTGAAGCAAAACTCCCATTTTTACCCAAATTCTGCAGAATTTATCCAACTTTTTCAAAACTCCATGCTATAGAAAAAGATTTTAATCCTTGCGAGACCGAAAGACGAAAACCTCCGAATTTCATCCCCTTACTCGAAAATCGACATTGATCTTTTCATCGGGTAACTCTGATCTGGACTGCCTCGAGACCCGGTGTCTACAAGAAGCTAAAGTTTGGGTACCTCACGGTCACAACCAAAATGGTTGTCACCGTACCCAAAACCCAGAACAGAAGCAAAATCTGGGCACCTCACGGTCACAACCAAATTGGTTGTCACCGTGACCCATGCCCAGATTCCACACTGTCGAGCCAAGCTCCAGATTTTTCAAGCCAAAAACCCTCAAATTCTTTTCAAATCACATACCCACACCCCAATAACAACATTAAACCAAACAAACATCATTAAATCATGCCATAATTGAAACTTACTCATGAATTCAAGGAACAACACCAATTTACACAATCAATAGCGTCACTATTCACATACAAATCCATCAATCTCCTAAATGATTCCAAAATTCACAATCAAGGTTAAATAGACAAAGAGAACCAAAACCCATAACATAAGAACTAGTAAAAGCATCAAGAACATTAAAATTTCCAGAATTTCATTCAATTAACACATGCTACCAAAACATAACACAAATTTCCAAACCTCAAAATTAGAAGCTCTATCACTTGGTTCTACTAGATCCAGTAACTTCCTTGCCTTTAGGATCTCTTGGAGGCTCAACTAAGCAATAAACCACAAAAATACAAAAATTCAAAACCCTAATTAAAACCCTAAGCAAAGAAAAAGATGAAGAAGAGAAGGGAACTTGAAAATCAAAATAGAAAATGCAAAGAAACTTACCCAAAACAACACAATGGGTGACCAATCTCCACCACACAAGCTTGGACCAAGGGCAAAATGGCTAAGGGGAAACGAAGAAGAAGAAGGAGGAAGAAGAAGAGGGAACAGGAAATGGGACCTAAAATTCTGAGTTTCCCCTTTTCTTCTTTCTCTTTCTTTTGTCACCCTCCACTTGTCAATATCTTGGTGGTGGAAATCACTCACTCACACACTAGATGCACATGTCACACACACACAATGAAACACTCTAATAATGCACCCTACACATGTATGAGCAACACACACAATGCTCTCTCATCTAATACACACACACAATGATATGCTCACATGCATATAATCACAACTCCACTTATGCACACCTAAACTCTATATGCACTCCCATATCGGAATAAACCACAAAACATGCAATATTCTCAAAATGCACTTATGATATGCCAAACACACACAAATGCATACTCACATAAATGGCTCATTCTACTAGAGGGCAAACGGGGTGTGACAATAATCATTCGGCACAAATCCACCTGTAAGATAATTAGCTACGTCAACAAACCATGGGATGGTAACTTCACAAGCATACAATGCACAAATGTGTTCATCAGGAAAAAAAATCTAGGATTTTCCCTTTCTCGATATGCTCGTGCTCAAACCTTAACAAATGATCAGTAACAAAATTCTCTACCCCCTTCTTGTCCTTGATTTCTAAATCAATTTCTTGTAAGAGGAGCACCCATTTGATTAACCTAGGCTTGGTCTCCTTCTTAGCGAAATGGTGTCTCAATGTCGCATTGTCAGACTAAACAATAATTTTAGCACAAAGAAGATATGACCTAAATTTCTCAAATGCAAAGACTATCGCAAGAAACTTCTTTTCAGTTGTGGTGTAGTTGACTTGGGCTCCCGTCAAAGTGTGGCTGCATAGTAAATAGTATGGAAAACCTTCTCCTTTCTCTATCCTAACACTGCTCCTACTGCAAAATCGCTCGCAGCACACATTAACTCAAACAAAAGATTCCAATCCGGAGAGACAGTCACTGGAGCTGAAACTAGTCTCTGTTTTAATGTGTTAAATGCCTGCAAACACTCATGAGAAAAATTAAATGCAGCATCTTTGATAAGCAAATTGGATAAAGACTTAGCAATCTTCGAAAAATCTCTAATGAAATGCCTATAAAATGTCCTAAAAAGCTTCTAATTCCCTTTACAATAGTTGGAGGTGGTAGTTTTCAATGACATCTATTTTTGCCTTGTCCACCTCTATCCCTTTCCCAAAAACCTTGTGCCCCAAAATAATACCTTCTTTAACCATAAAGTGACACTTTTCCCAATTCAGGACAAGGTTGGTTTTCTCACATCTTCCTAAGACCAACTCCAGATTATCTAGACATCTATTAAAGTCCTTCCTATAAATGGTGAAATCATCCATAAACACTTCCATGAAATTCTCAATGAACTCATGGAAGATGGCCATCATACACCGTTGAAACGCAGCCGGTGCATTGCAAAGACCAAAGGGGATGCGTCTATACGCGAATGTGCCATAAGGACAAGTAAAAGTGGTCTTTTCTCGGTCCTCTAGGGCAATTGGTATTTGTAGATACCCTGAATAACCATCTAGAAAGCAATAGAAATTGTTGCCCGCTAACCTCTCTAATCTGATCAATAAAAGGCAAGGGATCTATTCGGGCTGCAGCAATAAGTCTCCTAAAATCTATGCAGACTTTCCACCCCGTAACGTACGGGTTAGAATAAGCTCATTTTGTTTATTTTCAACTACTGTAATCCCCCCTTTCTTTGGGACACACTGCACAGGACTCACCCAGCTACTATCAGAGATAGAATAAATAATACCTAAATCAAGAAGCTTGAGTACCTCTTCCTTTACCACCTCTTGCATTGCTAGATTAAATCGCCTGTGGTTGAACTACTGGCTTAAAATCTTCTTCCATTAGTATCCGGTGCATGCAATAGCTTGGACTAATCCATTTCAAATCAAAAACCTTCCATTCAATCGCCTTCTTGTGTTTTTTTAGCACAGCAATTAGCAATTCCTCCTCCAAACCTGTCAAAGAAGAAGACATAATTACTGGTTTATCATTCTCTTCTAAAAATACGTATTTTAATGAGAAGGTAGAGTTTTGAGTTGAGCCTGTGGCTCATCCTTCAGAATCTCTTGAATCTCCTTCCCCTTTCCATTTTGTTCAATTTCCTTCTCTATGGCAGCCACTATCTCTTCCTTTTCTCCTTCTAACTCAACATCCTCTCTTGAATGCATTAAGCACAGGTTCAATGGATCATGCAACAAGATCTCCTCCTGACTTTCCTCCACACAATTCTGCACTACATCCACAAAATGAATAGATTCATCTAATTCACATGATGGATGTCTTATTTCCTTATTCATATCCACTACAATCTCTTTATTGTTAAACCTCAAGGTAACTTTCTATCCATGAACATCAATTAACGCCTTTCCGGTATTTAAAAATGGCCTCTCTACAATTAATGGCACATTCCTATCCTCTTCCATTTCCATAACCACAAAGTCTATAGGAAAAATGAATTTCCCCACTTTGACCAACAAATCCTCTATCATTACCTTCGGTTTCCTCATCGACCTATCAGCCAATTGGAGCCTCATACCTATCTCCTTTAGATCCCCAAGATTCAATTTCCTACACATTGAGTAAGGCATTAAATTGATGCTAGCTCCTAAATCACATAAGGCACTACCAACAAAATGTTCTCCTATCTCACATGGTAAGGTAAAACTACCAGGATCTTCCAATTTCTTAGGGATTTTGTTCATAATTATAGCAACACAATTCTCTGTAAGTTACACAGTTCCACACCCTTCTAATTTCTTTTGATTATAACAAAGTTCTTTTATAAATTTAGCATAGTTGGGCATGTGAGCTAAAGCCTCAGCAAATGGCAAATTACTATGCAATTTCTTGAACATCTCTAAAAATTTAGCCAATTGCTCATTTTTTTCTCCTTTCTAGCTATAGCAGGAAATGGCAAGCTATTAATATCAAAATTCCCTACATCAGAATTCACAATTTTCTTACCTTTGTCAATGATTGGAGCATCTACTGTTATCTATATCCTTGAGTTAGAATCATTTACCTTCCGTGTCGGCTCCTCTATAGTTGAAGATGAAGGTGAAGATAACTTACCTTGCTCTTCTCCAGATTTCATCTCCTTACCACTCCGTAATGTAATTGCCTTAGCCTCCTCCTTAGGATTTCTGTCTAAATTGGAAGGAAAAGGGCCCGGTTGCCTATTTGAGACTGAGTTCACAAGTTGGCCTAATTGTGTCTCTAAGTTCCTCATGAAAGCATCTTGGTTACGGTTCCATTATTCTTAGGACTTCCACCTTGTGTCTTGACTAGCCATAAATTACTGCTAACTATTCATAAAGCTAGCAAACATGTCTTTAAGGTTTGGTTTCTTCTCTTGAATAGGTGGTCATGGCTGGAATCCCGATGGATTTGAGATTTGTCCTTGATGTTGGGATGAGGGGTATGGTGTTTGGTAGTGTGTATTTACTTGTGTATGGTAAGCTTGGCTGTGATTTGAGTGACATTTTAGTTGAAGAGGGCTCTTGATTGGGGTTGAGAAGAAGAAGCTAATTGATTTCCCTCTCTCCAAGAAAAATTCGGGTGATTTTTCCAACCCAGATTATAACTATTGCTATAAGGGTCATTTCTTCTAAAATCTCTAACTGCATTAACACCCCCACTGCTATACTTTTTTAAACACCTTGTTCACCTTCATAAAACTCACAGCTTTTAGACACAGAAGCCACATTCTGCACTTTTAATCCACTCAACTCTTTCCTCATCATCTCTACTTGAGCTTTTGACATTGCAACCTCATCAATGTTATGCACACCTTGCCTCTTTGGTATTGCTCTTGTGGTTGCCCATTGGGAATCATTCATTGCCATTTCGTCCAGTAAATTGAAAGCATCTTTCGACAACTTATTCATAAAACTCCCACCAGATGCAGCATCTAAAAGTGAATGTGTAGGTGCTGTAACTCCTGCATAAAATGTAGTCATCAGCTAATAAACAGCTATCTCATGATAGGGACAACTCCTCAATAGCCTCCTGAATCCTTCCCATGCTTCGTTAAAAGGTTCCTCATTCATTTGATAAAAACTGATGATACTGTTTTGAATACTTACTATCTTCGTTGGAGAAAAGAATCTCATTAAAAACTTCTACTGTAATTGTTCCCAAGCACCTATGGATTGCCTTGGTAACATCTGAAGCCATTTTCTTGCTTTGCCAATGAGTGTAAAGGGAAACAGTTTTAACCAAATTGCATCCGTTGATATTCCTGGAATCTACACTGTGTCGCTGACTTCCAAAAATATATCCAGGTGTTGAGCAGGGTCTTCCAATTTTAAACCAAAAATTTAGTTTTTTTGAACCATCGTAATGGTGGCTGGCTTTATCTCAAACTACACAACTCCAGGTATCACAATAGTCCGATGTTCCTCGTTCCACCTAAGCGTGGCATAATCTCTTATTGTTATTGGCCTAGGCAATTCTTCCTGTTGTCTACCTGGAATTTCACCTTGTGCGTGTGGCACTTTTTGATTCTCGGGAGAAATCTCACCAATAGGAGGATCATGTTCCATGTTATTCTCTCGGTTAGCTCTCCTTCTTTTGGGTGCTAATTGTTCTCAATTTCAGCATCGTAGGGTGCTAATTGTTCTTGTCTCAATCTACTCATACACTATGAGAACCTAAAAAGAATAAAAAGAGCAAAAATAAGAAAAAAGAAAACACATACAAATAATAATCACCATTCATAAACACGCCAATCCCCGGCTACAGTGCCAAAAACTTGACCGGAATCTAGCAAGTGTACTAGATCGGCTAAGTAATATAAGGTGTTAGACTTAAGACCCGAAATTATCGTACCCAAGGGATTGTGGTTATAAGGTAGTGAAAATTAAAAGTATGCTAAAGAATTCCCAGATTTTTGAGTAAATGAGCTGTTTAAATAAAACAATAAAATAAGTAACTAAAACACAACTAGCTAAAATCAAATAAAAGTTCCAGCAAAAATTAAAACAGAATTAAATTCTTAGAAATTAACAAATCTAAATGAGGTCTAGGTTCACTCATCCTCCCCAAACCTAATGTGAATTAAATTTATCTTAAGCTATATAGATTGAATCAGGAAAACCATTATACCCAAGCATCCCATTCCGGAGCAAGCTATTCTAATCACAAAATATCCCATTTCGGAGCAAGCCTCATGATTAGTATAAGCACGGTTCTAAAATCCTAGGTTTCGAATTGTATTCCCATTTCGGAGCCAAACAACCCGTAAACCCATTCATTTTACATCCAACCCTAGCCTTACTATCATTTTTTACCCATAACCCATTGAGTCCCATTCCGGAGCAATCACAAGGTTAAAGAAAATTTAATAGAAAAACAGAGCAAAAATACATTCATAGCATTCAAAAATCTAAATCAATCATTCGAAACAGATAATATCATCAAATCTTAAGAAAAACCATGAAATACGATTCACCAACATGTAAAATGAATCATCAATCTATATAAGAACTCAGTTTAGCTCAATATTCACATAGGTAATGGGGATTCAAAGATTCCCTAGACACTAATCACTACTCACAATCCATTACAAAGATTAAAAGAGAGAAGAAAGAATAAACCTAGAAATTCATTGTTGAGATGAATCCTAGCTGAATCAAAGGTGATGTTCCTTCAAATCTCCCACAGAAAATGAGTTTGATTTGAAAAGATTAAATCTAATCTCTAGAAAGTTGTAAATCTAATTTATCTTGAGTGTAAATCTAATGAAAATATCAAAACCATAAAAGTTTAAGAACAATAGAAAAAACCCAAAAGAAAGTAGATCTAAAAACCCTTATTTTAATCTCAAAAAAATAAAAGAGCTCCTTTTGCCAAACAACAGTCTGCAATTTATAATTTTGGAGGGGTCACAGTCACAACCAAATGGTTGTCACCATGAGGTACTGGGGGTCACGATGACAACGAAATGGTTCTCACCATGAGGTGCTTGAAATTTTGATTCTGCCTGAATCACTCTATGTCACGGTGACAACGAAATGGTTGTCACCGTGAGGTACCTCTGCTTTCAAATCTGCCTTGAGTAACTACATGTCACGGTCACAACCAAATGGTTATGACCGTGAGGTACCTGGATTTCCTTCATTTCAACATAAAACACCATCAAATTGCTGTCAAAAGTGTATAAAAATTGAATTTAACTAAAATTGGTAAAACTTAATAAAAGTAACAAAAACAAAACAACAAACACAAATAAAAACCCAAAAACCACAATAAAAAGAATAATAAAACTAAGTACTAAATTGAAGTTGTCAATAGCTACTACCATCTCACCCTCCGAGTTGCTTGATATTTTGAAAGGGAGTTCTAGGGAGAACTTAGTATACTATGATGCTGATCTACCGGCTGAAGGCCGTAATCACAATAGCCCATTGTACATAAAGGCGCAGATCAATGGCAAGCACACTGCTTACATGATGGTTGACGACGGGTCTTCCATAAATATTTGCCCTCTAGTGACAATCCTGGCTTTTGGACTAAACAAGAGCATACTGAGTAAGTCTGACCTTACTATTATGGCCTACGATAATTCTAAAAGGCAAGCATTGGGAAATTTTAAGGCATTGGTAAAGGCAGGGCCGGTAGAGACAGAGGTGGAATTTGTGGTCCTTCTAATCCCCACCAACTTTTCAGCTTTGTTAGAGAGCCCATGGTTTCACAAACATAGAGGAGTTCCATCTACCCTTCACCAAATGATCAAGATTCTGCATGAAGGGCAAGTGATGACCATCAAGGCTACTAGAGAGAACCAAGTTTCTACTTTAGGGATCTCAAACCAACCGTTCAGTGGTTTTTATATGTCTGTAATCAGTGAAAAGGAGGATTCAGTGGATAGTCCTCAAGCAGTCAATATGATGAAGCAAATGTATTTCCTCTTAGGGGCCGATTTGGATAAGATTTCTCAAGGGTCACAGTCAGCCGTTAAAATGAAGAGTCAGAAGGACCGAAAATGCCTAGGCTATAAAGGCACGAGTGCCAAGAGCAAGAAGAAGTCGGTGGGAATTCCTCATATGTTGGAGAGTTTTGTAAAGCCCGGTATGATCTTACCATCATCCCATTGAGGCTCAGGCTTGCCAAAGTTTTGAAAATGAATTTCACATCTCTTTTTACATGGGTTTTTATTATTACACGGTACATGATTTGTTTTAGGCTTGTCTTATATTATGATGCCTTTAATTATAAGTTATATGTTCATGATTAATAATATTGTATGCGATTTAAATGTTCATGATTTATATGTATATGGATAATTTAATTGTTAGTTATATGTCCACAATAAAGCCAGTATATGATTTATGTGTCTCCGAAATTGGTCAATATACATGTATACATGAAATGATGTGATTATACTTGAATTATTCTCTATTATATGATAGTGATACTAGAGCATAGCTGAGTTGTTATTTGAGCCTGATAGTCATATTAGTGGATAGATAAACGCTTATTAAGGGTTAGAGTGTGAGTGCAGCTACTATATATTACACGTTACATGTTGGTCCCGTTTGGGTTTATATGATAAGAGACTTCAGTCTCCAGTATATATGACTTGAGACTTCGGTCTCCGGTATACCTTCAGGTATACATATTTACACATGATTCGAGACCCATGTCTCTATATGTTTGGATACTGTGTCCTATCAGTATCATTAGTACCCGTATCCACTAGTTAGTGAGTAATCAGGCTACTACATGAGGCTTGTATATGCGGCTATTTATGACTATGATATGTGTTCCCAATGATATGAAAATGGATATATGTTACATGTTTATGTACATGCTATATGACAAGATATGATGCGATACTTGTAGTTGGTTGTGAGGATACATATGAAGATTGATTACTTGGATATAAATGATTAATTACTCTATCTTATGAATACACATATGATGAATAAGTGATGGCTACATATCCATATGCATGTGTGGATGAATACTTGATATAAGTATGAGTGGAATATGTTTACATGTTTTGATGCTTTGACAAGCTCATAAATTGTTATTGTAATTATATGTATATGCATGTTTTGTTCTTCTCCACTAAGCGTTATCGCTTAACACGTGTTGTTTTCCTGTGTAGGTAGCAGGTTCAGTTTAGAGTCGGACATCTGCAGGTCAGCCACTAGAAGTCTATAGTTGGAGTTCTTTTTATCTTCCACTATGTTTTTGTATTGATATAAGTTTTGTATATGGATTATGATTTTGGTTTTGGGCAAATGTAATTTATAAAGGAACGATTTTATTTATGTATATGTCAAATGTTTACAAATCCATTTTGTAAAACGATATGATTATATGGATGTGCTTTTATCATGATTGAGTATATGTATATGTATTTGTGCGCGTAGCGCTCCAGTATCCTTCCAAAGGGGGTATCGGGGTGTTATAGTAGCTGCCTTCCTTTGATAATCTCTCTAAAACCCAAAATAAAAACCAACCCAAGTTCGAGTAATATCTCTGCCCTTGACTAGCCTCTGTAGCTGAAACCTCAGCTGTCTTATCCATTCTACTGTTGCTACTTTAGGCATCGGCCGATCTGTTCCTAGCTTGGTTCCCATAACTTCTCCTGGCAAAGTTATCTTTGTTTGCTTTCTTCTCCAGGTAATGACCTTCAGCCTTTATGGCGATATCCTTAAGCGACTCCCAGTCCTTAAGCCCCTTAAAACTAAGCAGGTCCCTCAAGTTGGGGCAGGAGTTCCTGATGAACAATCTGATCTGATTAGCAGCGTCAGACTTACTTTTTATCTCCATGACCCAATTTTTCCACCTCATGAGTTATTCATTGAATGACTCATCACTTCTCTACTGTAGGATTTTAAGATCTTTCAAGGTGACCTCCATCCTTGTGCTGCAGCCGTACTGCTTTAGGAACTCCTCCATTACTAGGTCCCAATCTTCTCTAGACCTCCTATCTAGATCATGATACCAGCTCACTGTAGCTGACGCTAAAGTACTCTATCTTTTACTTCCTCATCCCTTCATTACCAATGAGTATTGCTTTATATGTGCTGACAGGTCTTAAGTGCCATAAACTTTAAGAAATTGAGCATTTTGAAGCTCTAGGGAAGTAAATCCTCACCGTCCGAATCTCTATCCTCTGGATTCATACCTTTTCCCACTGTCAGCATGTAGGTCATAGCCTTAAACTTTTCTTCCACCTTCTTTATTATCATTTCCTCCGTCTTAGGCACCCTGCCTCTCATTATCATCGGCTCTTCTTGTTCTTCCACAAAGTCTTCTTTAGGTCTATGAGGTCCATTCCTTCTCGGCTTTGTAGCTCTGGGCTCAACAGCTGGTGGATGTACTATAGCTACTGCAGGGGGAGCCTCCTTGACTAAGCCTTGGTCAGATTGACCCACGGCAGGAGCGGCAGGCTGTTGCCCAGCGGGCTATGCTAATGTGGCAATCATTGCCATCACCCTTCTCTCAAATTCGTCAAACCAGCGATCTATCTCTTAGGCCCTTTTGTCCATTTCCTCAACAACTACAGCACGGGTTGCATTTGTCTCTTGTGGTAAGTTAGCTATGGCTATCTCTGAAGAGTACTCTGAAGAAAATGACTCGCTGCTGCTGGAAAGTGACTCTGAACCCCAGTCAGATATTCACTCTAACAACTCAAATAATGGATTCCTTCTTAGACAATCGTCGAAGCCCCTAGACCACTTAGACGAATCTATAATGGCTACAAAACTCACGTCATTAGGATGATGCATGAATGACATATGTAATTCGTGATCGTGCGTTATGCAAAATCCACAACCACATACAAGCAAGTAAATTCTTCTAACCTTATTGCTCTTACATAAGAGGTCATTCGGTCTCTTTCCTAGGTAGGCTTGATTCAAGGGTTAACGGGCAACTCGTTGGACTCGTATGGTGCACGATGAAAAACCAACAGCATAATACCTCTTATTTAAAATGCATACGTATGGATTTTGGCCATTATGTATTCAAATACCTCAATTAAATTAGGATGGGCCCACTAGGGCATAAAAGCCTTTAATAAAAGACCATTCAATTTAGTTGATTTTGTTCAATATATGATGGCTCACATAGCAAGCATAACACTATGATACATATCACCTAGGGGAAGTATCTATTGCCATTATATGAGATGTAGCTGAGCGATGATACTTTAGATGTACCTAAGCATGGTACCTGCTACCGAGTCTAGTTCATCACGAGCATAATGACCAATCGGATCTCCATTTGATATACCAAAAGGTACAAGGCTTGGGCTGGTGATTATCCTTAACACTTTCCTATATTGAGTAAATGTAGGGTCGTGCTTCGAGACCAACTAGCATAATTCTAAGGCTCTAGTATGAATGCAATGCAGTTTGTTCGAAAAGAGATAAAATTTTAATTTTTAAAACTCAATTATATTTAATTTAACCAAGGTACTTTAGAAGCGAGGTCTCTAAGTCCTCAGTGGAGTCGCCACTATGACGCGCAAGGAACCTCGTGCGTCCCCAGAAGCCCACTTATAGGGTCCGAGAGAGGTTCTTTAAACTCACGAGGATTGGTCACTTCGCAATGGATAGGAAATCACCCCTATCCAATTACTAATTATCAAACTACAAATGCTTCTATTTTGGGCAACATGAGGTATTTTGGAGTTGCCACCAATAAAATATTGGGAATGTTTGTCTAACCTCGTGTGGCCTAAGATTAAAAAGTGTTCGAGACATCACTTTTACTTCTATTTTGGGCAATAAGAGTTATTTTGAAGTTGCCACCCAATAAAATATTGGGAAGGTTCATCTAACCTCGTGATGTCACACCCCGTTTGCCCCCTAGTCGAACGAGCAATATGTATGTGTGTGCATTTGCATGGTTTTGGCATATCATAGGGTATTTTGGTATATATGCATATTTTGTGGGTTTGTTCCTGTGTGGTGGCGCATATAGAAATAAGGTGTCCATAAGTGGAGTTAGGATCACATGCATGTGAGCATATTATTATGTGTGTGTATTAGATGAGATTGCATTGTGTGTGTTGCTCATACATGTGTAGGGTGCACTATTGGAGTGTTTCATTATGTGTGTGTGTGTGTGTGACATGTGCATCTAGTGTGTGAATGAGTGGTTTCCACCACCAAGATTGTGACAAGTGGAGGGTGAGAAAAGAAAGAGAAAGAAGAAAAGGGAAAAATCAAAAATTGGGTTCCATTTTCCGTTCCCTCTTCTTCTTCCTCCTTCTTCTTCTTCGTTTTCCCTAGCCAACTTTCCCTTGGTCCAAGCTTGTGTGGTGGAGATTGGTCACTCATTGTGTTGTTTTGGGTAAGTTTCTCTACATTTTCTGTTTTAATTTTCAAGTTCCCTTCTCTTCTTCATCTTCTTTATTTAGGGTTTTGATTAGGGTTGCTTTGGTGAGTGTGTTTCATTGTTTTGGGTGTTTAGCTGAGCCTACAAGAGATCCTAAAGGCAAGGAAGTTGCTGGACCTAGTGGAGCCAAGTGATTGAGCATCTAATTTTGAGGTTTGGGAAATTTGATTATGTTTTGGTTTTGCTTGAGATATGATTTTGGGTTTTGTATGTATGTATGATTGCTGAAAATTTGAGTATGAAATTGGTTTACTCTATGTGGGTTTCTATGTGGGTTTCAATTTTTAAAGTGTAGAAATTGAATGATAAACTATTGCAAAATGTTTAATTCTCTTGATGCAATTTTCTGAATTTGTGGATGTTGAGTTCATGTATGTTTGGACAAATTGATGCTATATTATGTTGTTTGAGTTGTGATTTTGGATGGCCAAGTTAAGGTAAGTTTGTAAGTTTTTTTGGTGTTAATTCATTGGTCAAAATGTGTATATTTCGTTGTGGTTGATTGTGTGAAAAATTGGGAATCATTGAAGTTGGAATTCTACAGATTTTTAGAAAATCCAGGAGTCACACGGCGGTAAGGCCTGATCTCACCGCCGTGTGGATCGTGGGTTTTGCCATGGAATTCTGGAGCTGTGTCTTTACACGGCGGTAAGGGCAAAGCCATACCGCCGTGTAAAACCATTCTGCCCAGGTGTGAGGCATAGCACACGGTGGTATGGCCTAAGCCTTACCCCCGTGTGAGTGTCTTACACGGCGGTAGGGGTAAGGCCATACCGCGGTGTAAAACGGTTCTGCCCACTTCTTGCAAATTTTTCACTTCTTTCTTTTTCATTCCTTTTCCTCTCTTGTATGATTTTAAATGTTATTTAGTGTCTTTTAACATGATTTATGTCTTTAAAAGGGATATTTAGCTATACAATGGTTGGATTCTATTGTTTGTTTCTAATTAAGTTAATTGCTTTGCATATGATAAATATATGAAGAGTAGTAAATGACCATGCTATATGAATTTTTATAAATGATATAGAGGGTGATCACATTCTATGTCATGCCACGATTATTTGTATTATGTGAATATACATGTTAAGTTATATAATTGCTTGCTTTAAATTAGATTAATGATTATTTGTGGATTGTGTTATGCATGACCTGCTAGAGTCTAGAAAGTGGATAGTTAGGCATGCCTAATAGAGTCTTTTAGCTGCAGCCTTCAGTTCCGTTTGGAACCCAATCAGGTCCCCGTTTGGTTCCTCGCGAACCCTTTAATGTGTATGGATCTTATTTAAGGTCCCTTTTGAAAATATTTTGTGAAAGTTAAAAGTAAAATTGGTTTCTCGATTCGTACCCGTAAGGTACTGTCCGTAATCGGCTCGTACCCGTAAAGTACTATCTGTATACTCGTTATCCACTCCCTCGAGTCAGCAGGTGCTTTGTATGAATGGTGATATGAGGAACATATGTGTTATATGATATATGTATGGTTACAAGTTGTAAAAGTATAATCTGTTATGAGGATATGATGTTGTTATGAGCTTTCTGATGAATGGCTTATTTATTTGAGCATGAGTATGCAATTGTTATGCTATGATTATCGTATATATATACATGAGGTACGCGTGTGTTTTGCCTTGATGACCGTTGTGAATGGTTATCCTTATGCTATATGTGTGTTTCCCCACTAAGCGTTATCGCTTAGCACGGTGTGTTACCCGTGCAGATGCGGAAGGAATTTTCTTTGGAAGAGTCGCAGCCATCGAAGCCAACACAACAGGGTCTTAGTGTAGGGCTTTATTTTTGTATTTTGAGGATTCTTTTTGTATATAACTCTCTTACATCAGTTTTGTAATAGCTTCCGCTTATGTACATGTATTTTGGAATTTGTAATTATCGGTTATATCTCTTGGTTGATCAAACAGTAATGTAATGCTTCTGTTACATTAATGCATGATCAGCCTTAGTGCTTATGTTTCACAAAATTTTTTAATTGCCCCGTATTTAAGTATGTTTATCTTTGATTGAATATATATATATGTTTATGCTTTGTGCGTTTACACCCTGACTCGTACGGCATCTTACTCCTCATGGGATGGGATCGCCTAAGTAAGGGTAAGGGGTGTTACACGTGAAGTCTAAGACCAGATAGAGTTCGGGACATCACTCTTATTTATACCTCAGTTAAAGTTTATAAATGAGTTTTTAAGTTAAATTTTTATCTCTTTTCTCACGCGATTATGCAATTAAAATAAAGCGCATTACAAGCAAACAGGAAAGCGGTAAACAAAATAGTAATTAAATAAACTAATTTTACAAAAGAATGGACCAAAAATACAATCCCCCAAAAATAGAAAATTAAATAAACCAATAAAATGCATGCATAAAATGGGGCATTTACTTTAAGGTGGGAACATTGATTCCCGCATGAATATTTACAAAAATGAAGCTTCTCAAACAATTTTAGAAAATCAGTATCCCATTTTGATAAAAGGCAACTCTTCAGTTAAATAACATTTTATTGAATGGAAAATTAGGACATTGGTCCTATTTTATTAAGAAAATCCCATTTTATTTGTAAAAAATTTTTTGTGAATTTCTAAGTAAACGTGTATAAAAACCGTTATTATTATAAATCCAAACCAAAGTAATAGCAAAATAAAAAAAAAATGTACAAAAAGAAATTACAAATTCTGCGCATCCTAGCCTCCAAACCTCCATTCAGTGGGAAACACTCATATGTGTGTGGGTTCGTTAAATCGACAAAACAAAATGAAACAAGTAGTTAGTAATGCAACAAAAATAAATAAATAAAATTATAAGGAAATAAATAATTAGTAATGCAATAAAAATAAATATATAAAGTATAAAGAAATAAATGTAAAAAAGAATGAAAAATATGAAGAAATAATAAAATATAATATAATACACAAGTAGAAAATAAAATGCATTAATATGAATAAAAGAAAATGAATAAAAAATAAAAGAAAAGAAAATAAATATTTATATTTAATATTAATGGAATTAAATAATAAACATGCAATAAAAGAAGATGACAACATGATGAAATGATAAAATGATGAAAACACATAAATAATAGTAACAATTCGATGAAATAAAACTATGATGAAATAATATGAAATAATAATAATAAATCATATAGTATAGCATATATATTATGTTATGGAAATATAAACATAATAGCAAAAAGCAACGGACAAAGACTACTGTTCACTTGATGGACTTGTCTCTGCATGCATGAATGCAAAATACAAGTATGATGGAAGCCGTGTCCGGGAGGTAGTCAGAAAATTATTACAGTAGAGTCGAAAAAATATAAATAAATTATTTAAATATTTTAGTATGATCAATTTTAAAAAAAATTAAGATTATAAGGGTATTATTTTTAATTTTTTCTTAATTTTAGAAGGTTAATTTTATAAAAAAAATTAAAATTAAAAGATTTTTTTTTAAATTACCCGACTCAACTTAGGGCAACTACGCTCCAGGTCGTGCCAATTTAAAAGGAAAAGAAAAAAAAGAAGCAAACCTGCAAGAACGTGGAGCTGATGCATAATATTAATAATAAATTATACTAATAGTGACTAAGTAATAAAATTGACTAATTATGCGCAAAAGAAAAACTAAAAGAAGCTGACAGTGGCCAACATATTCATATTCATGTAGACGATACAAGAAATAATGTAAAAAAGAAAAGAAACATGCAGGAATGGGCAAGACAACGGGAGCAGCAAGTGGAAGAAGTGGGTGACGGGACGCCTGCTGGAAGGGGAAGGCAGAGAGCGACGGGCGATGGCTGACGGCCGTCGGTCGCTGTCTGTCCGCCGATGGTGCCTAGAGACAGCTTCGCCACCAGCAAAGCAAAGAAACTCACAAAATGGATTTTAGGCCAAAAATCATTAAGGAAAAGCTTTATTCATGCATGAAATCAATTAAAACTAACCAACAAAGAAGAAAGGACAAAAATTAACGTGTAAAACAGAAAATCATGAAAACAAGAAATATGAACATGGAAGAAATAGAGAAAGGAGATGATGAACAGTAAAAAAAACCAATTAACCTATTTGTTCAAACCTACATGATTTAAGTGGATTTTTGTGTATTAATGAATAAAATTATCACAAAGATGCAGGAATGATCAATTTACAAGTCAAAAACCAAGAGATCTAACAAATAAAAAAGACAATGAAAAAACTAAATGAGATTTACTTTAAAATAAAATTAATATCAATTTAAAGTGTGTTTGAGAGACTAGTGAATATTACCCTCAATTTTTTTAGCTCCAAGACCTAGGGAATCAAGCACTTTAGGCCCTCTTATCCTTCCTCTTTTTCTCGGTTTTACCTGGAAAACAGAAAAGCTATTTCTGATTTTATGTTTTGCTCTGTGTGTGTTTATTGTGTGTTTGTTCTTTTTTACTCTCCTCTTCTCTTTTGCTCTCCTCTTGGTCTTTCTCTTTCGTGTGTGTTGCTCAAAATCTCTGCCTCTCTTTTTTCCCTCTTTTGCTCTCTAGCTCACTCTTTTTTTTTTCCTCTTTTTTGTTCCGCCACCCTTTTTCTATTCTAGGCTTTTTTCCTTTTATATCCTATTTTAGTTAGGTTTTCTCCTTTATTTTTTCCTTGATTTTCTCCTTCTTTTTCTGTTTCTATTTATCCCTAAATATCCTCTTATTTATTTTTGAATTATCTAATGTATTTTCTTATAATGTTACATATATTTAATTAATTAATTCATCCTTCTCTCTTCTTTTTTTCTTTTTTCTTTTTTTCTTATTTTTTTTTAATTACAATTTTTATATAATATATATTTTAATTTTAGAAAATAGAAGCCTCAAGAAGAGACTCTTTTTTAAGACACTGAAAATTTCGGATGAGAGAAGTCAAAAAAATCATTTTTTCTCCAAAATCAATTTTCTTTTTAGAAAATACAAAACCCAGAGAGAGTCTCATGCTTCTATTCTCTAGCTACTTTGGAACATAATATTCATCGGGTGACCCTGATCAGAAGCTTATCTACAGTAAGTTTTCAATTTAGCTTTATTATTTCTTTGTTTTCGTAATTTGTTTATATTGTTTAGTCTATTCAATTCTTTGGCTCCCGTTACTCTAATGGTTGTATGAAACATTTTCAAGGCTTTATTTGCTCAACTTGCTAGGAAACATAAGTTAATTGAAAAAAAAAATTAAAGAACAGCATGTACATTTTGCAAATTTAGAATTAATGTTTTGTGATTGCCATTAGGGGGGATAACCCAACTTCTGTATTTTAATTTAAGCTTTTGTTTTCTTGTTTTTGTTTAATTTAAGCTGAGTATTTCACAGTTTATTATCGTGATTGTGAATTTATCTGCTATCTGAAACAAGTTTATTAATTTTATGATTCTTTTTTTGTTTCTCCAAGTGAGTAGAGCATATATTTTTTATTGGATTTTGTTAACTTGTGTAAGGATCATTTTTTTATGCTGCTGTATATTTTTACTGCCTTTCAACTTAATTTTGGGCTTCTTCATGTGTTATTTTGATTTCATGATGTTAATTTATCTCGTACTATTCTGTTTATCAGTTTGTTCACAAATTCTCAGGACCAAAATCAAATGCCTTGTAGCCACTACTGCTACTGCTACTTCGAATAAGGTTAGTCTTTTGAGAGGCAAGCTCCTCCTAAAGCTTCTTCCTCCAGGACATTTCCTTGTCCTCCAAAGTAGCCTTCAACGAATCCCGCTCGGCGCGAAGCTGGTCGCACTCTGCCAAGGCTTTACCCTTCTCTTCCTTGGTTTTGGCATTCTCGGTGTCCAGAAGCTTGCACTCAACACTCAGTCTGCTCGCCTCTTCTTCAAATCTCTTGCACTGAGCGCTATCAGCAGTCAGGCACGAGACTTTTCCTTTCAAACGATCAACCTCGCCTAGCCGAGTCTTCAACTCTTGGGCATGCCGATAAGCCTCCTTCTTCAGGTTAGCCAACTCCAAGCGAAGGGCAGAGGCCTCCTTCCGAGCGGCATCACAGTGAGTATCTGCCTCTCCCTTCGCCTTAGCAACGTCCTCTGACCTTGCCTTCAAGAAACTCGCTATGCCATGCATGCGCTGGCCCCTCTTGATCAGCTAAAAAAACAACAACAAAAATAGCACATTAGCAAAGGAGGACATCATCAATATCCAGACAACACAAATTAAGGTGGCCAAATCTCACCTCCAGGCCAAGCTGATTAAACATGCTGCACTCCCGAGCGGGCAGGCTGGGATCTCCCATGTCCTTGAAGTTGCTTTCTTGGAGAATACCTCGGCATAGGTAACTGGCCACCACCTTGTTGCTAATTGACCAGTCACTGCCAAAGTTCTCCTTCAACACATCCTTCAAGGGCATAGTTCGCCTCTCAGGGTCTCCCCCTGCAGCTCACCGAGTCACCTCGCCTTGCATAGGTGCCTTGCCTCTGTCTACAACTCGGGCTTCTGATGCAGCCACCAGGTCAGCAGCCTTTTTTCGAGCGGATTCCTCAGCCTGCCTCTATCAACCTCGTCCAGTTGCATCACCTTCCCTTGTGCGACCTCCCTTAGGGACTGTATATTGATGGGACGGGTGACTGACTGCACTTCATCGGAATCAGACTCATCCCTCAACAGTAGCCACCTAGTTGGACACCGACCCTCTGTATCAGGATGAGGCACCGCAGGACCCAAGATGATTGCGGCAAGGACAGCAGCAATAGGGACAGCAGCAATAAGGGCAGCGGGGGGAGGAGCATCCACTGGACCCCGCGAAGCGTGCACTTCTGAAGCGGGCAGGATCTTCCTTTTCTTTGTCTTCCTCTCCTCCCTCGCAGCCCGCTCGGCATCCCTTTTGGCTTTAGCCCGAACGACGAGCTGCTTCGTCATATCATCTCCTCCAGCCATCGCAGCTGCATCACAAAGACAAATAAGATAAGTATTCTTTTCAGAAAAATTAATGCTCAGTGCACATGCAATGCATGACTGCCAACTTATGCTGCTTCCCCTACTCCAATCCTAATGCTCATTTTCTGCATTTTTGCCAGCCTCGGAGCTAGAAGACCCGAACAACGTTCCCATGAGAAAGTTAGAGTTGTAGGGTTCTCCATGCCTCGCCACGGCGTCCATTAATTTCTTGATGTCGGCCTCGCACAAAGGCTGACCGGTGGCTTGGTCCTTCAAAATGGTGGCTCCCTCCGATCGGGTAAGCCGCATGCCGAACCCACCGGCCATCCCCACCAAAAAATACCTCTCCTTGAATCCTTCCATCAAGGTGGGGATATGGACTAGCTTTTTCTTCGGCCGGCTGGTGAAGAAGTACTCCGTTCCATCACTCCGACCCGAAATGTAGAAGAAGTGGGTGAAGAGATCCAGAGTCGGAGCCACTCCCTCTATCTTGCAGAGAATTTTGAAGCATGCAACCGACCTCCACCCGTTCGAATGCAGTTAGTTTGGGGCAATTCCATAACCTTCCAATACTGCCATCCCAAATGCACCAAACGGGAGCCTCAATCCTACATCCAAGCTCCAAAGATGGTAGATCAATCACTCATTCTGCTCCTTCCCAAGAGGCCCCTCCATCATCGTCATAGATTCAGGGCAGGGCATCACAAACACGTCGTCAGGAAGGCCATATCGAGAAGGAATCTCAGCTACTTCCCGAGGGCCCAATCTGGAAAAATGCTCAGCCGTCGGCTTGTCCCCGTGCTTCTCCATAAAACTCCTATCTATTGACTAACACTGCTGGAAGCCATGCTCAACACAAAGGAGGGCGAAACACAGTATCTCCTACTCGCTAATGGGATGAACTAAGATGAATTCAGTGGCGCAATAGAAAAATAGGGGGAAAATCAATCAAAAGCAAGCGAGAAGGGATTACTTACTTGATTATAGGTACTTTGAAAAATTTCAAGGAACAGAAAGCTAGAATCGCCGAAGTATGAAAGAGGCGAGAAGAAATTTTGGCAGAATCTCTCCAAGGATTGCTGAAAAGTGAAGAAAAATTGCCCTGAAGTTACCTATTTATAGGCAAAAACTTCCTGGGCACGCCAATCGTCTCACCAAAGGATACTCGCCACGTGTTCTAAAATCATCATTGCTATACGAATAACAAAGCGTCACCCTTGGTGCACGCGCAGCATTAGATGGGACAGCTATCTGAACAGACCCGCCTCTTCAGATGAGCGCCTTTCAAAAATCCTGCCAATGGATGTCTCCCGATCGGATCACCTCAGCATGAAATTCTCCCGGTCGGACCCTTTTGAGGGGGGACAAGTGATAACCACATAAATGACATCTACTAAAAGGCCCATTCATTCAGCTCAATCCACCTGGCAGGGCCCAAAGCCCATCAGCAAAGAGCACTAGGCGTGAGCTTGAAAGCAGCGCCCACGTCCGATCGGACTGATGTGATCGCAAGTCCCATCAGTCCACTGACACAAGGCAGCGCCCATGCCCTTCACCTGCTCCCTGTCACTTCGCTGCTCACCTGCTCTGACTGCTAGTTATCATGCCTCAAGCACTCAAGTGCACCTCTCCTGTCTCTTATAAATAGCCCAATACACAGTGACACCAGGTATCAAATCTCTGAGACTCTCTCTCTAAGTATTCTCTCTTTAGAAAGTTACTAACTTAAAATTCGGAGTGCTCACGTCTGGTCCGACCGGGCATTCTTTCCTGCATGTCTCATCTGTCCGACCGGCTCTCTTTATAAAGACATTCTACGTCTTATCAGTTATGATGATAATGGCGCATATTTAAAAAGATAGAATCATTAGCATTTCCTGTAGATTTTTGCATTCTACTTCTGTCTTTTTGTTTCTGTTAGTATAATCAATCCTATGCTTAATTCAGGTTTTTTTTTCTTTTTGAATTTGTTGTTCTATTTCTGTAATTTACCTTTATTCGATAGTGATGGTGCATATTGGAGGTTGATAATATCTCATCAAGGTAAAATTCATTGAAAAAACAGAAGCAACTTATACGATTTTTCATTACTATTTGATTTGAGATGTGTGTACTTTGAGCTGTCTTGTGGGTTTGATTTTGTTAGCTTATCAATGCGAATTGAGCCATGAATTTATATTTTGTTGCCAAACTTTACTTTGTGGTAGCAAACTGAATCACATGTTCTGAGCTGAAATATTCTGAATATACTGCATTTGGCTAGAATGCTGCCTTTTGATTAAAATCAAAGCTATTATTATTCTTTTTTTAGTTTTAGCAAAATAAACTATTTTGCTTGTCACAAGACAAAGAGGCCAGGTAGCTACCCATTTGCTCTGCACGTTTTGTGGCTTGTATTGGTTACTTACATAAGAAATTTTTTCAACTAAGTATTGGAATAAGCATAACATAACATAAGAAATATGATCACAGTTCTATTCATTTCAATCAAGTTGATATACGTTGATCAAGACTTGACAATTCCTTGCAATAAGCATGCATGTGTATTAAATAATTATTTATAGAATAAGATTTGCTATTTATTTTCTTAAGAGTTTGTTAGTGTAATATTAAAAGAAAAACCATAGAATTTGACCAATAAATTTTTATTTAGCGATATTGTTATGATAATTAGGATGGTGCTTTGTTCCTCTATGTTGCTCTGTTTTCATCTCTTTTTTCTGTTTTTGTTCATGAACATTTTTAGTTCAATTAACTGATTTATTTCTCGCTTTGTTTGGCTCCTCTTCCAATTGGATTTGCAGTTTTCATGGTTCACTTGGCCACAATTCCAGTTACTGGAACTGGGATCAACTCAGCTAGGAGTTAATTGGGCTTGAATTTTATGCACTGAGGAACCTTGAATTTTATGTAAATTATTAGGTTTATATAGTCAGTGAGAATTTTCTCAATTGTGACTATTAAAGTTAATTGGGCTTACACTGGTATTGTTAATTGTTTCTTACATTTTATACTATGCTACATTTTCATTGTGCAGGCCTTTATATAAATAAGGATGAGAATCGCGTTTTTTTTAAATATATTGAAAAAAAAAATTGAAGTTTTTTTTAAAATAAAATGCAATTTATAATTTAATATAATTATTGTTTTGTTTATTATTTTATTTTATAATAAATTTAAAGAGTCAAGAGTTTCGAAAAAAACAGTTAAATATAGTATTTTTATTTCAAACCGTCTTTAAACCGTTTCAAGTCGCCTTCAAATCGCACCAAACTGTTATAAATTTCATTGGATTGGATTGATTTAAAAAAAAAAAAAAAAAAAAAAACCCACACATTTTACACATGTTGGGTTGAATTGGGTTAGGGTCATTTTATTTTTGACCCAACCCAACCCATAAACAGCCCTATCCAATATGAATTTGACAACCTTGATTTTATGATTTTATTTGATTATGTACGATTTTAATTTATTTTTTGTTTAAATGATTCGAGATGCATGAGACTGGATATATGTATATGTAGTACAGTTAGATGAAGCATATATATATTAGAACGCAATTCTATGGTGCAATTCTACATTTCATGTTTGAAAAAAAAAATGTCCTCTTGTCCCACTGTATGCAAGTGACTGCACTGCTACTCAAATGCCACAAACTATTAAAAAATATACAGAATTCTTCAAATTTTAAAATATGAATAGGACCATTGCACCAATTAAAATATTAATACAATAAAATTACAGTTTTTATCAAAAATTAAGAGTAACACCTTTGGCCAAAAGTATATAAAGTTTTTGGGACAAGCTATAATGCACACATGTATATACACACACCACCACATAAAATAAAAAATAAAAAATAAAAAAATATATTTATGATAATATGACAGGTTCATATATGTACGCACCATAACAGCACTCCTTGATCCGATAGAATAAATACTTTTTCTTTCTTTTTTTTCTTTTTTAATTTAGAGCGAGTAATTGACAAAGGTCAAATGAAAGGTCCCCGTCAAGGACAAAGTCATGCCTGGCAATTGGCATCAGATGTGCCTTGAGCATTGCTTGAAAAATAATTCCCTATCAAACAGTGAAACAAATTAGGCCTAAAAAGGCCATGTGGCGTTTGTTACAGCACCTTTCCCATTTCTCATGTGATGTTAAGACCATGAAATCCCACAACCAGATGAAATTCGAACAAAATGGCAGCGTTAGGAAAGAATAAGTGTTCACATTATGGGGAACTCCAAAAGCCGAAATGACAATACACGTGCTTATGAGAAACAACTGAGATTATTGGAGCCATTGGAATCAGAAAGTGCAGTTTAAGTTCATAATCAGTTCTAACATGTTACAAACTGCATCACAAAGAGAATAATAACTTTCCTGAATTTGACTTGTATCCCCTGATTCTTCGCACGAAACCCTGCAGACTAGAAGAGTATTCTTTTTCTTCCAAATATAAAAAATGTAGCAAATTTGGTCTCCCAAATATAAAATTTATAACCTGATGGATCGTATACTGCATACCTAACGCTGGAATGAAATAGAATAGGAACCAGTATTTGGATCTTTAATAGCCTTGAAGTTGTCAATACTCAACCCAATTTTACCCAGCAAAACATTTCCAATATCTTTTGCCTTCGCTGCTCACAGAAAACAATTCCAAATAGAGTTACAACATCCGTGTACAGTTCACATAAATAAAAGACACAGACAGCTTGCAATGCATGCACACACAAACAACTGTTCACAGCATAATTTCAAATAACCTAGTCTCTGATTTATTTCAGCAACGCATTAATGGTGGTGAGCATCTACAGTTTTCTGGCCTATGAAGAAATTATCATTTAGTTCACAGAATTCCAGAAAGAGCCAAAAGCTAAATGATAAGCAAGGAGAATGCTGGGACAGATATTTTGGCAACTAAAAGATAAGCAGCAGAATCCTTTAATTTTCTAATGTTCAGCATTAATTACCTTGCTGAAATGGCCTCAATCCACAAATTATATCTTTAAAAAAAAATTAGGCAATGGTCTCTATTGACTAATGATGTTAAAAAAAGTCATTCTCAAGAATCTCCAGTGTTGAAATAAGCATGCTCCTTACATTCTCAACTGCCTGATTACTATATGACACATATCCTTTTCATATACTTGTGTAAAAAAGATGATCAATCTCAAAATTTAAGACTTCGCTTAAATAACAGCATTTAGTAAGGCCACCAACAAGCAGTTCGGTCTTTAGTTTGTCTATCTAGGTGCCTAAAATGGAATAAAATGACGAAATATGTATACCACGGAAAAAAAGTATATATAGTGAGACAAAATAACCAAACCTTTCCATGTTTTTGCAATTTTGCACGAACCTTCTAATTTTAGCAATTTTATTCTGATTTCAATAATTAGTTTCAATCTTATCCAAATGCCAAAATTAGCCCAGTTTCAAGCATCAAGCATATCACTTTATTACATAAAGTTTCAAACAAAGAAAAAAATAAAAAATAAAAGCAAATAATTACCAATGCATAAGAAAGAAAATATCAAACTTGTAAACAATTATAGAACTGAAATGACATTGCAACTAATTATTGGAATCAAATAAAATTGCTAAGATTAGAACTTTGAATATAACTGCCAAAACAGGATTACACAAACGCACCCCATGCTAACCTGGAACCAGGAAAAATTAAATCCTAATTTATCATTCTCAAAGTTGCTTCCAAAATATTTGTGCATAATATGTCCATAACAAAGGGAGATAAACTTTCAAAGGCCTGCTCAACACCAGTGGAAGGTAGATGGGAATTGTCCACAAGCATCAAAACTATAGATACTTGTTTATTATGCTTTAACTTTTGAAACCAACAAGTGCATTCAGTCAGAGAGGAAAACTGCAATACTTTTTTTTCACAGTTTCTTTGTCCAAAACCTAGTTTTTAGCTAATTCGAAGATTTTCCACATTTTTTATCCATTCTTCTTGCCCTATAATGGTTTAGTGGACTCGGCTTTCATCTGTTATCTTTGGTATCCAGCCCAAGGATCGAGAACTAAAAATGCAAAGCATGTGTAATGCGACTAATGTGATTTTTTGACTCTAAGGAACTAGCAGCTTAAAAGAATGATTAAAAGAAATAAAATAAAAAAGAGAAAAAAAGAAAAAAACTGAGACAAGATAGCAACAAATCATACTGGGCATCAAACAAAGAATATTGTTAAGAGAATGATAAATTTAAAACATATATTATTAATTTTCTCAACTTTTTTTTTTAACATAAATGGCTTGTCCCTCTTGAACATGAGTATTTGTCATGAAAGGTAGAACAGCAAAGAGATTTATTAACGCTCCAAGTGAAGGAACAGGGGGTAAAATCTAGTTTTTACACCAAGCTTAATGGAATTTGAGAAAATTTGTTTTCCACTAATAACACGAGCACAAAAATGACTATACTATCATGTCTATGCATTACTGCTCTACAAATAAAACTTCAAAAATTTATGTTCAAGAGAAGCACAAACAGGTAAACAAAAATCACCACAGATGTTAGTTCAGCTTACCTATCATCTCTTCCTTCAGTTTTTCACGCTTTTCAGCGGCCAGTGGCTCCAAGTGGCCAATGGCTTTCCTAGCTTGGACATTTGAAGGATCCAATTCTAAGATTTGTTTCATATCTGCCAGTATCCAAAATTTTTATTATCAATTAAAGCAACAAAAGGGAACTACAACATGTTCACAGCTAGCAAGTATATCAAGCACAAGAATGTGCATTAGTTAATTGTGCATACAGGCCTACAAAAACACATGCATAATAAATGAAAAAGAAACCATACACTCAACTCAAACTAACATGTCATAGAAATGCATCATCTGAAATCTTAAATCATAATATAAGATCAAACTTACCAGCTATTGCCTCATCAAAGTGTTCAAGCTTTTCATGAGCCTCTGCTCTCCTAATTAGAGCTTTAATATAGGAAGAATTTAGGTCTAATGCTTTTGTGCATTCCTTGATTGTTTCCTCATATTTCCCCTAAAACCATGATTAGTGAAAACAAAATTAAATCAAATCTTTTGGATAAGAAGCAAAGGTAGAATTAAGAATAGTTTGGCTGCAGGGAAACAAAAAAATACATTATGAAATTAATGGGATAACATCTCTGAAAGAAGATATAGCAAGAAAAGAATTCCTACTGAATGGCCCAAATAACCAAGAGCTCCAAAAAACTTAATCTTTGGTACGATGAAATACACACAAGTACAAACATAAACAAATGCAAAGATGTTATCAAATTTCAATTTAAAGTATGAGGCCACAAGCAGATTATTCAAGCCATAATATAATCAATGTCATTTTCTGGTATTGCAGTGCACCTATAAAAACAACTCCGACAATACATGCACTGTGTTATCTGCACATGCTCATTTTTTCCTTAAAACAGAAATCCTTTGCTATAAGTCAATTATTTTTGCATAGTAAATGTGCAACATACCAATTTCAAGAAGCATATAGCACGATTTGAATGGCATATGGAACGCAACTCCACAGATGAAGGTATATCTGGCACAGTCTCCAATGCAATTTCATACTGCACTAATGCCTCCTCATACCGCCCATCTCCAAACAATTTATTTCCTTCCAATTTTTTATCATTTGCTTCTGCTAAAGCATTCTGTTTCATAAGCAAATAACACAGAGCTAAATACCCTTCTCATAGATAAAACAAACAGTTCTAACTAACCAACCTGTAATTTGCATTATGGTGTTCTCTTTAAAGAAGTGTAAAACTAAAAAAATTCCAAGAGAAGCAATGAAGGTATGATCCCAACTATTTCAAGCAAGCAAACATCACAGGTTGGCATTTGAAGGGAAGAAATTCGATTGTTATATATAAGTATACTAGTAGTTTTGTGTTTATACTACACAGATTGAATTTAGTGCTAAAAACAGTTAATACTTTAAGTGGACTCTCTAAATATGATTCAAGCATCTTGTTTTCTTTCTCCTTTACCTGCAAAAACCTAGATTACCAATTCAACTCAAATCACAAATATGGCAATAAACCAACATAATAATAATAATAATAATAATAATAATAATAATAATAATAATAATAATAATAATAATTTGCCCTACAATTACACTAATTAGAGCATAAAAATATATTAACAGGACTGTAAGAGCAAAAGGAAACAAATTAGGGCAACCAGGGAGATGGGTAATTAACAAAACCTGTTTCAATCGGTCGTCGTTTCCATTAGATTCATCTTTTGGCTCACTATCGCTGACCTCGCGGTCACTTGCCGTTTCAAATCCATCGGAGTCGTGGCCTTCCACAGTCGAAATTGCTGGCTGCTGTGCTATATTGCCGGTGTCTTCGCTTGAATCCGACGCCGTTTTCGATGACGAAGACGATGATGGAAAAGGTTTTAGCTTTGGAGGATTCTTCATTGATGTTGGTTGGTTATCTTCTTCTACTTGAGGCTCTATCACCACCATTTTTATTGAACTGCCGTGATGGTTTTGGGGTGTAATTAGTACTGGAGAAAATTTTTCATGCGAGTTCCAGAAACATAGGTACTGGAACCTCCCGCCGATTAAATTCTAGTTCCTTGATTTGCATGAAAAGGCACAATTTCAATATGTGCCCTGATTTTGCAATTTTAATATCGTTCTAACCCCCATATTTTTAAGTATTACAATATATTCCGGAAATTATGTAGAATTTAGGGGTGAGCAGAATTCGGGAAAAACCGAACCAAACCGATCGATTTTTAAAATTTGGTTCGATTTTTCGGTTCGGTTTTGGAATTTCATGTAAATCGATTATTTCGGTTCGGTTCGATTTTGAAAGGCAAAAATCGAAGAAAAATCGAACCGACCGAAATTTTAATAATATATATTATTTTATTCAATTTTTACATAAAAAAAAAATTATTTTTGTATTTTTTATATTAATTTAAAGGGGTTTGAACTCAAATTATATATGTATATTTTTCAATTTGAATATTTTTATTTTTATTTTATGATTTATAATTTTGTATAATTTTTTAGATAATTTTTTTTAATTATAATTTTGAATTTTCGGTTTTTCGGTTAACCGAACCAAACCGACCGAAAGTTTCGGTTCGATTTTAGTTCGGTTTTATATAAATTCGGTTCGGTTTCGGTTTATATAAATTATGAAATTTCGGTTTTTTCGGTTCGGTTATTGAACCGAACCGACCGTCGCTCACCCCTAGTAGAATTATACGATTATGAAAAGAGATAGGAGTAATTGATTATCTGTTATCTAAAAAAAATAATCAGTCTATTAATATTAATTTTTTAAAGTTATTAACTCTTAATTAATATGTTATATTCAATTAATCAATTTATCAATTTTATTTTTTTGATTTGATTAACCATTATAATTTATAAAATATAATTATAAAAAAAATAGATAAATTTCAATTCAATTCCAAATATGCAAAATAATTCAAAATAAAAATCACAATATAAATATAATATACGAGTTAAATTTCATATTTAATAAATTAATAGCTAATATTATAAAATAAATTTGATAATTGTTAAAAATTAACATGCTTAATTTTAAGAAAAAAAGTTTGGACAATATTAAATGTTAAAATATAAAAAATATATATATATAATTAAATGTTATCAAGCAAAATATGTACATCAATATATATATTAAAAAATAACGTACATAAGTGTTAATCAGTTACTGAATATAAATATTACTCTATATAATAAAAGAGAATAATATAATTTAAAGTATTATATAAATTTTATAAAAAAAATAAAAAATTAAGGTATAAAAATAAAAATATAATTTAAATGTACTTTAAAATATTACATAAAGTTTTAGAAATAAATAAAAAAAATAAAAATTTTTAAGGCATAAAAATAAATAAATAAATATATATATATATATGAACCGGTTAACCGGTACTTAAATTACGGAACTAAAAATCGAACCGAAAATAATAATAAAATTGATTAGTTAACGGAAATCAAAATCAAAAAATTTAAAATTTATTAATCACGAAATCGTAGGCTCGCTTTAGTACTGGTTTTTCTGATTTTTTTTTTGCTTAGCCCTCATAAAGAGAGACGCATCTTTTTACTCCTAAAACTATGCATTTAAGTAGAGGTGGCAAGTTGGGCGGGTTGGGCGGATTTGGGTTGGGTCACAAATGGGCGGGTCACAAATGGGCCAAAAAACATGGGTCACAAATGGGTCAAATATCCAAATGGGTTGGGCGGGTTGGGTCAACTCATGGGCTAAAAACTCTTTGAATATACAAAAAATTTATAATAATACGCAAATGAGTCGGATGATCCAAACGGACTAATTTTGGTCCAAACAGATTGAGTGGCCCAAATGGGCCGCTTGAGACCCAAACGGGCCGAGATGTAATTTGATATTTTTAATCCATTTTTAATAAAAAATAATTTTCTATATAATAAAGAGATATTAAAGTGACTAATTTAAAATAATTTGGTCCAAATGAATTGAGCGGCCCAAATGGGCTGCTTGAGGCCCAAACGGGCCGAAATGTTATTTGATCCATTTAATCTATTTTAAATGAAAAATAATTTCCGATATAATAAAATGATATATAAAGTGACTAATATAAAATATTTGGCACAAATGGATATACAAATAGCAAGTAATTGTTCATTTCAAAATATTAATCTTACAAAAATATCTTATATACAAATAATAAGAAATAAGTGTTTTCCGATCACTCCACACTATGGATATACAAATATAGTGCTTAAGTATACATTAACAGGAAATAAGTCTAAATATGTAACTATGAAGACTACTCAACATAAACACATACAAGTAACAAAAAAATCTCATTTAAGGTTGCTTTAATTAATAACCACAGGCACTGCCTAATATTTAGAAGTAGATTGTACATATTCTCGAATTGAAAATCTAGCTCTCTAAATTGAACAATTCAAATCAATTAATTCTTCTAAATCGTGGTAGAATGGAGCAAGGTTGGAATACCAAAGGAATTTTGTGAATACTTGGAATGTCTCCTTGGATGAGGATGTTTGTAGGCCAAATATCTTGAATGGTGGAAGTTGCAACTTAACCATAAATATTGAACATGCAGATTCAGTTAAAACAGCTTGCTAAGTACTACTACTGTGGCTGACCAACCATTTCAAACCCCAAAAATACTAACATAACAGCCCCAAAGTTTGATTCACAATTTCTCAATCAATTCGCTCTTGTTGAATTAAATTAGAAAAATAGTTGTATCTTGAACATGCAGATTCAGTTAAAACAGCTTGCTTGGCCTAGAAAAGTTGTATGTGGGACATTAATGATTGCACTCCATAAGCAATAGAAATTCCACAAAATATAGTCCCCATTGAAACCAGTCATAAATGACTGGTGAATTTCATCTAAACTCCCAGCAATGGAAGTTAGCATATAAACTCAAAACTCTAACTAAACTATGAGCAGCAGAGTTAACTTGTTTCCTAATCCAAACAAGAGAAACATCACTTTTAGAAAAGAACTTACAATCATCAATGACATTACTAAAGTTTGATCTATTATCAGTAGATGAAAGCACAGCAAAGTAAGCTTCTGGGCAGTTTATTTCTACAATTCTCCTACCTTGAAACTGATCAAAACACCAAGAAGGAGCATGACGAAAAGCAACTGCTTTCTATTAAATAAAATGCTATGATTGTAATAAATCATTTTTCTTTTTGATTTGGCCCAACAAATTCCATAAAATCTTCACTTAGTTTCTTAATAATCAACAAATTTTCATTTGATTTTTATACCATTTATATGATCTATTTCCCTTTTGACAATTGAACCTTGCACTGATCTTCCTATAGAGCCCCATTTATAATAGAGTAACCATCAGCATCATATTTAAGGGAGAAATAATTGGTCCACAAATTAAGCTATTTAAAACCTTTAACAAGTAGAATCCATATGCATTGACACAAGAAACAAGGAGGTTTGAGCAGCTTCACTCCCTTATTTTTTTTTAAAAAAATTGAGTTAGATTAAGCTAATCCAGTAAACTTAACAACCAAAACCCGGCACCGAATCCAAAACACAAAATTAAAATTCATCACATAGGGTCTGGTTCAACTCCATTTAACCTCACCAAAGAGAGATGAATTTTCTAGGTTCATATACATGAATACAAAATAGACCACGAAGAATATCTTTGACTTCTGTTTTCTTGAAAATTTGGCTAATGGCTCTAATGATCTAAACTATAGGCTAACTTCTCAATTACAAAAACGATTTTCCATTAACAGATTCCAAACAAAGGTGATATTCGAAACTATAGGCTAAGTTAGGATCTCAATTATGATTTGGAATAAAGAAGCTTAGAATCTTACCGGAGAATCGTTGACGGAGGACGGCCAAAGAAAATGAACGAATGGCAGCGAGCGACGGAGAGAAAGCGGCGAGGGTGGCAGCGGCGACGACTGGATAGCAAAGATGCGGCGAGGCTGGAAGGAGTCGATGGAGAGAGCTCGAAAGCGAGAAAGAGATGGGCACAGCAAAAACAAACCCATTGGGCATTTGTGGTAGACCCGAACGGGTCAATTTTTTTAAGGGTCTCAATTGGGCGGGTCTAAATGGGTATTGTTTTTATTGGGTTGGGTTTGGGTTAATTTTTTTTGGGCGGGTTGGGCGGGGTTTTTGGGCCTGGGCCAAATTTGACACCTCTACATTTAAGTCTTTCTGGTAAATTTTGTTCAATTATATAAAATATATGATATGATGACGTTGTTATTGCATTAGAGCAAGAGTATGTTTGGATTACTGCACATGACTGTATTGTTTATTGGATAAATGTTTGTAAAAATTGTATTATTTACCATTACTTTCTAATAATTTTTATTTGGTATGATTATTTTGAATTGTACAGACAATTTATTGAATTGCATTTAACTTTGTATATATCGATTTATAATAATAATAATAATAATAATAATAATAATAATAAAGTGCTGCCATTTGTCAAAAAAATATATTATTGGGATTATAAAGACCGAAAATACTTTAAACACCCTTATGAAAATTTGTACCGAAATTTAAGCTAAAATTTGAAATTTAAACTGTATATCTAAGACCACTTAAATGGCATATACAATTTCCCAAACTCAATTGTATTTGGAGGTGGCAAATTCGGCCCAAATTCAAAAATTACTTCCAAATTCATTCAAAAAGTTAATACGATCTGAATCAACTCAAAATAAGCATAGGCATCAACTGCACCAGATATATCCATATACCAAATTTATATTAACTATAATTTTTTTTATACCAAGCATACTCAGTCTGATCTCAACCCACCTAGACCCAAAATCGACATGATCTGAATTCGGCTTGACCCATCCCGACATATCCCAGTGCGGCCCACATTCTGCCTATCCCAACTTGAACTCGATCTATCCCATAATATGCCTGATTTTTTTTATGCAAGCTTGTCCCAAAAAAATCTTCAAATTCCTATTAGACCCAGCTCGAATCCGACCCATCCTTCTTCAACCCAAACTTGCCCCATCCCAACTCGAATCCGGCCCAGATCGAAGTAGATCTGAAATTTATTTATAGAGAATTGTGTAGAAAAAATTTTCAAATTCATTTAGGTCCAACTTGAACCCAATCCATCTCGTCCGGTTTGAATTCAACCCAGCCCAACTCGAACTATGCTTGTATTTTATTTATACAATCTTGTGTAGAAAAAAAAAAACTTCAAATTTTGGTTAGGTAAGACCCAAATCCGACTTATCTCGGTCTAGTCTGAACTCGGACCAAATCCGATTCAAGCAAACGTAGGCCTGGATTTTATTTATACAGGCTTGTGCAAAAAAATCTTTAAATTTCTATTAGATTCGGCCCAAATCTAACCCATCTTAATCCGATCCGGCCTCAATTTGGCCGTACCAAATCCAACCCAACCCAGCTCGAAATAGTCTTTTAATTTATTTATGCATATTTGTGCAGAAAAAATTTTCAAATTTCGATCAAGCCCGGCTAGAACGAAACTCAATCCAATGCAATCTGAAATAGGCCTATATTTTATTTGTGAAATTCGTGCAGAAAAAATTTTAAAATTCAAGTTAGGCCTAGATTGGCCCATCTCGACTCGACTGGAACTTCGTCGAGTCCGGCCTAGCCCAAAGTAGGCATGCATGTTATTTTATGCCGACTTGTGTAGAAAAAGAATATTCAAATTCCAATTAGGTCTAGCCCGAACCAAACCTAATCCAGTACAGCCTGAAGTAGGTTTGTATTTTATTTATATAGGCTTGTACATAAAAAAAATTCAAATTTCGGTCAGGCCTGAACACAACCCATCTCGGTTCTATTTAAACTCGGTTGATTCCATTTAGTATGTCATAATTGTATCAAGAGTGAATTTTCATTAAAAAAAATGAGTTAAATGGATTAACCCACAATTTTGCCTATTAAAGCTACCATGCAACCCATTTGGATCACCATGTGTCCATTTGGGCTACCATGCAACTCACCTGGCCAACATACTGTAATGGCCCAAATTTTATCTTAACTTTGATCAGTAAAATTTATAGAGTCTCTAATATTGTTTTAGTATGCAAGTGATAGCTTTAGTACCCTTAATTGCAGTAGAGTTAAAAAGTTAAGTGTGCTTCAAATAGGTGCTTGACTAAATTTTGACTTAATCTATAAAGATGATAGATGGAGTCAAAATGATATTTTGAAGGTATAAAATGATTCTAGATTATATTTAGAAATTTTAGACAGTGAAAATTTTATTTTTACGGCAACACAGAAAAAGTGTCAAATCGGACCGATTTAAGTGAACGGGACCTCAAACAGACTCCGATTGAGCTGAAATTTTGTATGAATGCTATATTTCATATTCTAAGAATATTGGAATTGGTTTGGAGAGAAAATTAATGGATAAAATGATAAAAATCACTTTGGGCTCAAAAATGGGCTTAAAAATAAAAAAAATGGGCTTATATAGATTGGGCCACTTTGATTGGGCCAAGACCAGCCCATTAAATCACCTATAAATAGCCTAAATTTCAGAATTCTCTACATAAAAGCTGAAAAATTCAGCAGCCTTATCCTCCACTTCCTTGGCCGAATTGACTTTCCTTGCTCTTCCTCCGTCTTTCTTCAATTCTCTCTTCATCTCACCTCAAATATTAGCCTCCTAAGTGAATTTCAGCTCTCCTACAACATAGTAGTGATGATTGGAGTCCAATTGAAGTGATTGAAGTGAGAAAAACCAATACTTGGAAGTTTGGGTGTAAAATTGAGGTAGGCGATATAAGTGTTTTTAAATTGGTTCAATGGTTCTCATAGGTACTTTAAGATCTGTAGATTATGTTTATGTGATTATCTTGCAAAAAGGAAGCAAGATTTTGAATAAATCATGATATGTATATTCGGCCTTCATTAGGTAATCAAGGTGAGGAAGGTTCCTCCAAAGGCAAAGGCAAGGAAAAGGAGTATTAAGAAGTATTAAGCAAGGATTTAAGGTTAGTGAATTCATCTATTTCCATGACTTGAGTTTGATTTTAGGTTATGTTTAAAAATAAAGTATGTGATATATGCATGTTTAATTGAATCTAACCTTATAAACATGCTTAAGACGACTAAAAATGAAAATTTGAATGATTAAAATGAAAAGATAAAATTTTGATGACGATGGAATATGTTGGTCGAATGATATGTCTTGGATTTTCCATGATGTGTATGATGTTTATGGCATATAATTGATGTATATATGTTGTTTGACATGAGATTTAGTTAATGGAATGAATAAAGGAAAGAAAAATAAACATGATGGATGTTACATACCTTGGTCGAATGGTGTATATGGTGAAAAATGTGACCTTTATGTGGTATGATGTCATATAATGGTATAATTACATTAATTAATGTAATCTACCTGAATAAATGATGAATGAGGTAAAAATAAATTATGGTGAAAATATGACATGTTGGTCGAATGGTAGGTATATAACTAATATAGTTTATTGATATAATGATTGATTTAAATTGAAAAGAATGGAATGATATGGTGAAATTCCATTAGTTGTGAAAATATTAACATAAAAATGTATAATTGGAACAATTTAATGCCCTATATAGTATTCTAGCAGTCAAATCTAGCTCAGGATATAGTGGCTAGCCATAGGGACACTAAACAGCGGAAGTGAGCATGATGTCTCACTTATTGTAGGCCAATGACGGTCCTACTCATTGTATTGAATGTCAAATTGCCAAATGAAATGAAATGTAATGTAGGGGTGGTCCCTCGGGATCCCTCTAAATGTATTGAACCTATAGGGTTCATGTCTCGTGTATCTAATTCAAAGATTACTGCCAATTTTATACAAGGGGCAATATGGTAAAAATATAGTAATATGCTTAAATTGAAGTAAAAATAAAATTTAGAATGAAAAAGGACCTAATTGAAAGAAATAAAAAGTTTAGGAATAAAATGATAACTTGGCTATAAATAGTGTAATAAGGGTTATTAAGGGTAAAAATATAATTTATTGGATAATTATGTAAATTAGTGACTTTTCAGGGACTAAAATGTAATTTGGCATGATTTTGATAATTTAGAGACTAAATGGTAATTTGTATGTTTAATAATGATTAAAAGTGTAAAGAAAATGAATTGATGGCATTTTCATAAATATAAAGAAGTTTAGGGACTAAACTATAATTATGCCATAATTAAAGGACTAAAATGTGATTATGGAATTTTAGATATACTAGTTGTGTATATGTGTTAAAATGAAGGATTTGATTGTAATTGTGAGCTTAAATTGAATGCATAAATATTTAATTAATTAAATATTAGTTTAATTTAATATTTTATATATTATGAATATATATATATGTTTTATGCATGTGAATTTAGTCTAGTAAAATTCCTGGATTTTCAATCACCACTGAGCATATGTAATACTCGGCACGTAATTTTATTTAACTGCGTGTAGGTACTCCATAGAGAGGGAGCTTAAAGCATATGCCAAAATTTTGAGAGCCAAATTGAAGGAATATTATTAAAGAATATTAAGTATGTCAAGTTAAATGGCATGTATATGAACTTAAATTAGTATGGTTTTGGGTATTGACATATATAGAATTTATATAGATAAAACATAGAACAGTGTGATGCATGATAGTTTATTTAGACTGTCTATAAATGTGGCATCTTATTGTGTTTATGGCCTTGCATTAGACTATGGTTTGTTTAAATTGCAGTAAATATAAGTTAAGTGTATAGTTATCATGTATTTTGAAAAATTTAGACAATTATAGGTCAATTGATAAATGAAGGATAATTGAATATATATTAAGTTATAAAGTCTTCAGTTAATTCTTAAGTTAATTAAATTGGATAATAAATTTAAGTACTTGATGAAATGTTAAAATTGATATAAAAAAATATGTCCGTTTTCACAATAATAGAATAAATAATAGATTTCTAAACAATTATGATAATCGACTTAGAAAGTTTAATGTAAGTGATTATTAAATGTGCCGTATAAGGGTGTTACACATACAATGTATCTGAGCCAACATATAGCAAACCCACAGTTTAACCAAATCCATCCAAGCCGTTTGGACATCAACCCATTTATAATTCTTAAATAATGACCTATTTATAATCTGCTCATTTATGCTCCAACCCTTACTCATCCAATTCTACTCATTTGCCACCTATAGCTTAATTCCATCCTTTACTCCGTTGTATTTCCAATAGTTTGACCAGCATAAATAAAAATAGTAAAAGTCTTTCAAATTTCAAACTGCAATGGTTTTGTTTTAAGAATTTTTTTTTTCAAAAAGAAATAAAATAAACATCATTAACAAGATCTACATCAGTAAATGGTGGATTTTTCTCTTAAACAAAAAAGCATCAAACATGTGCACTTTGCTAGAGAATGGGCTACTACATTGCAACAATAGATGAGAATCAATGCAAGTCAGAATTAGAATATGCATTTTAATAGAAACCATCTTTGCTTTCAAAAAAATTAAAATTAAAATTAAAAAAATAAAACAGTAATAATCGTGACGTTTTATAAATAATGTTTTCTTAAAAATAGCTGATTTAAAAAATATTTTAAAAAATAGGATTTTTGGTTAAAAATGTAGCGGACTGCTGCGAAATTATAACACGTGTATAATGACAGTCAGAAAATCTACTGAAACTGTAATAGTTTGCTGTAGTTTAGACTGCATACATAAACATAAAATTTAATATAATTAATAATATTGAAAGAATATTTCAAATCTTAATTCTTTTCTAGTGGCATGAAGGCATTTCACAACTTACTAGTTCAAATTCCACTGTCAGCATTTTTTATTAGATTTTTTCATTATTTTTTATATTTTATTTAATTAGAATTTATAACTATTTTTTTATTATTTTTCTATTTCATTTAATTAGAATCTATAACTAATTTTTTAAAATCTCGCCATTAACACCTTTTAGTAGGTTTTTCATTATTTTTCATATTTCATTCAATTAAAATTTATAAATAGTTTTTTTTTTAAAAAATGTAACTAAAGATAATGTTAAATAATTAGATCTATCAACATTCGATTTGATCCGTGAACTCAATCCATATGACACGATTGCAATGAATAGGCATATTTCTTAAAATTGAGATTAGAAAATGTATTGATTATTTTTAAATTAAGGCATGCATCGCAACTGAGTGATTAGATTTTTTTTAACTATTATGCAACTTTTTTGTATTGTCCAATCATATTTAAATAGGGTTATAATAAATAATTTATACATTAATTGTAATGTTAAAAAAAAAAGTTGACAACATTTTGTAACATATGAAAATGAAAAGGTGGATAAAAATTATGGGATGGATGTACACTACAAGAAAATCGAAGAATAAAGACGGAAAATAGAGACGGAATTTCATCTCTAAATCAAAATAGAGACGGAAATAGAGACAAAAATACACCATCTCTATTTTGGCGGTCTCTAAATTTAGAGACGAAAAATTTTCATCTCTAATTTTAGAGACGAAAATTCACTTTCCATCTCTGAAAATAGAGACGAAAATGTGCTTTCCGTCTCTAATATTAGAGACAGATTAGTCTTCTATCCATAAAAATAGAGACGGAAAGCTATTTTTCATCTCTAATAATGTGCTTTCCGTCTCTAAAGATAGAGACGGAAACGAAATTTCCGTCTCTAATTAGAGACGAAAAGAAATTTTTTGTAAATAGCTTTTCGTCTCTATTTTTAGAGATAGAAGACTATTCCGTCTCTAATTTTTAAATATTTTTTTTAAATATATATATTAACAAACAATAAAAAAGACTATAATTGCAAAAATTTATATAATGAAACAAGTATTAAATAAAAAATAAGCAGATTTAATAAAAATATAATTAATAATGTATTAATATATATATATATATATGTAATTTAATAAGAATACAAATAAATGTACGTAAAAAAATTTAAAACACTAACTAAACTGGAGGTGAATGTGGACGATCAGCCGACGGTACTTGCGTATCATCAGGTAATTTTCGGCTAATAAAATCCTCTAACCTATTAATACGGTTCATTAAAATGTCAACTGTGCTACGAATTTCAATGGCCTCGTTAGTAGTCGCCGCAAGTCTACTAGCCGTTGCCGTAGAGGATGAGGAGGCATGCAAATAGCAAGTATTAGCATAAGAGCCCAAACCAAAGACCCGTCCACGGGCGGTCCCTAACGCCAGCTGCGTCATAATATACTCTAGCATGGTCGACATTCTCACCATCTGCCTGCTGACTTTGAAGACTTTCTAGCACCCGCTCCTATAATAAAAATTAATCGAATGTTATTTAATACTAAAATAAAACTAAGAAGATATAACAAAATAATAATAAAATGTGAAATTAATACATGAACTTATCTAGCTCGGTCGCTAACGAATGTCACACCGTCATGATTTCGTGTATGTGTATGTAAAAACAACTCATGAGAATAAGGTGTTCTGCCCATACTAGACTCCTGTAACCAAATTATAGGTTAATAACATTTGAACAGAATTTTTCTAAAATTTGTATCAAGTCTAATATGCAAAAATCACGGAATTACTTATATATATTACTATTTTAATACCTACCGAAGACAATTCTAACTCCTAATACAATAACACTAGCTTGTCTATAAATTAATAAAATTTCGACAGAGTTTCCCCTAAATTTGTAACAAACCTCCTGTTTAAAAATCATGAAAATATATTTATAATTATATTATCCACCATCAAAATCCATTTCAAACTCCTTGCACAATATTTTTTCCATCCTCTTTCATTCAATGAAATATTTGGCTTACTATCAAGAGGTGCATGTATTGCAGTTAAAAAATTCCTAATGCACTAAATAGTTGAGACACAATTTCCTCAAAAAATAGCATGTATAAAGTAAGATATTTGAATACTTACAAGTCTGTCAACATGCTCGCGATGGGACAATGTTCCTCCAGTATGTAAAGAAACACTAACTCCCTCTGGTTCTCCCCTTCTATTAGTAGAATTCCGATCGACCATAGAGAGAGCCTCCGTTGATGACCAGTACTGCATCCGATTTGCCCAAATATCTTCATTTATATACCGTGGTCGTTCACCTTTGGTGTGCAACTTGTTAAGCATGTCTTTATAACGTACACGAGCGCGTTTCTCCCATACAACGTAGACAATGTTATCAACCGAGGAATTCCAATAAAAAACATTCTGAGAGATTTAAACCAAAAACAAAAAGGTTAAGCATAATATATGTATTTGTAAAATACATTTAAAATTTAAATAATACATGAATTAAGATGCAATAATTAATAATAAATCAATTAATTTAGTTACCTGAAACTCTTGGAAATAAAATATTTTTGTCTCCTGAGAGATATTTTTCCATAAGAAACCATTAAGTTTAAGTCTCTCCTTAAATATACCAGTCATAGAGCGGGAGCAAGGTCCAGATGGGATAAATCTAATGGACAACAAAAATATCATAATGTGTTCGAATTCAGCATAACATAGTAAATATAAGAACGAAAATTAATAACTCACTATTGTCCTTCAATGACAATGTACATTCGTCCATATACTCCAACCGATCCGGGCAATGAACCTTCAACTGTTTCAGGATATCTCTGAGATAGTTCAGACGTACCAGCAGTATGTGCTGGGCCTAGATATATCAGGGGTGTTGATTTCGTTCCCATACAGGGAGGTGCAGACGTAGGAGACGGTGATCCCTCCCCTTGACTCACAGCTCCAGATAGTGATGAACGCACCCTCACCCTAGGTGGTTGGATAGTACCAGTCTTCCTTTTGTTATTCATTTTTTTTCCTGAAAATATTATTAAACATGATTAGACATCAGGTGATTATTACATAATCATGATTATATGTGACAATAATATAAAATTTTATTATTTGTGAATTAATTCAAACAGAAAGTAATAAATGATATGTGGCTCATACGAATTTTACTCACGTGTATAAAGAATTATTCGCTATCATCACTTAGATGTAATTCATTATCACTATCGTTTTCATTTTCTGAATAATTAGATTCAAATTCGCTTTCCAATTCAGTTGTAGACTTGGATTCCTCGTCGGATGCAATATCAACAAATTCATTGTCAACATTGTTCAAAGGTTCACTATCTTTATATGGCATGTGTGACGCACGCCGAACCCCATAGCTTCCCGAAAGCCCGCCTTTAGAGCGATCGAGAGAGGTTCATGAAAACTTGTAAGGTATTTACAAGTGCGTCTACTTTGGGCAACAAGGAGATTTCATGGAGTCGCCACCCAATAAAACATTAAAAAAGTTTGTCTCACCTCAGTGAGCCTAAGACGGCGCATCTTTATCCATTTTGGGCAAACCAAAGGGGTCTTGGAGGCATTCACCCCAATAGAACATTGGAATGACTCTCTAACCTTATGGAGCTTAGGATTGTAAATTGAGTATTTTGGTGGGACACAAGAGGTATCTTGGAGATCCCATTCCAATGAAGCATTGGAATGGCCCTCTCGCCTCGTTGAGCCCAAAGACCTAAGATGGTTCGGGACTTCCCATTTATTCATACATTGATTAAGTTTATAATTGAGTTTTGAATTTAGCGTTTCATCCCTTTTCTCATTCAATTTTAATGCAATTTAATTAAACGCATATCAATCATATAAATAAAGCGGTAAATAAAAAAATGAATTTGAAATAAAACATATGAAATATATTACAATAAAATTAGGGGCGGAATACAACCCCCATTATAAAATAAAATACAAAACATACATAAATCAGGCTATTTATTAAAGATGAGGATATTGGTCCTTTCATGCATAATTAAAGAAAATAATTTTAAAGTAACAATTTATTTTGGATGGAAAAACTAGGACATTAGTCTCATTTTTATTTAGAAAAAAAATCAAATTAATTAATATAAATATTTTTGTGATTTTTCAATTAACGTGCAAAAAAATAAAGTTTATTACAAATTACATAATAAAATGAATTAATCCAAAATAATGAAAGGCAATAAAAAAAATAAACAACTCCCAAATGGATCTTCAAATCTCCATGGGCTCCCACTTGACAAAAACTCACATATGAAAAATAAGTATTGAAAAATAAAAAAAAAATAAAAATGAAGTTAGTATAAAAAATGAATTAAACATATAACATAAAAACAATTAAATTAAGGCAAATAAAAATGTATCATGTATGACAAGCCAATTAAAATGACATAATAAAAATATGCAATCTAATTAATTAACAATTTAGCATGCATAAACGATAACATAATAATAATAAAATTCAACATGCATAAGCAAGTATAAAATAATGATGATAGAATTTAACATGCATAAAAATATAAAATAACAACAATAACATCCAATCATGCATAAAAAATATAATATACATAAAATTCAGCATGCATAAGAAATACAAATAATATTATTACTAATAATGATACTAGTATCAAATGATAGCAATAAACAAGGATAATAAAACTTATAATAATAAAACTAACAATTGCAACTATAATACTAACAATAATAAACATAATGAAACCAAAGAGTATTAAACAACCCAAATTAAGCATGTAAGAATAAAATAGTATATGGCAAACTAATAAAACATGTTAAAACATGGTAAATAATACCAACAACAACAACAACAACAACAACAACAACAATAATAATAATAATAATAATAATAATAATAATAATAATAATAATAATAATAATAATAATAATAATAATAATAATATATGGACAATCACATAAGCACAAGGTAATAATAATAATAATAATAATAATAATAATAATAATAATAATAATAATAATAATAATAATAATAATAACAACAACAACATCAAAGAAGATGAACAATCTAATTAAATATGGAAGAATAAAATGAAAATAAAATATACCAATTGTGCTAAAACATGTTAAATGATAATACTAATAATATATATGAACAAAAATTATGACAATAATATGAACATGAACAATTAAATAAGAAATAAGAAATAATAATATGAATAATTAAATAAAAAAAATAAGAAATATTAACAATTAAATAATAGATCTAAAAAAATTCACATGATAATTAATTAAATAAAAACAAAAGAATAAGAAAATAATAAGAAAATGATAGAACTAAAAGAATTTACATGTTAACTAATTAATTGGAAACAAAAAAAATGAAATTAAGAAATTGAGCCAAGAATATTTACCCTCAAAATTTATCTTGCTAAAACATGTTAAATGATAATACTAATAATATATATGAACAAAAATGATGACAATAATATGAACATGAACAATTAAATAAGAAATAAGAAATAATAATATGAACAATTAAATAAAAAAAATAAGAAATATTAACAATTAAATAATAGATCTAAAAGAATTCACATGATAATTAATTAAATAAAAACAAAAGAATAAGAAAATAAGAAGAAAATGATAAAACTAAAAGAATTTACATATTAACTAATTAATTGGAAACAAAAAAAATGAAATTAAAAAATGAAATTAAGAAATTGAGCCAAGAATATTTACCCTCAAAATTTATTTTGATGAAATGAAGGTAAGATCCAATTCATTGTCTTGATTGGTAAGAATAAAATTATAAAAAATAAAATATTGAAAATGATTTTTACTCAAAAACAAATAATTGATTTATTTGTCTAAAAATAAAAAATTGTTTGATGAAAAGAATAAAAATTCCCAAAAACAAAAATTGTTATTTTTTTGTCTCAAGAATTCACTTGGAAAAATTCTTTAGAAATTGAGAGAATTTGTTTGAGAGAAAAAAGAAGAAGAAAAATAATTTTCTAAAGAAAATCCCCCCTCTAATTTTCCTCTAAAATTCCCATTTTATAACCCCAAAATTCAGAATTTTTTAATTAAGAAATTAAATTGATTTAATTTCAATAACTACAAAAAACCACTAAATTTGATGGGTTGGAAGATAAAAAGCTTTTAGAATTAAATTATGCAAAAAAATGAGTTAAAAAGCATTAAAAATGAAGAAAATATGGCCAAAAAGGCCATTGGGGAGAAAACGGGCGCACAGGGGCGGGAGACGCCTGTCGGAGCGCCCGACGGGCGTCTCCAGCGCGCGAGGCGCATACCCAGCTACGCGCGGCGGGCAGGCAACGGCCAGCGTGCCGCTCGCGCACAGCGAGAGCGCCCCGCGCGCGTTCCGCCTTCGCGCCAGGGCGCTGCAGCGCACGCCCAGCGCTGCCGTAGCCCGACATTTGCGCGGATTTTTTTTTTCAAATTTTCTATAAAACACAAAAAATTAAAAAATCACTTTTTTTACCCCAAAATAATTTTAAAAATATTTTTAAAATACATTTTTATTTATTCCAAACAAATCAAATGACAAGGAAATTATCACTTCCGACTTTCATTCTTTTTGCCTATAAATCGGCACACTTAATTTCATCATTGGGTAATCCTGATCAAGGCTACTCGAGACCCGGTGTCTGCAGTTGCCCCAAATTTTGGGGAGGCTAGTGTGTGGGTGCCTAGGTGAGCCAAAATTTAGGAAAAGGAAAGAAACGCGTACCTGAGGCTGCCTCCTTCCAGCTACTCCCTCGGGAATAGTGCTGTGATTTGAACTGTGAGTATCCTCTTGGATTGCACTGAGTCGCTGATAAGACTACAAAGTGCAGGAGAACCATCCTAAGATGGTGATGCGCCGGGTCTGCTACAGACTACAAAAAACGTAAGAAGAGGATTGCACCGAGTCTGTTACAGACTATTAAAAGTGCAAATGTCATCCGTAGATGACGATGCGTCAAGCTTGTTACAGGCTACAAAAAATGCAAAAGAAGGATTGCACCGAGTCTGTTACAGACTACTAAAAGTGCAAAAATGTCATATGCAGATGACGATGCGCCGAGTCGCTGACAAGACTACAAAACGCAGGAGATATCCTCCTCAGAGGATTGCACTGAGTCTGCTACAGACTACTAAAAGTGCAAGAATGTCATCTGCAGATGATGATGCACCGAGTCGCTGACAAGACTACAAAATGCAGGAGATATCCTCCTCAGAGGATTGCACCGAGTCTGCTACAGACTACTAAACGTGCAAGAATGTCATCCGTAGATGACGATGCGCCGAGTCGCTGACAAGACTACAAAACGCAGGAGATATCCTCCTCAGAGGATTGCACCGAGTCTGCTACAAACTACTAAAAGTGCAAGAATGTCATCCGCAGATGATGATGCGCCGAGTCGCTGACAATACTACAAAACGCAAGAGATATCCTCCTTAGAGGATTGCACCGAGTCTGCTACAGACTACTAAAAGTGCAAGAATGTCATCCGCAGATGATGATGCGCCGAGTCGCTGACAAGACTACAAAACGCAGGAGATATCCTCCTTAGAGGATTGCACCGAGTCTGCTATAGACTACTAAAAGTGCAAGAATGTCATCCGCAGATGACGATGCGCCGAGTCGCTGACAAGACTATAAAATGTAGGAGATATCCTCCTTAGAGGATTGCACCGAGTCTGCTACAGACTACTAAAAGTGCAAGAATGTCATCTGCAAATGACCGTACCGAGTCTGCTACAGACTACTAAAAGTGCGAAAACCGATGATCTTCATTTAGATATTTCCTGCAAAGTCATGTGCGCAGAAATATATACAAAAATTTAAGTGTATATGATATGAGATGTAAATGTTTGCAAAAATAGATTGACCCTATCCTAGGTGGTTAAGGGTCTGCTGAGGATATAGTTTGGCTGCTGCATCGCGCCTCCAAGGATCTGAAAGATTGACATCTTGGCTTTAGGGACTCTGACCCTAAAACATTTTCTGAGAGAGACATCAAGTGTGCATCTTTGCCCCCCGGCCAATGATCATATGCCCAGGATCTGACTCATGCATTATCTGACTAAAGAATGATCATCCGAAGTAATGCCGCCTTATCGCTCCAGACATCGAACGTCATTGCTTTAAAGGTAGTGCGTCCCTTGTGGATTTTCACACTAGCTTTTTTTTGTGGGAAATGCGTCTCTTCGGGGATTTTCACATAACCCTTTGCCTAACTTTTGCCTGGAATGGACCCAACCCAATCCAGCGGCTCTTATTTATTTCATTCATTTTTTGCAGGGCAGACTTCTTGTTTCCAGGTTTTCACCTTGCCCTTTGGCCTAACTTTTGCTTAGAGAGCCAGTTACGGTTTTCATCTCTAACGAGCTTTATTTTTTATTTTTTATTTTTTTTGAAGGAACTACAAGAGAAGGCTGTTATCAGAACCACCGCTAAGAGTGAATAGCACATATAAGCACATAACCACCGCTAAGAGTGAATAGCACATATCTGCTTAGGCACCTTCCGACAGAATGATTAGACAATAGTCATTAGATGAATAAGTGATATATTTCTTTTTAAGGCAGAACTATGAAAACAATGAAAATGAAAACTGTATTCTTTTATTCATTGCAAAACTGAGTACGTTTCTATATGATTTCATCATACATGATCCTTATTTAACAAGAATTCAAAAGCACAAGACTACATCTAATCTCGGAATAGATCTTATAAGCATCAAACTCCTGTTACCAATCGGCCCTCTCGGGTTTTCTCGATTGAATATTTTCTCTTGGCCCTTAATTTTTGCCCAGAATGTCTTTTTTCGGTTTTCACCCTGACAGGGCGCCCAATTTTAGCAAGACTGCCTTTTTTCGGTTTTCGACCCGGCGGGGCATTTATTCTCTTCTTTTGATTTTTTCCTTTAGCCATGGAACCTTTTTAGTCTATCAACATTGACCAGGTCTTTAAACTCATTCCCATCGCTATCTGCTAAGATTGCTGCTCCCTTTGTTAGCAACTTTGTCAAAAGGAACGGGCCTTCCCAGGTTGGCCTGAATTTTCCTCTTATGTCTGGCACTCCCGGCCTCATCATCTTAAAGACCAGATCCCCTTCCTTCAACGGATGCTTTCGTACCTTCTTGCTAAAGGACCGAGCTAGTCTCTTCTGATAAACCTGATTGTGGTAATAGGCTCTCAACCTATCTTCATCCAACAGATTCAACTGCAACAATCGCTGTTGTGCCCATTTTGTCTCTGGAATCTCAGCTTCCATGACTACCCTTAAAGATTTCAGCTCAATTTTAACTGGCAGAACTGCTTCGGTTCCGTATACCAGAGAGAATGGTGTTGCTCCAGTAGATGTTTTGACTGCGGTTCTATAACCCCAGAGTGCAAAAGCCAGCTTTTCCAGCCAATCTTTATAACTCTGAACCATCTTGGCCAGTATTCTTTTCACGTTCTTGTTCGCCGCTTCAACCGCACCATTAGCTTGAGGACGGCAAAGAGAAGACTTGTGATGCTGGATTCCATACTTCTGAAGCATCTGTTTAGTTTCTGCTAAGAATTGTACCCCATTATCAGACACAATATGGTGTGGGAGGCCATATCTGCATATCAAATTCCGCTCGATGAACTTAGCCATATCCCTAGCATCAATCTTCTTGAAAGATTCAGCTTCGACCCATTTAGTGAAATAATCAATGGCAACTATAATGAACCTGTGCCCATTAGAAGCTGTAGGACGTATCTCGCCTATGATATCTATCCCCCAAGCTGCAAATGGCCATGGAGATGTCAAATTATGTAGCTCTGAAACTGGCACATGCCTTAAATTCGCATATTGCTGGCATAACTGGCATTGCTTCACATATTTTGAACAATCCGTATCCATTGTGAGCCAATAGAATCCTTGGCGCATGATCTTCTTTGCTAAGGCTAAGCCATTCATGTGAGCTCCGCAGACTCCGGCATGAACCTCTTCCATAACCTTTTCAGCTTCTTTCTCCGCCAAATACCTTAACTGGATACCATCGGCTTGCCTTTTATACAAAGTGCCATTTACACTGATGAATTGTGTGGACAACTTCTGAATCATCCTTTGGTCTTTCTCAGTGGCTTCCTCTAGAAAAACTGACCGTTCCAAATAATTCTGAATGTCGTAGTACCAAGGGTTTCCATCGGTGGCCCCAATATCCATCACCTACTCAGCTTCAAAATAAGGCTTTTTCGAGCTAGAGATTAGCACGGGTTTCATAGCAACCCCTGTTGGATTATCCCACATGGACACTAATGTCGCTAGAGCATCAACCAATTGATTTTCATCCCTGGGGATGAAGTGAAAGGTGCAAGTCTCAAACTGGCTACTCAACATTCTCAAGTGCTTCACATAAGGTAACAGCCTCTCTTCTTTAATTGTCCATTCCCCTCTGATCTGATGAATTACCAATGAAGAATCTCCGAAGACTTCTGCGGTCTTTGCCCCCAGAGAAAGTAGTGCTTCCAATCCGAAGATGCAAGCCTCATATTCTGCTTCATTATTGGTCGCCTTGTACCTCAACTTTTTGGCTAATGGCAGCTTTTCACCATCCGGGGTTGTAATAATGATCCCCGCTCCTACCCCTTTACTGTTGACTGCCCCATCGAAAAAAATCTGCCACCCTTGTACTGCTATGGCCATGACATCTTCATTTGGGAAATTGTATTCGAACTGGTCTCCCTCAATAGGGTGTTCAGCAAAGAACTCAGCTACAGCTCTTCCCTTAATGGTTTTCCTGGTGATGTATTCGATATCGAACTCCTGCAACAATAGTAACCATCTTCCCATCTTTCCTAGCAGAGAGGGTGCTTCCTGAAGGTAGCTAAGCGGGTTATGCTTAGCAACCGCTTGCACACTGAAGGAATGAAAGTAGTGCCGCAACTTCTTAGAAGCCCAAATAACTGCCAAGCAAATCTTTTCTACTTCAACATATTTGGCTTCATATGTCAGGAATTTCTTACTAAGATAGTAAATAGAAAACTCTACCCCAAAGTCATCCTCCTGGGCCATCATGGCACCCACTAAATTGTCTTCTATTGCCAGATACAAGATTAATGGTTTGGCATGCCGTGGTGGTCTTAAAACTAGAGGATTCAGGAGATAATCCTTAATAGTATCAAAGGCTAATTGACAATCATTATTCCACACCACAGGCTGATTCTTTCTAAGAAGCTTGAAGATGAGCTCACATACTGAAGCCAGCTTGGCAATAAACCGGCTGATGTACTGAAGCTTTCCCAGGAAACTTCTAACCTCTTTCTCTTTTTGAGACACTGGCATCTCTCTGATGGCCCTGACCTTGTCAGGATCTACTTCAATTCCTCTCTGGCTTACCACATGGCCTAATAGCTTACCCGAGGTAACTCCAAAAATGCACTTCTTGGGATTGAGGTGCAAATCATACTTATTGATCCTTTGAAAGAACTTTTCCAAAGCCTCGAGTGACCTTCTCTGGTAGCTGACTTGATCATCATGTCGTCAACATACACCTCCACTTCCTTGTGGATCCAATCATTGAGAACTTTGGTCGCTATCCTCTGATAGGTCACTCCTGCATTTTTTAGTCCAAAAGGCATGACCCGATAAGCAAATGTATCCCATTCAGTGATGAATACTGTCTTAATCCGATCCACTATCTTGTTAAGAATCTGATTGTACCCTGCGTACCCGTCCACGAAGCTGTACATCATACAAGCAGCGGCACTATCTACTAGCACATCAATATGAGGCAGAGGAAAATCATCCTTCGGACAGGCTTTGTTCAGGTCCCGATAGTCCACACATACTCAAACGTTTCCATCCTTTTTAGCCACATGAACTACATTAGCTAGCCACATCGAGTATTTAACCTCCAGTAGAAACTTAGCCTCAATCTGCTTATGGATCTCCTCTTTTACCTTCTGAGCCCATTTTGGCCTAAGTCTTCTGAGCTTTTGCTTGACCGGTTTACTTTCTGGGTAAGTTGGAATGGCATGTTCGGCTACATCTCGATCAATTCCTGGTATGTCCTCGTAGGTCCAGGCAAAGACTTTTTCATATTTTTTAAATATTCTCTCAAATTTTAGCCTCTCCTCAGGAGTTATGTCTGATGCTATCAAAATTTCCTTTGGATTCTCCAAAGTTCTGAGATTAAATGTAGTTGTTCTAGTTGAGTTAATATCAAAAATGAATGCATCATGTTTATGATCATGAGGAATGAAATCATCAGAAACATCACACAAGTAAGCAAAGTTATTCATCTTATTGATGTAATCAGAAACATTAACACTGTCATCAAAAAGTTCTGGCATAAAAATAGTATCTAAACAACTATTGTCTTCATCTTCTGTCGATGATGATGTTGCAGCCGACTGGGCTTTGACTCTTGGCTTGGTGGAGGCTTTTCAACTACCTCCGGTGAGATCTCCAAATCTTCAAACTTCAGCTCTGGCTATACCATCTTTTCTTTTCCCTTCAAACTGGTAGCTAACAGCTTATCAGTGATAATCTCCTCAGGCCCATTCCTGTCCCAAATATTGCACTGAGTCATCATCTCCTCATCCCAGAAGTTCTCTGTGGGCTTGATAACTCCAACATCCCAGTCAAAGACATCATTGAAAATTTCAAACCACAGAATGATCTTTCCATCCACCCACTGAGGCTCTTCTTCTCCAGTATAAGCACAGACCGAAGATGAGGGAACAAAACTCTCTGAAATGTGGGGAATCTTCTCTGACACTTTTTTCCTGCCATGCTCTCCTTTGTAGCCCAGACCCTTTCGATCTTTCTGGCCTTGTGTTGTGATGGCATCTTGCAGCCCCCGCGAATTTTTACCTAATTCGGCCCCTGGGAGGAAGTGCATCCTCTTTATTATATTCATCACCTGAGGGCTACCTACCAAGCCCTGCTCCTCTCCTATCAACGATACTTGAAAGCCACTAAATGGCTGATTAGAGATCCCCAAGGCAGACACTTGGTTTTTTCTCGCTGCTTTTATGGTCACCACCTCCCCTTCATGAGGTATCTTTACCATTTGGTGTAGGGTGGATGGCACTCCTCCCAAATTATGGAACCACGGTCTTCCCAGTAGGGCTGAGAAATTTGCTGGGATAGGCAAGACCACAAATTTTGCCTCTGTCTCAATGGGCCCAGTCCTAACTAGAGCTCTGAATGTTCCCGATGCCTGTCTCTGAGAATTGTCATAGGCTGTGATGGTCAGATCAGACTTACTCAACATACTCTCGTCCAGCCCAAAAGCCTGAAGCGCCACCAAAGGGCAGACATTTATGGATGACCCATCATCAACCATAACACAAGCGGTGTGCTTGCCGTTAATTTGTGCTTTGATGTATAGTGGTTGGTTGTGATTACGGCCTTCAGCTGGCAAATCTGCGTCAGAAAACACCAGTTTCTCTCCGGATCCCCCTTTTACAAGGTCTAGCAGCTTAGATGGAGAAATTGTAGTGGCTACGGTGGACTCACTCAAAGCCTCGACTAACTTCTGTCTATGGGAAGGGGACTGTCTCAAGAGGTCCCAAATTGATATTTGAGCCGTGGTCTTTTTCAGCTGCTTTACTATTGAACTTTCTTCCGGCTCCTTCTCTACAGGTGCTTGAACTGAATCCTGTTGTTTCTCAACTTCGGGGACCACTCTCCCACTTCTTGTTACAGCCTCAACTCTCTCCTTCTCCTCGGAATCCCATGGATCCGTGAACTTTCCATCTTTCTCCTCTTCATCTTCGTCTCCACTCTCACTAGTGAACCAACAGTCTATTGCCGCCACGGGCATCCCTTCTTCACTTGCCTTAGGGCGAGTGATAGTGAAGTAATCATTTCCATACAAATCTTGAAGGACATACCATTAGGGCAGGCTCGACCCAATCATAAAGACAGGCGGTGGCACAGCATTGAAATTAGACTTCTTCTTGCTCTCCCTCTTTTTAGGATTGGTGATCTGCTTATTATCGATCAGATCCTGAATCTGGTGCCTCAGCCTGAAGCAATTGTCTGTCAGATGCCCAGTATGTTGGTGAAAGGCACAGTATTCGTTCTCTTTATGCCCCGGTTCCCCTTGGGTCGTAGCTGGCCTAGGTGGCAGGGGTAGTAGCTTCCTCTCCTTCATCAACCTCTTCAATACCCATGACAAAGGCCTACCCAAATTCGAGAAGTACCTCTTATTCACACCTGTCGCTTACACCTCAGCTGTCTTCCCGTTTCTGTTACCACTGCTGGAACTAGCTGGCTTGGTTGCACCTTGATGGTTGCAGCCCTTCTTGGTATAAGCCTCACTGCTTGCCCTTCTGGCCATATATTTTCCTTCTGCCTCTATAGCAATGTCTTTCAAGGACTCCCAATCTTTTAGCCCCTTCATTTTCAGTCCATCTCGTAGATATGGGCTAGCATTCCGAATGAATAATCGGATCTGATTAGGTGTATCGGTTTTGCGCTTCATCTCCATAACTCAGTTCCTCCACCGAGTGAGGTATTCATGAAAAGACTCCCCAGCCTTCTGCTATAACAGCTCTAGATCCTTCATTATGACCTCCATCCGGGTACTGCAATCGTATTGCCTTAGGAACTCTTCAGTCAATAAGTCTCAGTCTTCTTTGGACCTCCTATCTAGCCCATGGTACTAGTCAATGGCAGCCCCTGTAAGACTCAAGCAAAAGTACTCTATCTTCTGCTTCCTTGTTAAAGTCGTCCCCTTCATGACTAGCGAGTACTGCTTGATGTGTGCAGCAGGGTCGGAGGTGCCGTCAAATTTTGGAATGTCGGGCATCTTGAAGTTCTGGGGGATCAGATCATCCCCATCCAGCTCACGATCCTCCGGGTTCATTCCCCTTCCTACCGTCATCATCCTTGTCATAGCCTCAAACTTCTCCTCTATCTTCCTCCACATTGCCTCTTCCAGCTTAGGCGACTTTCCCTTTGCCACCATCTGTTCCTCTTGCTCATCTTCCCAGAGGTCAACCTCAGACCTAGGGCCTTCCCTGCGCTCTACAGGCACTGGTGCTCTTTGCTCAACCGCAGGTGGGTCAACTACAGTAGGGGGATCCTCTCTCACATCCCCTTGTTCATCTGGTCCCCTAATAGGGGCAGCAGCAACTTGTTGCCCAGCTATGGTAGTGGCAAGGTTGCCCATCATTGCCATCATTCTGGCCTCAAACTCCTCCATTCTTCTTCCTACTTCCTCTGCAATCATTGCCTTAGTTGCATTAGACCCACTGGCTGGATTAGACATACTTGTATCAGCTGATGATTCTAAAGAGAAAGTCTCACTACCCTCTGAAAGAGAATTCGAACTCTGATATGATACTAGCTCTGGTAACCCCAAGAGTGGAATCCTTCTCAACCGATCGTCGGGACCCCTAAACCACCCGGGCAAATCTATGATGGCTAAAAAAAATACATCTCGTTAGGATGATGCATGATTGAAATGCAATGCATGGTCGTACTGATGCAGCATAGACAAACACATGCAAGCATATAGATCCTTCCAACCTTATTGCCCTACACACGAGGTAGCATAGTCTCTTTCCTAGGTGGGCTTTATCCAAGGGTTAACAAGGAACCCATCGGACACGTATGGTACACGGTGGAAAACCGGCAGCATAACAGCTCTTATCTAATGTACACACGTATGAGTGTTTGGCCATTATGTATTTAAACACCTTAATTAAATTAAGATGGGCCTATCGAGGCATGAAAGCCTTTGATGAAAGACCATTTAATTTAACTGATCTTGTTCAATATGTAACGGCCCACATAGCAAGCACGGTATTATGGTACATTTCACCTAGTGGAAGTATCTATTGCCAATACATGAGCTTTGGTCAAAGGTAGTAATACTTTAGGGCTACCCAAGCATGGTCCCTGCCAACGGGTCTAACTCATCACGAGCATAACGGCCGATTGGGTCACCATTTGATATACCATAAGGTACGAGACTTGGGCTGGTGATTATCCTTAACACTTTCCCACATTGAGTGAACGTAGGGTCGTGCTTCGGGAATGCACCGGGGTTAAAATAGGGACTAAACTAGCATAATCTAAGGCTCTAGTATGGATGCAATGCAATTTCGAAAAGAAATGAAATTTTTAAATTAAAACTCAATTGTAAATTTTAACCAAGGTACTTTCGAAGGGAAGTCTCTTAGGTCCCCAGTGGAGTCACCACTGTGACGTGAGCCAAACCCCGTAGCTTCCCGTAAGCCCACCTTTAGGGCGATCGAGAGAGGTTCATGAAAACTTGTAAGGTATATACAAGTGCGTCTACATTGGGCAACAAGGAGATTTCATGGAGTCGCAACCCAATAAAACATTGGAAAAGTTCATCTCGCCTCAGTAAGCCTAAGACGGCGCATTTTTATCCATTTTGGGCAAACCAAAGGGGTCTTAGAGGCATTCACCCCAATAGAATATTGGAATGACCCTCTAACCCTATGGAGCCTAGGATTGTAAATTGAGTCTTTTGGTGGGACACAAGAGGTATCTTGGAGATCCCATTCCAATGAAGCATCGGAATGGCCCTCTCGCCTCGTTGAGCCCAAAGACCAGAGATGGTTCGGGACTTCCCATTTATTCATACCTTGATTAAGTTTATAATTGAGTTTTGAATTTAGCGTTTCATCCCTTTTCTCATTCAATTTTAATGCAATTTAATTAAACGCATATCAATCATATAAATAAAGCGGTAAATAAAAAAATGAATTTGAAATAAAACATATGAAATATATGACAACAAAACTAGAGGCGGAATATAACCCCCATTATAAAATAAAATACAAAACATACATAAATCGGGCTATTTATTAAAGATGAGGACATTGCTCCTTTCATGCATAATTAAAAAAAACAATTTTAAAGTAACAATTTATTTTGGATGGAAAAACTAGGACATTGGTCCCATTTTTATTTAGAAAAAAAATCAAATTAATTAACATAAATATTTTTGTGATTTTTCAATTAACGTGCATAAAAATAAAGTTTATTACAAATTACATGATAAAATGAATTATTCCAAAATAATGAAAGGCAATAAAAAAAATAAACAACTCCCAAATGGATCTTCAAATCTCCATGGGCTCCCACTTGACAAAAACTCACATATGAAAAATAAGTATTGAAAAATAAAAAAACAAATAAAAATGAAGTTAGTATAAAAAATGAATTAAACATATAACATGAAAACAATTAAATTAAGGCAAATAAAAATGCATCATGTATGACAAGCCAATTAAAATGACATAATAAAAATATGCAATCTAATTAATTAACAATTTAGCATGCATAAAAGATAACATAATAATAATAAAATTCAACATGCATAAACAAGCATAAAATAATGATGATAGAATTTAACATGCATAAAAATATAAAATAACAACAATAACATCCAATCATGCATAAAAAATATAATATACATAAAATTCAGCATGCATAATAAATACAAATAATAATATTAATAATAATGATACTAGTATCAAATGATAGCAATTAACAAGGATAATAAAACTTATAATAATAAAACTAACAATTGCAACTATAATAATAACAATAATAAACATAATGAAACTAAAGAATATTAAACAACTCAAATTAAGCATGCAAGAATAAAATAATATATGGCAAACTAATAAAACATGTTAAAACATGGCAAATAATACCAACAACAACAACAACAATAATAATAATAATAATATATAGGGACAATCACATAAGCACATGGTAATAATAATAATAATAATAATAATAATAATAATAATAATAATAATAATAATAATAACAACAACAACATCAAAAAAGATGAGCAATCCAATTAAATATGGAAAAATAAAATGAAAATAAAATATATCAATTGTGCTAAAATATGTTAAATGATAATACTAATAATATATATGAACAAAAATGATGACAATAATATGAACATGAATAATTAAATAAGAAATAAGAAATAAGAAATAAGAAATAATAATATGAACAATTAAATAAAAAAAATAAGAAATATGAACAATTAAATAATAGATCTAAAAGAATTCACATGATAATTAATTAAATAAAAACAAAAGAATAAGAAAATAAGAAGAAAATGATAGAACTAAAAGAATTTACATGTTAACTAATTAATTGGAAACAAAAAAATGAAATTAAAAAATTAAATTAAGAAATTGAGCTAAGAATGTTTACCCTCAAAATTTATCTTGATAAAATGAAGGTAAGATCCAATTCCATGTCTTTATTGGTAAGAATAAAATTAAAAAAAAAATATTGAAAATGATTTTTACTCAAAAACAAATAATTGATTTATTTGTCTCAAAGTAAAAAATTGTTTGATGAAAAGAATAAAAATTCCCAAGAACAAAAATTGTTATTTTTTTGTCTCAAGAATTCACTTGGAAAAATTCTCTAGAAATTGAGAGAATTTGTTTGAGAGAAGAAAAAAGAAGAAAAATAATTTTCTAAAGAAAATCCCCCCTCTAATTTTCCTCTAAAATTCCCATTTTATAACCCCAAAATTTAGAATTTTTTAATTAAAAAATTAAATTGATTTAATTCCAATAACTACAAAAAAACCACTGAATTTGATGAGTTGGAAGATAAAAAGCTTTTAGAATTAAATTATGCAAAAAAATGAGTTAAAAAACATTAAAAATGAAGAAAATATGGCCAAAAAGGCCATTGGGGCGAAAACGGGCGCACAGGGGCGGGAGACGCCTGTCGGAGCGCCCGACGGGCGTCTCCAGGGCGCGGGGCGCGCGGCGAGCAGGCGACGGCCAGCGCGCGCGCGCGCTAGGCCCTGCGTGCGCTCCGCCTGCGCGCCAGGGCGCTACGGCGCACGCCCAGTGCTGCCGCAGCCCGACAGTCGCGCGGAATTTTTTTTTTTCAAATTTTCTATAAAACACAAAAAATTAAAAACTCACTTTTTTTACCCCAAAATAATTTTTAAAAATTTTTAAAAATATTTTTAAAATACATTTTTATTTATTCCTAAGAAATCAAACGACAAGGAAATTATCACTTCCGACTTTCATTCTTTTTGCCTATAAATCGGCACACTTAATTTCATCATTGGGTAATCCTGATCAAGGCTACTCGGGACCCGGTGTCTACAGCATGCTTTCATTTACTTCATAACTCGCCTCTTCATCTTCCTGAAAGGCTTCGATTTCAATTCGTTTATTTTGTCGTGTAGCTTTCATTTAAAATAAGCCTCTTAGTTTTACATTGCAAACTGCCAACCAATCTTTCTTATCTCGTCTTAGGCTAGGAAAAGGAAGGTAATACACCTGAATCGCTTGCATGGCCAACACAAAAGGTTCAAAATTAGGAAGTCTTCTTCTTTGATTTATCTCAACCAAGTTGTAGCTGCTTTGCACTTTTGTTCCGACATTAAGTGTTGGATCAAAGCATTCGCACTTAAATAGCACACAACATTTTATTGGCAAAGCGGGTTATTCAATTTCCAATATCTCTGTAATTTTGCCATAATAATTCATCAATTCACCCTGAATGCAAACTCCACTGTTTGTAGTAGCCTTGTTATGACCATGTGATTGCGTATGATATTTGTATCCATTCACGAAATAAACCGGATAAGATTTAACAGTACGCAATGGTCCCTTAGCAACATCAGAGATGAAATTATTTTCAATTGTATGCTTCGATGCCTATGGAATGTAATTGTATTTCGTCATTTAATCAATTCACAAAATACTGAATATGTCTTTTATATATATTTGAAGTCAACACTTACATATGTTTTGAACCATAAATGGAAGTGCTTTTTGACTTGCTTATTCCATTGTGGCACAATCTCCCGTAACCATTTCTCATATAAACTGCAGCCGACAACAAATATAACTTACACATGATATTGATGGTATTAAATAAATAATCATAGTCACGATTAGTTACACTTACTGTACAAATGGTTGAATTTCTTGGCAATTCAGTAAGACATAACCATGTGCAGCCTCTAATTCCTCATCTGTAAGCATTCTTCTGGTAGCACGTCCGTGTAATCGACCACGATATGTGAATATAGCTAAATTTCCATCATTTGTACTTGTTTGGCCTCCATCGTCATTACGGGGAACCTTGCGGCGTCTTGTGCTGATGTGCGGCTTAAAGTAATGAGAATAAAAAGTACTAGCTTCTTCAACCAAGTACGCATTGCATATTGAGCCTTCTACTCGTGCTTTATTTTTAACATTTTTGTTCAAGTGATACAAATACCTACATGGCAATTGTGGTTCAAGTTAATAATAACTTAGCAAATTATTAGATCATATATATATCAACCATTTGGGTTTACCTTTCAAAGGGATACATCCATCTATATTGAACGGGTTCTGCCAGTTTGGCCTCATGTGCTAAATGTATTGGTAAATGCTCCATAATGTCAAAGAAGCTCGGAGGAAAAATTCCCTCCAATTTGCAAAGTATTACTGTAATTTCATTCTCCAATTTTTCCATGTCAGCCATCTTTATCTCAGATGAAGTCAAGTTTTTGAAAAATAAACTTAACTCAGTTATAGCTTCCCCAACTATCTGAGGCAACAACTCACGAAAAGCAACTGGCATCAACCTTTGCATGAATACATGACAATCATGGCTTTTCATTCCGAACAATTTATACTTCCTCATGTCAACACAGCTTGCTAAGTTTGAAACATAACCGTCTGGAAACTTTATACTTCTTAACCATTCGCACAAAACTTCTTTTTGTCTTTTGTCCAAAGTGTAACACACTTTTGGATACTTGCCAGTTCGAGAATCTCTGTCTAATTCACTTCTTTTGCAATATAATTTCAAATCAGCACGTGATTTTGCATTATCTTTGGTCCTCCATTCAATATTCATTATCGTGTTGAAGACATTGTTGAAAATATTTTTTTCAATATGCATCACGTCTAAATTATGCCGTATCAAATTTGATTTTCAATAAGGCAAATCCCAGAAGATACTATGTTTTCTCCAGCCAAAGTTTTTAGAAATGCTAATGTTGAGTTCTTCAGCTTCAAGTTCTGTTACTTTCAGCAACCCTAATTCATCAATCTCTTGCAAGATTTTTTCACCAGATCTATTAGGTGGAGGAGGGGTGTCGAAAACTTTATTCTTAATGAATTTGTGTTTATTTCGTCTAAAAGGGTGATTTGGAGGAAGAAATTTTCTATAATTATCAAACCACGATATTTTACACCCATTAGTAAGATAAAAAGCATCTGAATCATTGCCACAGTAAGGACAAGCTAATTTTCCCGCCGTGCTCCAACCTAATAGCATAGCATATGCAGGAAAATCGCTCACTGTCCACATCAAAACTGCTCTCATCTTAAAATTCTGTTTGCATGACACATCATATGTTAGCACACCGAATTTCCATAATTATTGCAATTCAGAAATAAATGGTTGAAGGAATACATCAATCTTCTGCTTTGGATTCTTCGGGCCTGGCACAATCTCTATTAAAAATATGTAAGCCTTATTCATACACATCCATAGAGGCAAATTATAGGGGACTATTATTATTGGCCATGATGAATATTGTTGTCCTGATTGCCCAAAAGGCTTAAAACCATCAGTGCTTAGACCAAATCTAACATTTCTACTACCAGCAGCAAAGTCGGGGTGAATGTCACTAAAATATTTCCATGCAACTGCGTCTGATGGATGGCTCATTACTCCATCTGTCTGTTCATGTTCATTATGCCATCGCATGTAATATGCAGTAACATCGGATGAATACAGCCTCTAAAGTCTTAGAGTAATAGGAAAATAATACATCTGCTGCCATGGTATTAATTTTTGCTTCCTATTAGCATTTATCGGCTTGAACCTCGGTTGATTACAAAATTTGCAATCCATTAATTCCACATCATCTCCCCAGAAAATCATACATCCGAGCCGACAGCAATCAATTTTTTCTACAGGCAAACCCAGACCCCGAAGCAACTTCTTCATTTCATAAAAACTTTCAACCATTTGATTATTCGAAGGCAATGATTCCTTGTACCAAGCCAAGATTTTATTTAAACTCCGATCAGAAATATGACCTTCAGATTTGATGTTCAATATTCGAGCTACTGAGCTTAACTGTCTCATACTATCACATCCTTGCCATAATTCCTAGTTAGCAGCATTAAGTAAGTCAAAAAAAATTTTTGCGGTTGGGTTGGGTTCTTCTTATTCGGTCCCACCGAAATTGGGTTGAAATGTATTTTTCGCTGCATCAAAAACCATTTGGACATAAGGATTTTCTGTACCAAAAACATTGCTTGTCATCAAATCTCTCCCCCCCCCCTCCCCCCTATGCAATTCAGATTCAACTATCTCTGGTCCAAATTTCGAATGCAATTTAGATTCAACTATCTCTGGTCCAAATTCTGAACTTCTGGACGTGCTACAAATTATTGGCTCTCCATGTCTTGTCCATTTAAAATAATTGGGTACAAATCCCTTTTTCAGCAAATGGAGATGCACATCCTCCGTAGGAAGATAACACCTATGTTTACACTTTTTGCATGGAGATCTAATTTTCGAACCGTCCATGTATGCAGGTTGAGAGTTTGCATACTCAATAAAGGATTGAACGCTTTCGGCAAACTCAAGATTAATGTAACCATCAGGCGTTAGTCTTCTATACATCCAACTTCTGTCTAAATTATTCGTTATTGTTAAACTGTTGCATAACAATCATAAATACATAATTAGTACCGAAGCGTGCCAATTTTCATAATTAAATTCAATTCAATTCTATATTCTATTTCTTCAAATTAATTCATATTTAGTTTTGCAATATGTTCTCACATTTAATACCCTCTTAAAAATTTTTATACATAGTAACAAGTATAACTCAAAACAAATACACATAAAATAAATATAGATAAATATAATATGGAATTAAAACAAAAACAATATGCTAGTATATTTAACCAAATTATATATATAATAAAAATTATCAACATCATAAAAATTATATCAACATATATATGCACAACACAAAATATAAACATGATTAAAATACCTAAATAAAAATCTCATACACATATATACTTATTATTAACGAAATCACTTTGACATTGAAAAATTGACCTTTAGTCAAGATACCAGTCAGAGAGGGAGGGTATTCATTGGCAGTAGCAGATACACAGTCCAAGGCAGATGGAATAAAAGGAAACGGACGGATGGGATCGGAAAGACGCGTGCAGGGGAACTAAACGGCGGTGGAGACCGATAATGGGGGGGGGGTACATACAATAAGATATATAATTTAATTTAAAAAATTACATTTACACTAACATCTATATGTAATTGAATTCATACATGACAAATTACATTACTTATGAAAATTACAATGCTTAAAATTCTGTGGAAAAACGGACAGAGTTTCCTTTGTACGGGTCCCTATCCCCCTGTTAAACAATAGCAAATTTTACACTTCTATAAACTATCAACACATCTCAACTCCATAAATAAACCAATACAATATCAAATTTCCCCTTCCACCTCAAACATGCAAGTAAAAAGGATAAATTCTCTAACAGTTGTGAATTTATCATTTCAAGTCATACAATATCCAAAAGAAAATGCTAAGCACAATTACCTACATACAACTACAACATTTGTAATTTAATTTAATCATCACACTATGGCACCATATGACGTTATTACAGTATCATTTTTGCACAGTCATTACAGTCAAATTACTACACGATCATGAAATATATATACACAGAATAATAAATATTAACACAAATAAATTTTCTAATTAAAACAACTTATTTCAAATACATACGTATTATTAATAACCTAATTTTAATACATAACAAACTTAATTACCTCGGGTGAAGCAACTGGTAACAGGCGGAGATTTGGCGCACAGGACAGCTAAATGCGGAACCGTTGCGGCGGTGAAGGGTACATGCAATAACAAATATAATAAAATTTATAAATCTTAACTATTGGTATAACAACATACGTAATACACCCTTAAAAAAATTATATATAATACAAATTTATACAACACTAAATATAATAACAATTATACCACATTATACACAATACAAACCGATAGAGTTGGGATACGCCCATGACTCTATAAAGGGTTGAGTTTCTATTCAGATTAAATTGAGTTATTTAATCTGAATTAAATTACCAAATCTTATCTCAGAAAGGATTCTGAGTTATACTAGGGATAAGTCTCTAGCCTTTAGGACCTCTATAAATAGAGGTGAGGTCCTCATAATTTGGTAACGAGAAAACGTATACGCCGCAAAGCTGCTCGTTCCCACTCACTTTATTTGTGTTAATCTTTCAAGGACTTCTAGATTGTGATCTAGCTGCTATTATCCCGAGCGGATAAAAGCCAGACCGGTGACTAATAAAAGAAGATCCTTGTACCGCTTCCACAATGAAAATTACGCGCTATAATAAGTACGTATTATTTACTTCTTTTATTTCTCCATTATTTTCCTTCATTGGTATCAGAGCCACGTTTTATTGCGTCCTGGCATGCAGATTAAAATTGATCTAAAATTTTATGTGTAAAATTATTAGATCTGGAATGCACTGAACACAAAAAAAAAATAAAAATTATTTTTTGTGTGAAAAATATATATGCGTGTATATTTCGGCTCGATTTCGTGTATGTGTACACCGAAACCCGAGGGAACGAATATGAGTGTTCAAAACGGCTAATTAGAAGTCGCGAATTTTGATTTTTGACCTCACTATTGGATTCACAGACCTTGAAAACCCCCCACCGGCCGGAACCGGAGCGCCAGATTCGGCAGGGAAGGGTCCATGCGCCACATACATTCGGCGCGTGCGCGTGGGCGGTGACCCACACACGTGTCACCACGTGTCAGCTGTGATGCGTCACGCTAACACGTGGACCAATCGCTGAGCGCCACGTGGAAGGCTAAGGCCATGCCACGTGGCAAATGAGTGGGGTGTACACGTGGACCAACCAGAGGGTGACACATGGAAGACTGTGGTCATGCCACGTGTCCTAATCAGATGGCCCAATCAGGGATCGCCATGTGTCAGATCAAGGTCTACCACGTGGCAATGCTGACGTGTCATGTGTGACTCGTGGTCTAATGAGATACCGCCACATGGATGACACGTGGCAGTGATGGGTGCTACGTGTACGCCAGGTGGACCAGTAGGGATCGGACACGTGGCATGCTGTGGTGTTGACATGTGTCTAGTCGAGTGTGAGGCTGCGCGTGTGGCCCATGAGCGCATCTACCTCCCTCCTGTCGGCACGTGCAACGTCCTCTGACCACCATTTCAGCTCCGATTTTTGTCAAATAATTTTTTCAAATTTTTTCAAATTTTTTCTGATTTTTTTGTCATATTTTTAAATTTTTTAATGACCAAAAAATTAATTGTGTATTTTTTGATATTTAAATGTGTTTAATTTCAAAATAAGATATTAAAATGTGTAGAAAATGTGTTTTATGTTTTCGGAATTTTTTAAATATATTTTAAAAAAATTTTGAGGTTTTGTCCTTACTAATCGATTGAAATATGTTTCAATCATGTGCATTTATACATGAGTGTATAAATTTTTTCTTTAATATATTATAGAAATGTTAAATAAGGGCATCGGTTCTTCCTTAAGAAACACATAGGTTGCTTTGAGAAATGCAAGAGTGCAATCAATAAGTAACATGAGAATGCAAAGGAAGATTTGAGCTGATGACATTGATGCAACAGTGCATCATAAAATACATGTGTGAGAACAAATGCAAGAGTGTATTTAGACTGGTGGTCTGAGTATGGAAATGGAACTTTGGTTCGAGTTGCTAAAAAGGGAAGTGTTGAAAAGTAACACTAAAAATCTGTGATAGTGTTGAGAAATGGACAAAGCGTGCATTGTCTATGGCTTCATCAATTGACTTATGAGTTGCTTGATGAATTGATAAAATCGGTTAAAGAAATAATCCTAATAACTAAAAAAAATTTATGAAATCTCGACTTCTACAATAGTTGACATATGTGTCAATTTTGAGTTGGTATTTATTTTTGTTAAATAGGATTTATGTTTCCTATTAAAATTTGACATGAGTGTCTTATTTTGGAATTATTGGATTTTATTTATTGGTTAAATAAACGTGTTTATTTACTTATTATGATGGCATCTAACTTTATAATAAATGAGTTTATTTTAATTGTTAATTGTCTTGCGATATTTTATGAGTAAAATGATTGCATGCTTATTAAGTAAAGGTTTAATAAAAATCCCCTTATAAGTTTGAGAACTCGATAATCCAATAATTCAGATTTATTATGCATGAAATTTTAACCTGTAAGGTTGGACATTAGGACTTAGAGGGTAATTGGATACTATAAGTAGCATTTTCGAATTTGAGCCTTGTAACACTCCCTACCCGTACGTAGGCGAGCCCATCCGCGAGGGAGTAGGCAGCCGTACGAGTAGGTGTACTACCGGACAGAAGCGATACAAAGCATATATATAAGTACGAAAGAATTTAAAACTTTAAAGAGCAAAGACTGAACATACATAATTCATAAATGCGCATACATTAAGCGAAAGCATACACCTATACAAACTTACAACCATACAACAAAAACCTCAGACGAAAGATAGGACAGAGGAAGTGCTTAAAACGTAAATATAAAAATATTTACGCAGTCCAAATTATTATATCAGTATCTTTACTTATTATTACATATACATATTATACAGAAATACAAAATCCCAATTACAGAGGCTGAACAAAGTACAAAATTTCTAGCTCCTATGTGGCCGACCCTTGCAGATGCGCGACTCGCACCGAACCAAACCTACCGCCTGTACGGGAAAAGAACCCGTGCTAAGCGATAACGCTTAGTGGGGAAAACACACAAGCAATATGGACAACCATTCACAATGGTCGTCAAGGCATAACACATGCAAATGGCAATTGCAGACATTCATAACACATATATAGTCAGGCTTGCATAGTAAAAGCATTCATTCGAAAATTCACATCCATATACTTACAGAGGCATCAAGTATCAGAACCTTACCGTGTATAGTCACAAGAGATATTACGCATGCAATTATCGTGCCAAAGTACCCATGCATTAACGGATAAACCCATTCACTTGCAACACAATTACCATATAATAACGTACCCAGCTATCATGCTAAGAACACTAGTTATCTAAACATACAATTGTCATGTTATAACACACATTAGCCGAACCCAAGGGAAGACGTCAAACACCACACTCCCACTGCACAACTCTATCACATAAATTATCATGCCATGAATGAAGACACATGACAACATGCCAAATACACCACAATAGTCGAGAACAAGGAACATGTAGCAAACTATTACATTCAGAGCATACACTAATTCAAAGTCAGATTCTTATACACTTTAATTCATAAGCTTATAACCTAACTAGTCAGATTCACGTTCTCATAAGCATAACATAATAACTACATTCATGGCATTCAATAGATCATGTTTATAGTCATACACATTTTAGTTCACATACTTATATCCATAATTGACTGTATACAAACACATTCACAAAATGATACATGTGGGTAACCATACACAATACACATGCTTGAGTCACATTCAACCTGTTCAGAGATTCATAATCACATTCGAATACATAGCTGATTCATATGCCCAGAATTACGATCATTCGGATATCACATTCTCTTAATCATATCAATCAAACAAACGGAATACCTGCTGACCCAAAATAGTGGATAACGAGTGAACTGACAGTACCTTACGGGTACGAATCGAATACTGGCCTCACCTTACGGGTGCGAATCGAATAATGACATCACCTTACGGGTGCGAATCGAATACTGACATCACCTTACGGGTGTGAATCGAATACATTAAAGGGTTTGCGAGGAACCAAACAGAGGACTGATCAGGGTCCAAACGTAACTGAGGGTTGCAGCTAAGAGACTCTATTAGGCATGCCTAAATATCCACTTAGTTGACTCGCAGGCTAAATTACACAGTTAACGTCCATAGTTCAATTATAACAAGTAAAGAATTCACATACTTTGATAAATCAGTACATGCAAATATCATCCATCTTACTAGTATACAGCTCATAATAAGTGACAATGTGTGCTAAAATCAATAATTTAGCATCCCTAAATCATGTGAAATAAATAAGATTTTATTGCAAAAACAGGGTAGGTCACGGTGGTAACCAGATTGGTTGACACCGTGACATACCAAGGATCTCAGCAGAATGCAAGTCTAGGGTACCTCACGGTGGTAACCCATTAGGTTGTCACCGTGACATACCCACACCCCAAAACAGAATGCACTTTTGGGGTACCTCACGATGGTAACCCATTAGGTTGTCACCGTGACATACACACACCCCCAAACAAAATGATATTCCTCACACTTTATCATATCATTCATACCAACTATTTGTACATTTATATAAATACTTACTTACCCGGTTTGCCACATTATAGGTCTCTATTTAAAAGAGGAATTCATAAGCTAAAAGCATTAAATCACATTTATCTTTATCATATTATATAATCACTCAAATATCCACATGAACCATAATAGCATCATAAATATCTTGCATACTAATACATTCCAATAACATTTATTATCAATGCATGCATCATATAATATTGTTAGGCAATTACTTCAATCACACATTCACTGTTCATATCCCATATATATATATTTCATTAATCAAACTCATATCATTTGATGTCTTTCATGTGTATGTAACTTAGATCTTAATTCATACCTATGCATACTTGTTCATATCATACACGTTTATATAGATTAAAGTATTATAATGCTCAATAATGTCATTAAACTTGACTTGATTCTAATACATACAATTACACATCATTACTTCATTAGTTTGCTATTAATCTTAATCCTATTCATGCTTATTTTCCAAGTGATAACTATTCTTATACTCATTTAATAGTCCTAAACATGCATCGGATGGATCCTAGAAAGTTTCGGTGTAATGCGGGTTCAATTCGGGAAGAAAAACACATAAAATGGTCAAGACAGAAGGGGTCACGGTGGTAATAAATTTGGTTGCCACCGTGAGGTCCAAAACTAAGCATTCTGCCCAGCATTTTCATATGTTATGGTGGTAATGAATTTGGTTACCACCGTGACCTACCAAAAGTTTGCAAAACATAAGCTAGAATTCAGGTCTGCCTCACAACTCTTTTTTGTTCAGCCTAAACGAGCATCTAAACGATATTTTTAGGCAAAACTTCCTCTTAACATTTGTTCCCTAAGATGTTAACTTTCAAATGAAATAAATTTTAGATCAATTGGATATCGAAAGCTTCAGATATGATTAGAAAAAACTATACTACTCCCCTGAACCCGGCCAGAGAAGATAGCTCTACTTCATGACCACTTTTGGGACACTTAGATTTAAAATTAGCTCAAGCTTATTTCTGACAAATTTTTAGGAATATATCTTAGCTTTCCAACGATACTAGTTTTATACCATTTGGAGTTCTACAACTCCCAATACAGCTTAATAACCGAAGAAAGGTCAAGTGCATTCTAACCCAATTTTTCACCCAAAATCTTATTCACATGCACAAATGAACAATTTAAACCAACACTCACTACCATCATCATATATCATCAACAACACATTCAAGAAACTTAAATCACACATGAATATACTAAAATTCATATGCATAATCGAGAGTTTCCCAAACCTCTATGAAGCACAACCCATTATCCTCTTCAAGCTATAATCCTCAATCTTTTCCTTTGTCCTTCTTTCTCACTTCAATAACTTGCAAACAATCAAAATAATAACTCTATTAACCCAAGCAAAACACCCATAAAACCCATCATCCCGTGAGAAGGAGAAGAAGAAGAAATCCAAACAAACTTACCTCTTTGTAGCAACTCAAATCTCAATCCTAGCTCTTAGATTGAAGAATAGCACATGCAAAGCAAGGGAGAGCAGAAATGGGAAGGAGAAGAGAACGTGAGAGTGAGGGAAAGAGGACAAGAGCTGATGGCTTCTAAGGAAAGCCAAAGAAAATCTGCCTTCTCTCTCTCCAATTCCCTTCAAATGCCATTAATGCACTCACCCACCAAATCCACTTAGCAACCATGCATTGGACCCAACAAACCCACTTTGACTTTCATGCTCCAATGTATCATACACCACTCACACACTAAATGATCCCTTAAATCAATGCTTTGAAATATTTGGTACCAAAATACAACACACACCAATTAATTGCTCAAAAACACTTTACATCCTTGGGTACAATACACACACTTCACTAGATTAAACCACCACAAATACTCTACACCCTACACCACATGCACACCAAAATTTTCCCCACTTAACTTATTTAATTAATTACTTTGCAATTAAGTCCTTATTGTCCAATTCCCTCATGTACAAATTACCAAATTACACTTGAAATCCCGACTTATCTAGCCAATTCCGACTAGGCCTGATTTGGGGTGTGACAAGCCTAATAGAAAATTTTACTAGGTTATTATTTCAGGTGCATAATAAATTGCATGTGTTGCCTTATCTCCCTTAAATTTATGCAATATTGTTCCATTTGAGATCAAAGGATCTTCATGGATGCTGCTTCCAAATTATAATTATGAAATCTGGAATACAAAGATCCAGTATGTGCTTGAAGAGCAAGAGGCTCTTAAATCCTCAAGTTCGGTTATGACTGAACCTGAGGATGGCACTATAACCCAGCATAACTAGGATCGGGATGCCTACGTTGCATCCCATCACTAAGCAATTTCGCAAGTATCAAAATGCAATGGATCTGTGGATCGCTTTGTAGGAGAAATTCAGAGATGTGACTCTGAATAAGCTCCGATCATTGAAGATCAAATTTGATACATATCAGAAAAAGTCTGATTATTCGATGCAAAAACATCTAAGAGAGATGAAAAAGGAAAAGTGAGCTTAGTGAACTTAGTCATTAGTGACTGATGAGCAGAAGGTCCAAACTGTTATCTGTTCTTTGCCCAAGAGTTGGTAGCATGTGAAGATGCAACTAACTCATATGGATAAGCATAAAGACATTTGAGGATGTCGCTTGTCATTTGAGGCTTAAAAGGGACCGTTTGGCAGCGACTAAGGTCAATGCCATAGTGCATGTGGCACAGTCCTATTCTGGTAGAATGAGTTCTAACTAGAACAACAAAAGAAGTTTCAACAATAAGGATAAGGAAAAGGCTCAAGAGCCTGAAAAGCAAAAGGAATAGAATCACAAAAGGTCCTAAGGCAAAAATGAGATAAACAATTCAAGAGTGAAATGTTTCAATTGCCTAAAAGGATACTATGCAAAGAGACTACATTGTGCCTATAAAGATACACTATTTTGACTCAAGAGTGAGTAAAATTTATGTATCTAGTTCTGAATTTCATCATTTGTAGGTGATAGATTTAGAACAATGGACTATATAACAAGGGATTGAGATACCTTTGTTATGAAATTTAAGTTCTGTTCTTATTTTATTGGAATTTGTTTTTAATTTATATTTTAAAGATGACAGCATATGCTTATGCTTGAATGATTTCTATTATAGTTCTGGTTATATTCTGAATGATTTTATTGTTATGGATGTGGACCATAACTATTTGAGTAAACTAATTTTTCCTTTAATTTCTTATTTTTGACATTGTTATGAGAATAATGTGAAATTATGGCATGCTACATTAAACCATATTGGACAAAACCGAATGAGTCGGTTAGTCAAAGAAGGTTTAGTAGGTAATTTAAATAAGGTTGAATTGCCTACATGAAAGTATTTTCTAAAAGGAAAAACTAGTTAGAAAATCATTCGAAAAATGTGCTAAAGCCAAATTTCTATTGCAGTTAGTCCATTCTGACGAATGTGGTCAAATAAATGTGAGGCTAAGGCATGGGGCCTACTATTTCATCACATTAATATATGACTGTACTAAGTATGGTTATGTCTATTTGATTTCTCACAAGTCAAAAGCATTGTGTTGCTTCAAGACTTATATGAGTTTAGTTTAGAATCAATTAGACAAAAGTCTTAAAGCTTTAAGAATTGACAGAGGTCGGTGATATCTTACAGATAAATTTAAAGCTTCATGTGATGAAAAAGGATTAAACATCAGTTGTTCCTTCCTAGAAATCCACAACAAAATGGTGTTGTGGAAAGGAAAAATATGACTCTCTTATATATGGTTAGATCTATGATGGCAGAGGCAAACTTGCCTATCTCCTATTGGAGAGATATTTTATTGACTACCACATATGTTCTGAACTGTATGCCCTCTAAATCTATTATTACCACAACTTATGAGTTGTGAACTGGTCGACAAGTTAACCTAAGTCATTTACAACTTTTGGGTTGTAATGCTTGGATCCATGATACCTCATTTTGGTAAATTTGAGACCAAGAGGTGAAAAGAGTATCTATGTGAGATATTCTGAAGTATCAAAAGGATACATGTTTATGGATAAGTAAGAAAATGGCATAATGACAGAATTTGAATCACTAGACGTCATATTCTTAAGAGAATCAATTTTCGAAGTGGGCGAAGTGAATTAAGATTTCACTTTCTATTAATCTCAGGAAGAGAATATCAGGATCACTCCATCCGAGTGGGAGAAATTTAGAGGAAGAAGGTTAAGACCCTCATCCTCCAAACGATCCAGATGTTCGAGACCCTAATTCAAGTGGGAGTATTCTTCACTCCAGTGGAAGGAAATAATATAGTATTCCTAACTCCAATGGGAGTATGGAACATGATCCCAGTGGGAGCATGGAACATGATCCCAGTGGGAGCATGGAACATGATCCCAGTGGGAGCATTGTGAATCAAGATAAATATATGAGACATGTTTATCAAGATTCGGAACTGCAAAAATCTAAAAGGATAAGTGTTTCATGATGACGATTTAAAATCGAAGGCTGGAATGAAGCCCTTTTAGTTATCCCACAAGACAAGAAAAAGCATAAAAATATTCAAAAGGCTTTTTCATGCCCATTTAAGGAAAAATGGATTAAAGTAATGAAAAAAAAATGACATCTATGAGATCAAATCATGTTTGAGAACTAGTTGATCTACTGGAAGGACACAAATTGAGAATAAATGTATTCTCAAAGTAAAGCGAAAGGCTGATAGAGGTATCGAAAGATATAAAACTCGACTAGTCGCTAAGAGGTTTATACAACAAGAAGAGATTGACTATGAGTAGACTTTCTCATCTATTGTAAGATTTACGTATATAAGGTTCATTCTAGCCATAGTGGCGAGTTTAAACGTAGAGCTTCATCAAATGGATAAAAAGACTGCTTTTCTCAATGGAGAAAATGGATGGAACAACCTATAGGTTTCATCAGAAAAGGCAGCGAACATAAGATTTGCTGATTGACGAGTTCAATCTATAGCCTTAAACAGTCTTCAACACAATGGTACTTGAGATTTCATCATACAATCATGTCGAATGTGTTCAACATGATTGATGAAGATCATTGTGTTTATAGTAAAAGCTCTGAAAATGAATTTATTATTTTGGCATTGTATGTAGACGGCATACTTAAAACTGAAAATGATAAATGGTACGTAAATGAAATCAAAGATTGGTTATTATCCAACTTTGAGACAAAGGATATGAGTCATGCATATTACATTCTTGAAGTTAAGATTTCAAGAGATCATTCGAGAAGATTGTTATCTGTTTCTTAAGAGAAATATTTCAACAAAGATCTTGAGCGATTTAATATGCAAAACTCTAAATCCATAGATAACCCCATTGCCAAGAATTAGTTTCTTAGCAAAGATGTGTGTCCTATGAAACCAGAAGAAATGAACGTATGAGGAACGTTCAATATGCCAGTGTCGTGGGTAGTCTTATGTATGCAGTGTTGTATACAAGACATGATATATGCTATACAGTGGGCATGGTAAATAGATATCAATATAGCCCAGGCAAAGCACATTAGAAGCAATTGAAAGGATACTTATATACCTTAAAGGTACTGCAAACTATTCTCTCTATTATCAAGAAAAGGATCTGCATTGAGAGAATACATAAACATTGATTGAGCAGGAGATGTGGATGAAAGAAAATCCTCTCTGGGTTTCATATTCTTGTTTGGCAAGAGTGCCATCTCGTGGAGTAACAAGAATTAAACCTGTGTAACCCTATCAATAGTGGAAGTTGAATTTGTCACTTCCTCAATTGCAGTAAAGGAGACAGTTTGGCTGAAATGGTTTGTTAGCCATTTAAGAGTAACTGCCTCAAAGGTACAAGTGACAGTCTATAGTGACAGTCAATCGTCGATAGCTTACACAAAAGATCCGAAATTTCATAGTAGGACTAAGCATATCGACAGTAAGTATCATTATATAAGAGATGTAGTTGTACGGGGAGATGTGAACTTACAGTACATATCTACGCATGATATGATTGCAGATCCGTTGACTAAACCTGTAACGAAAGATGTGTTTGAGAGACACATTAGATTTCAGGGTTTGCGTAGAATTTGATGTGTGTTGACTTTATTTTTGCAATCCCTTAACATTATTATTTGTGAATAATAATAAAGTTCATTGTTAGCAATACATGAGTGTAAATGTTTAATATGTGAACATTTACTGTTAATTATTTGAGTTTAAGCATGTCAGACAGAGAAGTAGCCCACTCACAAGGGTGTTTACCTTAGTTTTGTCGATGAGTTGGCAAAGACTAAGATGAGGCTATTTTTTGAACAAATGAGTATGCTCGAGAGCCTGTTCAAAATGAAAGTGCCACCTTGCAGAAATTACAAGATATGTCTTGTTAACAATATGCCACAATTTCAAAAAAATATATAAATATAATAAACAATTTAATACAATATAATATATATATACACAAAACATTATGCATTCACACAAATTTGCAACAAAATTATAAATGATATGAACATAATAACAATTACAATTTAAAATACACACACAAAAAATAACTATATACACAAATAAAACAACACATTCAAATAATATTACACACAAAATTCCACAAATTTCATAATTTTATAAATAATATCATAATCATAATACAATATAAAAAAATATACACATAAATATAATAATAAATTAAAATAATACATAAAAAAAATACTTACCTTTGAAGAACTCGCCGGAAAGATGGGAGGAGCCATCGGCGGGAGGCACCACACTAGCCGGAGGTTGGAGGCAGAACGGAGGAACGGTCGGAGGGGGTGGATTCACGCTTGGGTGGGAGGAAATTTCCCGATTCCGCGCTCAAGGGGGTGGAGTCGCCGGAGAACGGAGGAAGGCAGCGTCGATATCGCAGGGTTCACCGATCTGGGTGGCGCCGGAGGAAGGAGGAGGGGGGTGATAGGGGCTGCACAGATCTGGAAGAGGGGAGAGGAGAAGAGGGAGAGAGAAATAAGAAAGAAAAGGGCTTCTTTATACCCGCGAATTAGAGACGCCATGCACTTTCCGTCTCTAAATAAAGATTGAAATTTAACTCCCTCTCTATTTAGAGACGGAAATAAAATTTTGTCTCTATATTTTAAGACGGAACTGTGATTCTGTCTCTACTTAGAGACGAAATAAAAAATTTCATCTCTAAACAGAGACGGAATAAAAATTCTGTCTCTATTTAATTTTCATCTCTAAATATAGAGACGGAATGTTATTTCCGTCTCTAACAATAGAGACGGTACATATTATTATCTCCATTTAGAGATGGAAAACTATTTTCGTCTCTATATTTAGAGACAAAAATTAATTTTCATCTCTATTTAGAGACAAAATTTTTATTCCGTTTCTATTTAGAGACGCAAACACGTACCGTCTCTAAATAGAGACGAAAACTGCATTCCGTCTCTATTTTTAGAGACAGTAATGCGTTATCATCTCTAAATATGGAGGGAAATCCATCCCGCAATTTTTAGCGACTGAATTCAAATTTCGTCGCTATTGGTAAATATTTGAGACCAAACTTAGAGATGGATGGCTTTTCTGTCTCTATTTAGAGACGAAAATAATTTTTCGTCTCTATTTAGAGATAAAAACTATTTTCCGTCTCTATTTAGAGATGGAATTTTTTCCGTCTCTAAATTTCCGTCTCTATTTCATCTTTTTCTTGTAGTGGTAGTATTATTTTAAAAAATATTATGCATATATAAAATTTAAGTAATGGTTTTTATATTTACATTTTATAAAATAATTTTTAAATTATACAAATATAAATGGATTGGATTGAGTCATTGATCCAAATAGGTCACATAACGGATCAAATCGAATTACTTGGCAAGTTAAAATCGAGTTAATGGCAAATCAGGTTGAATTTGGTCAAAAAATGCGAGTCATATGGATTGGATTTATGGGTCAAGTCAAATATTGATGGGTCTAATTTTAGTTATAATTTATTTTAAAAAAATAGTTATAAATTCTAATTAAATGATATATGAAAAATAATAAAAAAGTATTAAAACGTCAAATGCTGACCGATCTAATTTTATAATTTTTTTAAGAAAATAGTTATGAATTCTAATTAAAATAAATAAAAAAAAGTACTGAAACACCATAAAAAGGTTAGAGGTTGGTGCAGAATTTGAATCCGCATCATATGCAAACTTAGGAATGCCATTATTCCACTAGGACAAAAGGTAACAATATGATATTTATTTCCAATAAAATTAATTATATTAATATTAAAACATATAAATGTGTGTAACTTGAAACTGCAATAGACTGCTACAATTTCAATGTCTAAAACCGTAACAGTTTGCTGCGGTTTTAGGCATGGTAGACTGTTGGTTTTACACGTGTCATGATTCCATAGCAATCTGCTGCATTTTTGTTTTATCAAAAAACCTCCATTTTTAAAAATATTTTTCACATCGACCCATTTTTCAAATTATTTTTTTTAATATTATTCATAAAAATGTCATGTAACAATATGTAGAAGTTGCTTAATTAGTAACCATTTACATTACCAAATTAGTTAGAGAACAAATGTAAAAGCACACTGTGGTGCGCACCATATTAATCAGGCAGACCGTTTCATTTAGACCGGTTTCGCAATTAGGGACGATTAGGCGAAAGTCTTTCGCCCGTGATAGTCAGTCTTTCTTAATAATTAAGGAATTCGATCCAATTCATCGAGTCTTGAACCTCAAAAACACATGAGAAGCATTTCAGAGTACTCTTGGCAATTGACCCCGGGATGCAACTTTTGGACACCACAAGATAGGTATAAAGGAGTCGTCACCCAATAACATTGAGAAATGGAGATTCGACCTTATGAGATAAAAAAATAAGAGAGGGTTCGGAACCTTACTCCTATTTATACCTTGATTAATATGACATAATTGGGCTTTTTAGATTAATCATTTTATCTCTCTTCTCATGCGTATTATCATGTCAAAGGAAATAAATGCGCACTTAATCAAGCCAGAAAGCTATAAACCATGGTATAAACATCCACAATGGATTAAATGAGCATACACAAATCAGTTTTATTCATTAAATTTCTTTGGGTAAGGACATTGGTCTCCACATGCAATTGTGAAGAGATGTTTATTATGAGTTTTATTAGTTGAAAATCGGGACATTAGTCCCAATTTATTAAGAAAACTCCTATATTATTTAATTATATATAAAATAGTTTACATTATCAAAAGCTTATTATCTACACGCGATTTTTGGGCATAAAATAGGACATTGGTCCCTTTTATGTAACGCCTCAAAAATTGCGGTGATGTGAATTGTACTTTTCAAGCCATGAATAGTACCATCCGGATGAATAGTACCACTTGGTACCGTAGTGCACTTTTTGTGATCATTGGAAAGTAAAATTCATGGAGAGTCTGATAATATAATTTGAGATGAAATCAAGGTTAAATAAAGCCTAAAAAATCAAAAATAAAAATAAGTAGCGGATCTGATTTGAATAGTGCATGCTTTGATATGTAATTTGACCAAGGCTAAAATTGATTTGAGATCTCCGAAAATTAATTCGACCATGGAAATTTATTTTAAATAATAGAACGGTATTTTTAATGATGAAAAATGAAAATAAAATTGAGACAGAAAAGTGAATTATCGAACTGGTATATTTATTGTCGAACCGAGAAATTCACTGAAATAACACAGTTTTGACCCAAAAATTTGCAGACACCTAAAGAAATATTTTTCTATATTTATAGATATATTTTTATGAAAATTAAAAAAAAAAAGGTATGAGATTAACTGGAAAGTGACATTTGGCACATTAATTAATTAAATCTTGATCTTCTGTAATGTCCTAAAATATATTCTAGTAGTGTTATAAATATGTCATAATACTATTATAGTATATTTTGGAGTCTTATAATCACATAAAATGGTTTTAATGAGATTTATTTGGAGTTTTTGATATTTTTTATTTTTTAGTATTGTGAATAGTAACCATGGGGCCCAAAATCTGCATTGAAAAACATGAAAAACACTTTTCAATGTTCCATAGCCGTAAATGAACTTCATGACTATGGTATGTCTTCTTCTTTTAACGCCCATGATCGAAGCCTTCATGGCCATGGATTCTAGTTCCACGGCCGTGAAGTGTTATTTTCAAAATCGATTTTTTTATGGTTTTTAGTTTTATGGTTTTTTATTTTTGGTTTTCTCTTTATTTATTTAATTCTGTATTTTAATTTCCAATACTTTTCAAGATGACTGAGTATGCCTTATGTTATAAGTATGTCATAATACTATTAGAGTATATTTTGGAGTCTTATAATTACATAAAATGGTTTTAATGGGATTTATTTAGAGTTTTTTTATATTTTTTTATTTTTTAGTATTGTGAACAATAACGATGGGCCCAAAATCTGCATTGGAAAACATGAAAAACACTTTTCAATGTTCCACAGCTGTAAATGAACTTCATAACTATGGTATGTCTTCTTCTTTCAACGCCCGTGATCGAAGCCTTCATAGCCATGGATTCTAGTTCCATGACAGTGAAGTGCTGTTTTCAAAACCGATTTTTTATGGTTTTTGGTTTTATGGTTTTTAATTTTTTGTTTTCTCTTTATTTATTTAATTCCGCATTTTAATTTTCAATGTTTTTCAAGATGATTGAGTGTGCCTTATTTTTTATGCCATGATTTCATGCATGAGAACAGAGATAAAATGATTAATTTAAAGGTTTAAACTCAACTTAATATTAATTAAAAGTATGGATAAAAGTGAGATTTTGAACCATTTTCTTGAATTGGGCCTCACAAGATTGAACCATTTCTTAATATTCTATCGAGTGGTGACTCCATAAACCTATTTCATAATTTTCAAATACGCATCTTGAAAGTTGATCACCAATTATGGGTTGAGAATATACCAAAACACTAGATTTGTCCCTAAAAACATTCAAGTTAGGCAAATTAGATTGAATTTTTTGACTATTATGAAGCAATCAATTTTAAAACTAAATGACTTTCGTCCGGCATTCCCTAAATGTAGAAACGGCCCAAAAAAAAAACAAACTCGCCGCTCGCCATAAGTTCATATATACATATAAGTTTTTTTTTTCCTAATTACAATACATAGACCAACTTTTTTTTTTCTTTTTGTTTAGCATGGACTACTATGTATGTATGCAGTCATAACATAAATTTACTTGAATTTTTAAAAACCATAGTAAGATATTAGTATTTTATAAAGATTCATTTGTATATACATGAAAATCTATTTTTTTAGAAATAAAAATCAAATCGGTAATGCTTAGCCGTTTGAAAATCTATAAAAAATGAAGGGTAAAGATACTAATTTGCCTTTATAATTCTCTATATAAAGCTTATTTGTCTTTATCTCTCTCTTTTTTTTTTTTTAATTTTGCCCCAAACGTCTCAAAAGTTGGTACTATAATACCTTCTATTTTTTTCTATAACACTGTTATGAGGGGATAATAGTGGTAATGTGGATGCTAACATGGTGCACACATAGATGACGTGACAAGTCGTCAATGAGCCTCACTTTCTACTAACGCTAATATTTAAACGTACTAACTTGCTTTTAATATTTTTAAAAAATAGCTAATTTCCCTTAACATTTTCCAAAAATAGCTATTTTCCACTCAATTTTTTTTTCCATATATACACAAAATTTTGCTAGAAAATAATTATATTTAATTTACACTTTATTTTCTATTTTATTTTTAAATTAACTTTTCAATTTCTATATTTTAAAAAAACTATCAAGAAAATTTTTATAACAATTTTTTTTTATAAAAATTGAGAATATATTAAAAATAAAATGAATATACAATATTTATTTAATTTTATAATTATAGTAATAATAAAATAGATATTTTAGTTTCTATAAAATTTTGCAATTATATAAGAAAATTTATTAAAAGGGTAAATTTTTATTTTAGTACAATCACTTTTAAAATATAATTGAATATAAATTGTGGATTAAACATAAGCATTTTGTGAAAAGTTCAAGTAGATGTGAAAAAAAATTGAGCAAATTTTAATATAAAAAATGTGAATTAAATATAAGCCAATTTTGAAAATTTTGTTTAAATGTGAAAAATAGCTATAAAATATAATAGAATATATAAATTTTTAAATCTCTTGCAAATTTTGTGTATACGTGGAAAAAATATTAGAAAAAAATAGCTATTTTTGAAAAATGTTAAGAGCAAGATAGCTATTTTTAGAAAATTTTAAAGGTTACACTACAAAAAATATACGAAATAGTGACTGAAATTAGCGACTGCATAATTTCAGTTACTAATTAGCGACGGATTGCATAGTTAGTCGTTAAAATTCCTTTTGCCAATCAGGTGACGATTTTAGCGACGGAAAAGAAGAAACCGTCGCTATTAGTTGGTGGCGCCATTTTTTGCCACAAAATTAGCGACGGTTTGTGTAGTCGCTAAATATATTTTATTATTTTGTTTTGAAAAATTATGTTGCAATGGATTTTTGGTCGCTAATGGATGTTGACATTTAGCGACGGCTTTATTTGTCGTTAATTGTGAAGGGAAATTTTGGCGCTTTTATTTGCGACTAATTTAGCGAATATTCATTGTTGTCGCTAAATGTGTAAAAATAATTTAATTAAATATAGCGACGGTTATTTGACAGTCGCTAATTTTGTCGCTATTTGAAAAATATTAAAATTAATTCATAAACCCTAAATCAATCCCCTTTTCTCCTCTGTCTCTCACTCTTTGTCTATGTTGACATTTTCCCCATCTCAGCCTCTCCTCACTCTCACTCTTTGTTGACCTCGTTCTCTGTTGCCTGGCCACTAGCATCTCTCTCTCTCTCCGTCGAAGGCACCTCCCCGGCTTCCTCTCTCGCTTGCCCTCCTCGCAATCGCTAAAGTAGTAGCCGCCTCGTCGTCGCCCTATCTATCTCTGCCTCACTCGCCCTCGTTCTTCTTCAAGTTGCATTCTCTTATACTTCTTTCATGGATATGTTGTTTTTTTGTTATATTTTTAGGAAATGCAGAGAAATAATCAACAGCAATCTACTTAAATTAGTCATTATAACTAAAATGGCCTAGATGGCAAGGCAAATTAAGAATTAAGGGCACTAACTACTGACAGTGAAAGGCAACCAACACAGATGTTTGTGTTTGTATGTATATATGTATGTATTTCTGAGAGAGTGATTAAAGCGAGTTACAATGAAGCCCCTGTAGTAAGACTGTATGAGGGTAGCAGCTCCTCCTTCCTTAGAGTGACGTCCATAACTAGCCAATCGAGTGACTTTAGCTGCTGCTTGTGCAGCTACAACTGTAGCTTCTACTGCTACAGCTGTTGCTATTGCAACTGCAGTTGCATGATTTCTATCTTAGGTAACTGGCCTAGATGGTGTGCTCCCTTCATTTGTTAAATCTGGTTATTTTTTTTTTTAGATTTATGTTTTGCAGTATATATTTCTACTATCAATGGCCAATAGAACAAAGTCTGTTCTCCCATAAATTAATTATTTAATTTATTGGCCATACTTTTGGAAAAGAGAATAGATTATGTATGCATCTACTTTCCAATGATGTACCATGGTTGCTCACCATAAATACAAAGTTACTTGTATATATCTCATAGCATTTTTGTTTAAAGATTTAAATGCAGGCTAACTGCCTTTGATGCATGCCTGTCACTGTCTATTCATGCATGTTGCTTAATTAAGATAAGATATCAGCAATAGGCTCCACTTCATATGAATTTGTCTATGCAATTCAACGACCGCCCATAACTTTAGCTTTTCAAGACTTCAATGCCACTTAATATATATCATTTTTGTATTGAAAATTTCACTGGTTTGTTTGAATACCATTTCAATATTATTAAATTAAAACTAATTAATTTAATTGGTTTGGATTCTAAATGCTCACTAAGCTACCATTACTAATCCATAAAAAGTTCTCAAAATCTCTTTATGGAGTGTTAAACTTCAAAATGATTGTAAATATGTTTTAACTCATGTACATACTTTTCATGTAAAGGAAAGATAAGCTATAATTTTTAAGACTTAATAACACACTTGTAAAGGGAAGAGAAGATAAAAATAAAAAGAAATGAATGAAGATAAGTTACTTAACAATTCTTGTATAATGGTTTCTTAAACTAGATGAATGGAAAACAAAACCAATAGTGTGTTAATATATATAGGATTAGTAAATTTTTTATTATTATTTTATTCTAACTTCTTTCAACTCATTTATTTTACACGTGTTATTTTTTTAATGGTTTAGTATATAAATTTGTTAATGGACCTAATTTAAATAAATATTTTTCAAAATTTCAAATTAATAACCTCATGTCATGTCATGTAGAGGGTAAAAACAAAAAGTTAAAGAGAAAAGAATATAAAAGAAAGTATCTAACAGCTCTGGTGACCTAATATATGAAACAATCTGCAATCCAAAATAACAAAATCTATCCCCTATTTGTATTTCCCACATTACAAACTTAAAACTTAATACGTTTGTAAAACAATCTCCGACATTTAGTTGAGCCTATTTTATTTGTTCATTCATGTTTGCTTAAATTTTTGGCAGTATAATGTTAGGTTCTCTTTTAGCTTCTTTTTCTTCTATGTTAGTTTTTAAAAGTTGAACCATCCAATGAAAATTATGAACTAAGATTAATGGTGTTTTCAATCATTGTTGTGGCTCATTTGGATTCTTGGTTCCAAAGAAGTTTTAGGTGTGACTCTTAGATTAAATCTTTGCAACCCTAATATTAAATTTTCCATCATTTATATTAAAATTCCATTCAAAGGTAAGAAATATATTATTTATTTTATTTTCATTTAAAATTCTCTCAGAGTGATTACTTTTTATTGCAATATGAAACTTATGCTAGAATATTAGATATGAGGTTAATAATATGAACAAAAGACAAGACAAGAAAAGTTATGACCACATTGTAAGCACAAAAATTTAAGATTTGATTGCAAAACAAAAAGTAACCGTTATTACTTATATATATTTAAAGCATGTAATGATAATAAAGCTAATTTAATTTCATGTAGAACTCTACCAGAAGTTAATCGTAAATTAGGAATTTATGAGCCATATCCTATTTAGGCTCTGATTCCTATTCTAACACTGATTCTCTACCCTATAAATAGCAGGAATTCAAATATTTTTAGAGATCTCTTTTTTTTTTCTCAATTACATTATACTTTTCATATTTTAGTCAAGATACTGACTTAACCATCGAAATATTTGTAAATCTCCAACAGGTCCTTTATTCTTTTTTGCAGGTAATAAATTACAGAAATTTCTTGAAGAATGTTATCATTGGTACGGTGAGCATGGACTGAACCTTCATCCAATTTCATTGATTCCTGAAAATGAGCTTTAACTCCTCCACCATGAAAAAAAAAGAGATATCTAAAAATACTTGAATTCCTGCTATTTATAGGATAGAGAATCAATGTTGGAATAGGAATTAGATCCTAAATAGGATATGCCTCAGAGATTCCTAATTTGCGATTAACTCCTGGTAGAGTTCTACATTAAATTAAATTAGCTTTGTTATCATAAGTCCCCCATATGGTGTGCAACATTTATATCAATAGCATTTGAGGTGAGATTTTTGAGTGGCTGCTATTTAGCATGTGTAGCCATGACGAGGGATTCATTTGTAGTAACCTGGCGATATATCCGAACTAGGTGTTAGAATAGGCAGTTAAGTATTTGAACAATGATATAGCCGAACTGAGCAATTGACAATGAATAAGTATTCAAATGGTGATAATGCCGAGCTTGAACAACAAATGGCAAAATTGCCGAACTTGATGCTCGAATGGCGAACTTGCCTAATTAAGCAATAACTGGCAAAAATTGCCGAACTTAAGCAATTGAAATAAAACTGTGCTCATGACTGATAACTTCAATTTAGTATTCAGTTTTGTTAGTATTTTTGTATGATTTTTGGGTTTTTAGTTGTGTTTATTGTTATGTCATGTTTACTTTTGGTTAATTTTGTTAATTGTAGTTAAATTAGATTTTTATGCATTTTGGGGAGCATTTTAATAGAGTTTGAATTATGATTGCAGGATATTTTAGGTACCTCATGGTCACAACCAAATGATTGTGACCGTGACATATGAATTTATCCGGTAGATTGCATTGAGAAGGTACCTCACGGTGGCAACACTTCTGGTTGTCACCGTGACATGAAATCTTGCAAGACAGAATCAAAGGCTGAGGTACCTCACGGTGGCAACAAAAGTCATTGCTACCGTGACATAAAGAATTTCCAAATAGTAGCTGAAGTTGAGCATCTCACGGTGGCAACAAAGTTTATTGCCACTGTGACCCTCTCATGTGCATCCAGCAGATCCGTTCCTTCGACAGTCTCACGGTGACAACTATTTGGTTGCCACCGTGACCCATGATGCCTCACGGTGGCAAGCATTTCATTGCCACAGTGACCCCTCGAGATCCATAAATATAAGATTTATTTTTGCTGTGGGGGGAGTAATTTTTAGGAGTTTTTCAAATAGGGTTTTGAGATCTGGAATTTTTCTAAGCTTTTCTATTGTTCTTAATTAGAGTTTCAATATTTTTTCTTTATATTTAAAATTACAAGTCAAGAGAATTACATTAAAACGCATAGATCAATTTCATTACACAGTAATTATTTTTGAATTTCCATAGTCTTCAGCTATTCTCTATCAAATATTTGAAGAAGAAGATCGGATAACGTGGGATTCAATTGGGATTTCTTCCTCAATTAATTTCTGGGTTTATTCTTTCCTTTTTCCTCTTAATTTTGTAATGGATCGTGAGTAGTCTCATAGTTGTTTGGGAGATCTTTGAATCCCCTACCCTTGATGTGAATTCTGAATATCTTTTGGATTTATTTATATGAATTAAAAGTTTATCTCACTGTTGCTTATTGATTAATTTGTGGTGTTTATTTTCTCAAGTTATTTTTCAGCTTCGATGTATGGTTTTTATCATGTATCTTTATTGGATGTTTAGCTTGTGTGGATTGAAGGCTATGAATATTTTTATTCAATTTTTATTTCATGTATGTTGTATCTTATGGATGACTCCGGAAAGGGAATCTAGATGTGCAGGATTTTATGATTTAAAATTAGCGGAGGGAGTGAGATAAATGAGTTCTGGGTTGTTTGGCTCCGGAATGGGAAAGCAAACCGAACTTAGGATTTCAGACCCGTGGTTAGGTTAATTGTATGGCTTGCTCTGGAATGGGACGTTATACAATTAGAATAGCTTGCTCCGGAATGGGATGCTTGGGTTAAGAGGGTTATCCCAATTCATTCGTTTATGTTTTCTCAGATTAAATTAATTCACATTTGGGTACGGGGTGGATAAGTGAACCCGAGCAACGTTTCTTTTATATTGATTTCTCTTACTTGTTAATTCCTTTGCTATTATTTCATTGTCGCCAAAATTACTATCAGTTTCATTTATTAAATTCTATTTGCATGTTTTGGCTATACAATTCTGTTAATTTTAATTAATAGATAACTCATTCACATCAATCAATTGAGAATTCTTTAGCATACACTTGATTTTCATAATTTGCACACATAATCCCTTGGGTACAATAACTCGGGGTCCTAATTATACCCCACTTTATTACTTACCGATTCAGTACACTTGCTGATATCGCGTCAAGTTTTTGGCGCCGTTACTAGGGATTGGCGTTGTTTGTGAGTTTTGATTGTTAATTGTATGTATTTTCTTTTTCTTATTTTATTTTTGCTTATTCTTTTTAGGTAATCGTGGTACATGAACAGATTGAGATAAGGGCAAATCGTACCCTACGATCCTGAAATCGAGAGGACTTTACATCAATGTAGGAGAGATAATAGAGAGAATAATATGGAAGACCCTCCTATTGATGAATTTCCTCTCGAGAATGAACAAGTGCCGAGGGCACAAGAAGAAATACCGGGTAGGTATAGGGAAGAGGTACCTAGGCAGAGGACGATAAGGGATTATGCTGTACCGAGATGGAATGAAGATCATAGGACAATTGTACTGCCTAAGGGAGTACAATTTGAGCTTAAACCCGCAACCATCACTATGGTACAGAGGAATTAGTTTACGGGTTCAGAGTTGGAAGATCCTGCACAACACTTTGATATATTCTTGGAGGTCAGTGACACGGTTCAGATTTCGGGTGTCACATCTGATGTAATGAGGCTGAAATTGTTCCCTTTCACGTTGATTAGAAAAGCAAGGGAATGGCTGCAGATGTTGCCAAGCCAATCAATTAGGTCATATGACCAGTTGCAAGAGAAGTTTCTAATGAGATTTTTCCCTCCTACCAAGACTGCAAAGATTCGTAACAGTGTTATGGGTTTTAACCAAATGAATGAGGAGTCATTTCATGAGGCTTGGGAGAGGTTTAGGAGGTTATTGAGAAGCTGTCCACACCATGAGATAGTTGTTTATCATCTGATAACAATCTTCTATTCTGCAGTTACACCTCAGACAAGGTCTCTTTTGGATGCATCATCGGGAGGTTCTTTCATGAATAGGCTACCTGAAGAAGCTTTCCGTTTGCTGGATGAGATGGCAGCAAATGATTCGCAATGGGCTACCCCTAGATCAGTTCCAAAAAGACAAGGGATACATAGTGTGGATGAAGTGTCAATGCTAAAAGCACAGATAGAGTCGATGCAGAAAGATATGGATGGGTTAAAGGTACGGAATGTAGCCTCTATTTCTCAAGAGAGTGGGCTGTATGAAGGTGGGCAATATATTCAAGAGGGTGAAACAACGGGGGATGTGAATGCTGTAGGAGATTATAGGAGAAATGACCCCTATAGTAATACATATAATCCGGGGTGGATGAGTCACCCGAACTTCTCCTGGAAGGATGGAAATCAGAATGCTTTATCTTCCTAAATACAAGTAAGAGCTCCCTTCAACCAAAACATTCATCATAACCACAGCCATTCATACCAACCTCAAACATCCATACATTTTCAGACCCCATATCAACCACATCACCACCCAGGTCAAGGTTCAAACCAGTCCCACTCTCAAGCTTATCACCCACCTAGTTATCAACCGAGACCAACTGTGCAAGAGAAGAAACCCAATCTTGAAGATATGTTGGCTAACTTCATGAATAGTCAACAGAAGTTTGTAAATAGCCAGCAACAATTCATGGCTAACCAAGAAGCGAGGTGGAAGTCCCAAGAGCAGTGGAACCGAAATTAGGATGCTTTCATGAGGAACTTGGAAACGCAATTGGGTTAGCTTGCAACTTCTATTTCTCATAGGCAACCAGGGACTTTTTCGTCGAATGTGGATCGAAATCCCGAGAAAGAGGCAAAAGCGATCACGTTGAGAAGTGGCAAGGAAGTTGCACAAAGAGAGAACCAAGGTAGAATATCTTCACCATCTTCAAGTAAGGAGGAGCCAACATGGAAGGTAAGTGATTCTAACGCTAGGGTAGAGGTAAATGAGAACACTGCTATAATTGATAAGGGTAAGAGCCTAGTGAACCCAAAAATAGAGGATCTTGATATTAATAGGTTGTCATTTCCTACTGTAGCTAGGAAAGAAAAGAAAAATGAACAGTTGGCTAGGTTTCTAGAGATGTTTAAGAAACTGCACATTAATTTACCATTTGCTGAAACCTTAGCTCACATGCCTAACTATGCAAAATTCATGAAAGAATTATGTTCAAATAAAAATAAATTAGAAGGGTATGGAACTGTTCAGCTCACAGAAAATTGCAGTGCTATAATTATGAACAAGATTCCTGAAAAATTGGAGGATCCAGGTAGTTTTACGTTACCTTGTGAAATTGGTGAAAATTTTTATGGAAGTGCTTTGTGTGACCTAGGTGCTAGCATTAATTTGATATCATATTCTATTTGCAGGAAACTTAATCTCGGAGAGCTCAAGGAGACGGGAATGAGACTCCAACTTGCAGATAGATCGGTAAGAAGACCCAGGGGGGTAATTGAGGACTTGTTAGTGAAGGTGGGAAAATTCATTTTCCTATTGGATTTTGTGGTAATGGAGATGAAAGAAGATCGTAAGGTACCACTTATTGTGGGGAGGCCGTTTTTGAATACAGTGAAGGCTTTGATCGATGTACATGGTCAAACGGTCACCCTAAGGTTCAATAATAAGGAGTTAGTTGTAGATATGAATAAGGCTCAGAAATATCCATCAAGTGATTTGGAGGAGTTAGCCTATTTTGTAGATACAATAGACAAATGTGTAGAGGAAGCTTAAGAGAATGGGTTTCTATATGATTCATCGAATGTGAGTTTAGTGCATTCTATGGAGGATGAAGAGCTAGATGAGAGAAGAGAAGTAATAGCATCTGTAGAGAAAGAAAGTGGAGAAGAGGAACCACAACAAGAAAAGCTTAATCTGAAAAAGGGGGATTCAAATTCTGAACTTAAACCCCTTCCTTCTCATTTAAAATATGTGTTTTTAGAAAATATGAAACAAAACCGGTAATTATTTCTTCTTTGTTGACAGGTCTTGAGGAGAAGATGCTGTTTGAGGTGCTGAAAAAGCACAAGGAAGCTATTGGATGGGAGACGTCAGACTTAAAGGGGATAGACCCAAGCTACTGCACTCACCGGATCCCGATGGAGGAAGAATGCAAGTCAGTAGCTCAGCCTCAAAGAAGACTTAACCTGGCGATGCAAGAAGTGGTGAAAAAGGAGGTAATCAAACTCCTTGATTCAGGTATTATCTATCCAATCTCTGATAGTAGATGGGTTAGCCCGGTACAATGTGTTCCTAAGAAGGGGGGGATGACAGTGGTAAGAAATGAGCTAGATGAGCTTATTCCAACTCGTACAGTTACGAGTTGGAGAGTTTGTATTGATTATAGAAGACTGAATAATGCCACTAGGAAAGATCATTTCCCATTGCCATTTATTGATCAAATGCTGAATAGGCTAGCAGGGAATAGGTTTTATTATTTTTTAGATGGGTATTCCGGATATTTACAAATCCCCATAGCCCCTGAAGATCAGGAGAAAATAACCTTTACCTGCCCTTATGGCATATTTGCCTATAGGAGAATGCCATTTGGATTGTGTAATGCACCTGCTACGTTTCAGCAGTGTATGATGGCAATATTTCATGACTTCATAGAGAAATTTATGGAAGTGTTTATAGATAATTTCACTATTTATGGGGGAGATTTTGAGAGCTGCTTAGAGCAACTTGATTTGGTGCTAGGGAGGTATGAAAAGACCAACTTAGGATTGAATTGGGAGAAATGTCATTTTATGGTGAGGGAAGGCATTGTGCTTGGGCACAAAATTTCAGAGAAACGGATAGAGGTTGATAAGGCCAAAGTGGAAGTAATAGAAAAATTACCACCCCCAATGAGTGTTAAAGGCATTAGGAGTTTTTTAGGGCATGCAGGGTTTTACGGCCGGTTCATAAAAGATTTTTTGAAAATTGCAAAACCTTTGTCTAATTTGCTGATGAAAGATGCCCCTTTTGATTTAATAATGATTATATGCTGGCATTTGAAACTTTGAAACAAAGGCTTATTTCAGCCCCGGTGATCATATCTCCAGATTGGAATTTGCCTTTTGAATTAATGTGTGATGCTAGTGATTTTGCAGTAGGGGTAGTGCTTGGGCAAAGACGAGAGAAGGTATTTCATGCAGTTTATTATGCGAGTCATACCCTGATAGGAGCCCAGGTCAATTACACCACAACTGAGAAAGAGCTTCTTGCAATCGTTTATGCTTTCGAGAAGTTCAGGCCGTATTTACTGGGTGCAAAAATTGTGGTGTGGTCCCACCATGCAGCCTTGAGGCGTCTATTTGCTAAGAAGGAGTCGAAACCAAGACTGGTTAGATGGGTGCTCCTCTTATAAGAATTTGACTTGGAAATTAAAGATAAGAGGGGAGCGAAAACTTTGTGGAAGACCATTTGTCGAGATTGGAGAATGACCACATCGAGAAAGGGGAAATTTTAGATTTATTTCCTGATGAGCGTATTTGTGCTTTATTTATGTGTGAAATTTCTGTACCTTGGTTTGCTAATATAGCCAATTTTCTTGCAGGAGGATATATGCCAAAGGACTTCACATGGCAGCAGAGAAAGAAGCTGAAGGCTGATGCGAAGCATTACATCTGGGATGATCCTTATTTATTTCGCCTGTGTGCGGATCAAGTGCTAAGGAGGTGCATACCAGATGAAGAGAAAGGAGAGATCATCAAGGCTTATCACAGCGGGAAAGCTGGTGGACATCACGGGCCGAATCGAACAGTATCAAAAATTCTTTCTTTTGATTTTTTTTGGCCTACTATGTTTAAAGATGTTCAGTTTTTTGTGCAAACCTGTGATAGATGCCAAAGGGTAGGTAATATCTCTAGAAGGGATGAAATGCCCTTAACCAATATGCTTGAGGTAGAGCTGTTCGATGTGTGGGGGATTGACTTTATGGGGCCTTTTCTAGTATCCTATGGGTTTGAATACATTCTAGTGGCAGTAGACTATGTGAGCAAATGATAGAAGCTATAGCCACTAGGACTAGTGATGCCAAAGTTGTGTTAGAATTCTTGAGAAAGAATATATTCACCCGATATGGAGCCCCTAGAGCCATTATTAGCAATGGCGGTAAACACTTTGTTAACCACCAATTTAAAGCTTTATTGAAAAAATTTAGAGTTAGGCATAAGGTTACTACCCCTTATCATGCCCAAGCTAATGGATAGGTTGAAGTGTCAAACCGGGAATTAAAAGCCATTTTAGAAAAGACGGTCAATGCTTCTAGGAAAGATTAGTATCTTAAGCTAGATGAAGCTCTATGGGCTTATAGGACGGCATTTAAGACACCAATAGGGATGTCTCCCTTTAGGTTGGTTTATGGGAAGTCCTGTCACCTTCCGGTGGAATTAGAGCATAAAGCTTACTGGGTCACAAAATTTTTTAATTTTGACTTGAAAGTGCAGAAAAGTGCAGGTCCTTGCAGCTGAATGAGCTAGAAGAGCTCCGATTTTGGGCATACGATCATGCCACGAAATACAAGGACAATACCAAGAAGTGGCATGATCGCAAGTTGATGAAGAAGGAATTTGTGCCTGGAATGAAAGTGCTTCTCTATGATAGTAGGCTGCGGTTATTTCTCGGAAAGCTGAAATCGCGGTGGAAGGGACCCTTTGAAGTTGTGAGAGCTGACAAATTTGGAGTAGTGACATTGAGGCACCCGAGGGGTGAGAACAAGTTCAAGGTAAACGGACATCGTGTGAAGCCCTATTTTGAATCAAGATTTGATAGTCCTTCAGCGATTGTCACCCTCAAGGACCCTTGACGGTATTTTAAAAGTCCAGCTGCGGACTTGTTAAATGCAGAACTAATTCTCAAACTTTGTTATTTTGTGTTTAATGATCTTTTTAGGTTGTTAGTCATGCTTGTTTTTGTCAATTTTTGTGCTTTGTGATCTTAGTGTGGTTATATTTTTGTTGGAGAAATTTTGAGTTTTTGTAGCTTGAAGTTTGGTGAGACTTGTGAAAAATTTTGCAAATTTACAGGAGGTCACGGTAGCAACAGATTTGGTTGTCACCGTGACTAGAGAAAATTGCTTTTTGGATTGTGGTCTAGGACATGTCACGGTGACAATGAATTTGGTTGTCACCATGACCAATGGCAATTTACATTCTGTTTTAAAGTTTTATTATGTCACGGTGACAATGAATTTGGTTGTCACCGTGACCAAATGGCAAGATGCATTCTGTTCTGGAGTGTGTACATGTCACAGTGACAATCAATTTAGTTGACACCGTGACCAATGGCTGATTTATATTCTGTTTTGAAGTGGGAGCATGTCACGGTGGCAATGAAATTCATTGTGACCGTGACGTATTGAAGGAAGCATTCTGTTTTGAAATCATGGTATGTCACGGTGGCAACCAATTTAGTTGCCACCGTAACCCTGTGGCGGTTCGAATTTGGATTAAAAATTTTGGGTATGTCACGGTGGCAACCGTTTGGTTGTGACCGTGACGCCCACGATACGTGTTTTAAAAACTTAGTCTCCCGTATTTTATTTCTCACTCTATCACACCTTGCACTCTCAAAGTTTGCACTATTCGCTATAATTTGCTATTTTTGTGCTTCGATTCTCCCTTTTAGGCTACGATTTCTGCAAATCTACATCAAGTAAGTAATTTTTCTCTTTCTTTTTCTTCAATTTTTATTTGTTTTCCCTCTGCGTTTTTCTCTGTTCTTATTCTTCTCCATTGATATGCTTTTGGAGGCTTGAATTTTAAGACCATTTAGTTTTGTCTTTTCATATTGCTCTAAATTCATGTTGAGAATACTATCAATTCTTACTTCATTCTCAATTTGCAACTTTGTCATTGAACCCATGAACGTATGTGGAGTAGGAAATTAGGCCATGTTTTATGCGTGAATTTGGTTGTTGATTTTACTTAAATTCTTGGTTGAAATTGGGAATTATTAGTATTTAACTACTTTGTTCTACATTTTATTGCTTTAAATTTCAAATTTGGGTTGTTGTTAGTGCTTATGGTTTTCAATTACAGTGAATTAATTTGCTGCATACCATGTGTTTGTTAAAATGTTTCAATGACTCTTTTTCCAGAATTGTGCATCTCTTGATAAGGTGGAATGTAGAGTTCACTTTGCCCTTATGTTGAATTGTGCTTATTGCTGTCATTGAACATTCTTGACTTCTTTTTGAATTGATGTATCTCTTTTACAATCAAATGGGTATATGAGATTGTTTTTGCCTGGTTAGAATGAGTTTGTAAATTGATGCTAGATATTTAGGACCATTGCAATTTTATGCACTTATAATACTATTGAATTTGGTAAATTGTTTTCATGCAGTGGCTTCTAAGAGAAAGAGTTCAGCTCTCACCTCTAGTTCCTCCAGCTAACCCTCTGTTGACATTTCCAAAGTACCGAGTTGGGTACCAAGCAGCAAGAAGGCGGCTTATGCATTGTTCTCCAAATACTCATATATTCCGACCACTTATTTGGATTTTGATTTGCTTGGGAAGCTGGGAATAAGGAATAAAATTCAACGACTGATTGCAAACATTGGCTGGGAGAGGTTGTTTACATACAATGAGAAGGTTTATCTTGACTTAACCAAAGATTTTGTGGCAACTGTGACCTGTCGGATTAGCCGAGACCCATCTAGAGATCTTGGAATGGTTTCATTCTTTCTGGAGGGCACAGAATATGAGATTTCTTTTGTGAGATTCGTAGAGCTGCTAGGCTCCCTCCCCTTGCACCGAATTGTTTCGATGATTATGATAAAGATAATACTTGGGCGACAATCAGAGATACGGTGACAGCCACAACGTATGTGTCAGGAAAGACGAAGGCGCACCATCTCGACAGCCATGCCCTGTGAATTATTCATCATTTTTTCTCATTATCTTTTTTGAGTCATGTGGACTCAGCGGGGCAGGTGAACCTACTGGAGGCATTGTTTTTAGCATGTATGGTAAGGGGAGCGCGAATTAATGGTGCTTCGCATTTGTGGCATAAACTAGAGGAAATGCAATGGAACTCGAAGAAGGTTAAGAAGATCGCGCTGGGTGGTTTGGTTACTATAATTGCTAAGGGTGTACATCACCCATTGAGGAAACCCAAACCACTATCTTCCATTGCAGTTATTGACAAGAAGATGTTAAAGAATATGAAGGTCATAGCGGATGATGAGACAGCTGCAAATGGGTATCGACTGACTACTCGAGAGGAGTATCTGGAGCAGGTGGAGCATGGCTTGGGAGGCTTACCGCGTGAGCAAGAGGAAGACCCTGAAGCACCAGCCCCTCCAGCCCCAGAGCATGAGCAATTCTCCTCTCCGCAGTACGCCGCACTGATGGAGCGCATGGAGTCCATCTCCGCAACACAAGTGGACCTGCAATCCCAAATGGATCAAGTGCTGCTGGGGCTTACTTCATTGACTGCGCGCTTTGATGCGCAATTTCCTCCACCGCCACCACTAGAGACCTGAGCAGGGAGACCTTCTATCCTATATTTTGATTTTAATTTTTGATTTGTAACTATTTGACTTGCTGGAGACAGCAAGATTTTAAATGTGAGGTAGGGGGAGTAATTCTAACATCTCAATTTGTATCTAACAATTTAATATATTTTATTTGTATATAACAATTTAATATGTTTTATTTATTTTTATTCGCGTATTTTATTTTTTTAAGTTGTTTGTGTACTTAATTGTTGTTATCTGAATTTTCCTATCTTAGCTTAGTTTGCCTCTAGATATTTCTGATGTGAATGGTTTGAACTTTAAGTTGTGAATGGATTATCTTAAAAACTAATTTTAGCAAGAGAATAGTTGTAGGTTTTAGCGGCAATATAATCTCAATTATTCATATATCTTGTAAATTCCTATCTTTTGTGCACTATAAGCTTGGTTGCGACAAACTTGAAAAAAAAATCCAGTATGTGAAAGCTTTTGAGTGAAGGAATTTTAGGATAGTTAGAACCTTCCTCATTACCCTTCGAAATGTTATAACAATTCAAGCAAATTTAGGACATGACCTAGGCAAATTTTTTCTTTGGTAACCACTTTAAATGACTTTTGACCTACCTATATGCGTAATTTTCCATTGCTAGCCCAGTTGAGCCGATTTGGTAAGCTAAAAGCGTACTATGTAATTTTTATTGTTACACTCATATTTCACCATTTAACCTAAATGCTTTTGCCTATCCTTTCTAAGAATTGGCCACTCTAGGATTGGATTGGGGTAGCATTGAAAGTTGAATAAGGGTATTCTCTGTTAAAATAGTATGGGTGTGAGAAAAAATTGTGAAACTATGGGGTGTTGCCTAGTATATTGTTAATCTTCCCTTTATGAAGTCCAATTTATTAGAAAATGAGAATTGTGGGTATTTCACCTTATTCGTCTGAGAAACAATTTAGGTTAGCTTGATTATCTCAATGATCTCAAAATAAAAAAAATAAAAATAAAAATAACAATAAAAATAATTTGATGAGAAAATTGATCATTGATTTTTAGTTAGTCATTTGTAGAAACATTTAAGTGTGGGGTACCCTAAAAGAGAGGAAGATGTTTTCACAGTCAAAGATGATCAGGTTTGAGAAACAATTTCATTAGGGACTTTTGTCTCCTCTCTTTCTTGTGGTTTAGTGTTTTTCATCTTAGGAAGTTTAGACGAGTTTTGGCAGCTGTGAGTAAATTGAAAGTAGGTCATGGAAAAATTGTGTTCAAATTGGGTAGTGGTGTATGTAGGTAGAGTGGCTGAATCTTTGTTGAATTCCTTAACTATTATTGTTAGCCAATTCTCTAACCTAGCATTTCAACCTTGGAATAAGTCCTAGTGATCCTGTTCTTAACTTGAGTTGTTTAGTGGAGATGACCCTTGTGGTTCCGGTGCTAAAAGAAAGGCTTATGGTTATCCTGAGTTTCAAGTGCGAAACCAGTGTGCAAATTAATTACTAATTCATTTTCTTTGCTAAATTGTTGGAATGAGCTGGTTGTTTTGTTTTTGAAAAGTGGAAAATTGTTTTTAGCCTAGCGCACACACACATGGAATTACTTGATATAAATTGATTTGAGGATTTGTGGTTAAGACTCTTCTGCTAAGTGTTATGATTATTGTTTAAGTTTTCTTATTCCGAGTTAGAGTTTGAAATTTCAGGAATGTAGATAATTCATTTACTCGAGGGCAAGTAAAGTCTAAGTGTGGGGTATTTTGATAACTTCAATTTAGTATTTAGTTTTGTTAGTATTTTCGTATGATTTTTGGGTTTTTAGTTGTGTTTATTGTTATGTCATGTTTACTTTTGGTTAATTTTATTAATTGTAGTTAAATTAGATTTTTATGCATTTTGGGAAGCATTTTAATAGAGTTTGAATTGTGATTGCAGGATATTTTAGGTACCTCACGGTCACAACCAAATGATTGTGACTGTGACATATGAATTTATCCGGCAGATTGCATTGAGAAGGTACCTCACGGTGGCAACACTTCTGGTTGTCACCGTGACATGAAATCTTGCAAGACAGAATCAAAGGCTGAGGTATCTCATGGTGGCAATAAAAGTCATTGCCACCGTGATATAAAGAATTTCCAGACAGTAGCTGAAGTTGAGCATCTCACGGTGGCAACAAAATTTGTTGCCACCGTGACCACCTCATGTGCATCCAGCAGATCCGTTCCTTCGACAGTCTCACGGTGACAACCATTTGGTTGCCACCGTGACCCATGATGCCTCACGGTGGCAAGCATTTCATTGCCACCGTGACCACTCAAGATCTATAAATATAAGATTTGTTTTTGGCTGCGGGGGGAGTAATTTTTAGGAGTTTTTCAAAAAGGGTTTTGAGATCTGGAATTTTTCTAAGCTTTTCTATTATTCTTAATTATAGTTTCAATATTTTTTCTTTATATTTAAAATTACAAGTCGAGAGAATTACATTAAAATGCTTAGATCAATTTCATTACACAGTAATTATTTTCGGATTTCCATAGTCTTCAGCTATTCTCCATCAAAGATTCGAAGAAGAAGATCGGAGAACGTGGGATTCAATCGGGATTTCTTGCTCAATGAATTTCTGGGTTTATTCTTTCCTTTTTCCTCTTAATTTTGTAATGGATCGTGAGTAGTCTCATAGTTGTTAGGGGGATCTTTGAATCCTCTACCCTTGATGTGAATTCTGAATATCTTTTGGATTTATTTATATGAATTAAAAGTTTATCTCACTGTTGCTTATTGATTAATTTATGGTGTTTATTTTCTCAAGTTATTTTTCAGCTTCGATGTATGGTTTTTATCATGTATCTTTATTGGATGTTTAGCTTGTGTGGATTGAAGGCTATGAATATTTTTATTCAATTTTTATTTCATGTATGTTGTATCTTGTGGATAACTCCGGAAAGAGAATCTAGATGTGCAGGATTTTATGATTTAAAATTAGAGGAGGGAGTGAGATAAATGAGTTCTGGGTTGTTTGGCTCCAGAATGGGAAAGCAAACCGAACTTAGGATTTTAGACCCGTGGTTAGGTTAATTGTATGGCTTGCTCCGTAATAGGACGTTATACAATTAGAATAGCTTGCTCCAGAATGGGACGCTTGGGTTAAGAGGGTTATCCCAATTCATTCGTTTATGTTTTCTTAAATTAAATTAATTCACATTTGGGTACGAGGTGGATAAGTGAACCCGAGCAACGTTTCTTTTATATCGATTTCTCTTACTTGTTAATTTCTTTGCTATTATTTCATTATCGCCAAAATTACTGTCAGTTTTATTTGTTAAATTCTATTTGCATGTTTTGGCTATACAATTCCTTTAATTTTAATTAATAGATAACTCATTCACATCAATCAATTGGGAATTCTTTAGCATACACTTGATTTTCATAATTTGCACACACAATCCCTTGGGTACAATAACTCGGGGTCCTAATTATACCCCACTTTATTACTTGCCAATTCAGTACACTTGCTGAGATCGCATTAATGACGAAACTGCCGAGTGAGAGATTGAATCAAACTGTGCTCGTGGCGAAACTGCCGAGTGAGCGATTTAAATGAAACCAAGTGTTCATGGAAAAACTATCGAGTGAGCAATTAAAATGAGACTAAGTGCTCATGGAGAAACTACCGAGTGAGCAATAGGCTACTGGTAATATAGTTTCAAATTGAAAATGAACTGCACTGTAGCTAGAATGAGCGAATAAATCTGTATAACTCGATTAGTGTATAGCTAGAATGAGCGAATAAATATGTATAACTCGATTAGCGTATGGCTATAATGAAAAAGTAAATCTGCATCATATTGTAGAGTTTATATTGCATGCTGAAAAACTTTGGTTGCATGAGCTATAAAAGAGGTGGAGCTTAAATAGATCGTCTTGTAACTTTGGCATTTTTGGAAGCTTAGAACTTTATGCTTTCCTCTTCCCCCTGAAACTAAGCTGAGTGAAAACTCGACTTATTTTAGGTGATGACAGCCAATTTTTAAACCTGCAAAAAGTTTCAATTTGACTTCTGCCTCACGGGCAAACAAGTTAGCATATGTGTAGCATAAAAATACAAATTCATAGAGTAAAAACACTTGCGCAAGGCAATTGATTAGCTGCATAAGCTTTTCCTCCCTATCTTAAGAATAGGTTTGTATTGCATGTGCCAGAATTTAGCTAACAGAAATATGTTGGATTTCACAAAATAAATAATAAAATTATATTTACTTCAATTGAGAAACACGTATGAAAGTGCAATAAAAATGTACTTGAGAGAGAAGTGTACTTGCAAAGGTACGTAAGAGTTGTGATAAACTTGAAGCATACTTGTCCCTTTGAGTCTAAACTGAGAGTTGCCTCAATTATGACTGTTCTTATTTGTATTGTTTCGAGCTTTTAAAGAATTCAGTTGCTCTAAATTCAAAACCCACTTGTCTTCTTTGGTATATTGTTAGTTAAATAAAGACAAGTTGAAGAATAATAAAAATCAAATCAGCATATTGGGGTTCAGAAACATAAAAAGGACTCCGAATCAGATTCTCATCCAGAAAGCAACCACAACTCCAGTAATATAATCTGCAAATGACTTGATAGAAGCAATGAAGTAGTCATGTAAGTATAAATCTTGAGAAATAAATCCAGATTTTGCTCAAAAAACCCAAGTAAACTTCCAATCGAAAGCCTAAAATCCAAACTTGATAAAAGCGGAACAGGAAAAATATAATCCCAAATACAAGATCTGTTCTTTCATCATACATACCAGTAAATCGACGATGGAAGTTCGCATGGTGGCTGGCGATGGCGCGTCGGCCTATAGGTGCCCCAGTGAAAAGAAAGATTTTCGAAGTTAGAGATTTTACCTGATTTTGCCTCTGGCGACTCTGGACATCCTAAATTGGTTTTTTTGCAAGCCAAACCAGGCAGTTTCGCATCAAATCTTGTTTCTATACAGCCGGTGTAGGGAATTACAATGAAAGTGGGTGAAGGTATATTCCACGCTCACCGCACCAATGATAACATTTTTCAAGAAATTTTTGTAATTTGTTACCTACGAAAAAGAATAAATGACCTGTTAGAAATTTACAAATACTCCAACGGTCAAGTTAATATCTTGACTAAAATATGAAAAGTATAATGTAATTGAGAAAAAAAAGAGATCTCTAAAAATACCTGAATTCCTGCTATTTATAGGGTAGAGAATCAGTGTTGGAATAGAAATCAGATCCTAAATAGGATATGCCTCGTAGATTTCTAATTTGCGATTAACTCCTAGTAGAGTTCTACATTAAATTAAATTAGCTTTATTATCATGTAAGATTTGGCTTGAAGTTTTGGCTTCAGTGTGTCATAAATATTACTTCCATTTTACAATATTTGAATTGAATCTTCCTTCTTATGTTTCACTTCAAATGGTAACATGTTTTAATTTGTGCAAATTTATATTTGTAATTATTAGACAAGTTTGTTTGCTTATTTGCTTTTTTTGACTTGAGCTATTTGCTGTAAATGACCTATTTGAAGATGTTATTCAAAAAGAATATTGCTTTATTTAGCAAACCATAACTGCAATCAATTAGGAGGCTGTTCATGTAATTAATTGAAATAGAATTATTTGGTTAGTATCAATACTCTATATTTTATCAAACTTCTTTTGTTTTTTTCTAACATTGTTCAAATCAAAAAATGTAGAGTAAATGGAATTCTTAGATCGTAGTTGGATGTATAATCTTCGAGATGCAAATGGAATGACTAATTCGTCATTCGTCTTCAACCTCAAGATGATTCTCTAGTCGGTAGTGGTGATTCTACCTTAAAGTGACATAATCACTACTATTTTAGTATTTTATTTAAACTTTATTATTGATGTTATTTTTATGATATTATTATTAATTAGTACGGTTTTTTATTTTAGGATGATAAATTTATTTACTTTTTCAAGAAATTTTAATTATATATACTATATGTAATGATATTATGTTTTATAGTATAAATTCAAAAATTAGATTATAATTTGCATTTATATATATATGCATATTCATTATTCAATGTTATGTAAATAATGAATCAATTTATTGTTTATTGTTTATTGTTGTTTAAATAAATTAAAAAAATTAAATTTAAAATTTTTTTGTGATGGATTAGAGACAACACATGGCCGTCGCTAAATCTTACAAAATTATTAGCATCCAAAAATCACAGCTACAATTCGTCGCTAATTTATTTGCGACTAAAATAACGACTAAATAGTCTGTTGCAAATAGAATCATTTCATTTTGCAACTAATTTAGCGACTAAATTTTTCATCACAAATAGAATCATTTTCTTTCATGACTAATTTAGCGACGGAATATTGCGTCGTAAATAGAATAATTTTCATTTGCGACTAATTTAGCGATTAAATATTCCGTCGCAAATAACATTTTATATTATTGACGACCGTTTTTAGGGGTTAATTAGTGATGGTTAATTTTGTTTTAGCGATATTATTTCGTTGCTAAAATTAGCGACGAAAATTGATTTTCGTCACAAATACTCTTGCGACGGTCGAAATAGCGACGGTTAGTCGTCTCGTCGCTAATATTAATTAGCGACTAAATATCCATTAATAGCGACGAAAAATTTCGTCGCTAATTTTGATTTTTTTTATAGTGTTAGTGAAAGAGTATGATTTTTTTATGTTGCGGAAAATGACATGGACTGATACTTCATGCACGTATACACCATGTTAACATTTATATCCACACCGTTATTTTCCTCAAACAATGTTATAAAAAAAAAAGAATGGTATTTTAGTACCAATTTCTGAAACATTTTGAATAAAATTGGATAAAAAACATTAAAGACTGATAGAGTTTGGGTACGCCCATGACTCTAATTTGGATAAAAATCCAATCCAGAAAGAGTTTGAGTTAAACTAGAGTTAGGTCTCTAGCTATTAGGATCTTTATAAATAGAGGTGAGATCCTCATTATTTGGTAACGAGAAAACATATATGCCGCAAGACTGCTCGTTCCCACTCACAGTTTTTTGTCTTAATCTTTCAGGGCCTTTTAGATTGTGGAATAGCTGCTATTATCCCACACGCGGATAAGAGCCAGACCAGTGACCAAAAATAAATGGGATCCTTGTAGACGCTTCCGCAACGTGTTTCTGCGCTACAAGAGATAGGTATTATTATTTTATGCTACCTCCATGTAAATTATATTTGTTATAATTTTCATATCCATCATTGGTATCAGAGCCGTTGTTTTTGCGTCCTGGCATGTGGCTAAATAGATCTAAAATTTTATGTGTAAAATTATTAGATATGGGATGCAATAAACACTACAAAAATTTAATTTTTGTATAAAAAATATATATGTGTGTATATTTCTGCTCAATTTCGTGTATGTTTACACCGAAACCCGAGGGGACGAACATGAGTGTTCAAAACGGCTAACTAGAAGTCAGGATTTTTAATTTTTGACCTCACCATTAGATTCACAAACCCTGAAAACCCCCCATCGGTCGAAATCGGAGCGCCAGATTCCGTCGGAAAGGCGGCGCGTGGATCACATGCTCCACATACAACTGGCGCGTATGCGTGAGCGATGGCTCACACACGCGATGCCATGTGTCTCCAGTGATGTGTTACTGGAGACACGTGGCCCAATGGGAGATCGACACGCGGGCAGCGGCGGCTACACCACGTGGCGATGACATGTCATCCGAGTGACATGTAGCCCAATGGCTGAGCGCCACGTGGATGGCTAAGGCCATGCCACGTGGCAAATGAGAGGGCTTGACACATGGCCCAATAGTTATTAGCCACGTGGCTGACCCTAGTCGCGACACGTGGATCACACGCGGGAGCCACGTGGCCCAATCAGGGGTCGACACGTGTCAGACAGAGGTCTGCCGTGTGTCAATGCTGATGTGTCACGTGTGACACGTGGACTAATGAGACACTGCCATGTGGATGACACATGTCATGCCACGTGGCGGTGATGTGTACCTGTGTGCTACGTGGGCACCAGGTGGACCAGTAGGAATCGAACACGTGGCATGCTGTGGTTGTGACACGTGTCTGGTCGAGTGGGAGGACGCGCATGAAGGAGCATCAGCGCATCTTCCTCCCCCTCGTCGGGGTGTGTTGGCACATGCGGCATTCTCCGACCACCTTTTCAGCTCTGATTTTTATCAAATAATTTTTTCAAATTATTTCTAATTTTTTATTCAATTTTTCAAAATTTTTTAATGACCAAAAAATAAATTGTGTATTTTTTGATATTTAAATGTGTTTAATTTCAAAATAAAATATTAAAAATGTGTAGAAAATGTGTTTTCTGTTTTCAAAAATTTTTAAATATATTTTGAAAAATTTTTGAGGTTCTGTCCTTATTTATTAATTGAAATGCATTTCAATCATGTATATTTATACATGAGTGTATAAATTTTTTCTGTAAATATGTTACAGAAGTGTTAAATAAGGACGCTTGTTCTTCCTTAAATTATGCATAGGTTGCTTTGAGAAATGTAAAAGTGTAATCAATAAGCAACATGAGAATGCGAAGGAAGATTTGAGCTGATAACATTGATGCAATAGTACTTCATAAAATACATGTGTGAGAATAAATGCAAGAGTGCATTTGGATTGGTGGTCTGAGTATGAAAATAAAATTTTGGTCAGAGTTACCAAAAGAGCAAGTGTTGAGAAGCAACACTAAAAATTTGTGATTGTGTTGAGAAATGGACGGAGCGTGCATTGTTCATGGCTTCATCAATTAACTTATGAGTCACTTGATGAATTGATAAAATCAGTCAAAGATATAATCCTAATAACTAAAAAGATTTTATGAAATCTGGACATCAATAATAGTTGACATAAGTGTCAATTTGAGTTGGCGTTTGTTGTTATTAAAATAGAATTTATGTTTCCTATTAATATTTGACATGAGTGTCTTATTTTGGGATTACTGGATTTTATTTATTGGTTAAATAAATGTGTTTATTTATTATGATGGCATTTAACTTTATAATAAATGTGTTTATTTTAATTGTTAATTGTCTTGCGATATTTTATGAGTAAAATGATTGCATGTTTATTAAGTAGAGGCTTAATAAAATCCCCTCATAAGTTTGAGAACTTAATAATCCAATAATTCAGATTTACTATGCATAAAATTTTAACATGTAAGGTTGGACATTAGGACTTAGAGGGTAATTGGATACTATAAGTAGCCTTTTCGAATTTAAGCCTAATAGAAAATTTTACTTGGTTATTATTTTAGATGCATAGTAATTGCATGTATAACCTTATCTCCCTTAAATATGTGCAATATTGTTCCATTTGAGATCAGAGGATCCTAATGGATACTACTTCTAAGTCAATTGTCGCCCTTAATATAGATATTAAGATGAATATTGACAATTATGAAATCTGGAATACGAAGATCCAGTATGTGCTTGAAGAGCAAGAGGCTCTTGAACCCTCAAGTTCGGTTATGACTGAACCTGAGGATGGCACTATAGCCCAGCATAAGCAGGACCGGGATGCCTATGTCGCATCACATCACTAAGCAATTCCGCAAGTATCAAAATGCAATAAATCTGTGGATTGCTTTGCAGGAGAAGTTCAGAGATGTGACTCTGAATAAGCTCCGATCAATGACGATCAAATTTAATACATATCAGAAAAAGTTTGATTATTCGATGCGAAAATATCTAAGATACTTAGTCATAAGTTGACTAACGAGTAGTAGGTCCAAACTGTTATCAAATCCTTACCCAAGAGAGTTGGTAGCATGTGAAGATGCAACTAACTCATATGGACAATATAAAGACATTTGAGGATGCCATTTATCATTTGGAGCTTAAAAGGGACCGTTTGGCAGCGACTAAGGTCAATGCCATAATGCATGTGGTACAGTCCTGTTCTGGTAGAATGAGTTCTAACTAGAACAATAAAAGAAGCTTCAACAATAGGGATAAGGAAAAGGCTCGAGTGCCTGAAAAGCAAAAGGAAAAACGAAATCACTAAAGGTCCAAAGGCTAAAAGGAGGTAAACGTTTCAAGAGTGAAATGTTTCAATGGCCTATAAGAAAGGACACTATGCAAGAGATTGCATTATGTCCAAAAAGATACAATATTTGACTCAAAAGTCAGTGAAATTTATGTATCCAGTTCTAAATTTTATCCTTTGTGGGTGATAAATTCAGAACCAATGGACCATATAACAAGGGATCAAGATGTCTTTGTTATGAAATTTAGGTTATGTTCTCACCTTATTGAAATTTATTTTCAATTTACATTTTGAGGATGACAGTATACGCTTATGCTTGAATGATATATATTATGGTTCTGGTTATATTCTGAATGATTTTATTGTTATGGATGTGTACCATGACTGTTTGAGTAAAACTAATTTTTCTTTTAATTTCTTATTTTTCACATTGTTATGAGAATAATGTGAAATTATGGCATGATAAAATAAACCATGTTGGACAAGACCAAATGAGGCGGTTAATCAAAGAAGGTTTAGAAGGTGATTTAAATAAGGTTGAATTGCCTACGTGTGAGCATTGTCTAAAAAGAAAAAACTAGTTAGAAAATTATTCGAATAAGGAACTAAAGCCAAATTTTCATTGTAGTTAGTCCATTCTGACGAATGTGGTCAAATGAATGTGAGGGCAAGGCATGTGGCCTAGTATTTCATCACATTTATATATGATTGTACTAGGTATGGTCATGTCGATTTGATTTCTCACAAGTCAGAATCATTGAGTTGCTTCAAGACTTTTATGAGTTTAGTTGAGAATCAATTAGATAAAAAGATCGAAATTTTAAGAACTGACAGAGGTCGGTAATATCTTACAGATAAATTTAAAGGTTTGTGTGATGAAAAAGAATTGAACATTAGTTGTTCATTCCTAGAAATCCACAACAAAACGGTGTTGAGGAAAGGAGAAATAAGACTCTCCTATATATGGTTAGATCTATGATGGTAGAGGCAAATTTGCCTATCTCCTATTGGGGATATGCTTTATTGAGTGCCACATATGTTCTGAACTGTATGCCCTCTAAATCTGTCACTTTCACAACTTATGAGTTGCTAACTGGTCTACAAGATGACCTAAGCCATTTACAACTCTTGGGTTATAATGCTTACATCCATGATACATTGATTTGGTAAATTTGAGATCAAGAGGTGAAAAGAGTGTCTATGTGAGATATTCTTAAATAGCATAAGAATATATTTTCATGGATAAGCAAGAGAATGGCATAATGATAGAATTTGAATCACTAGACGTTATATTCTTAAGAGAATAAATTTTCAAAGTTGGGCGAAGTGAATTAAGATTTCACTTTCTATTAATCTCAGGAAGAGAATATCAGGATCACTCCATCCGAGTCGGAGGGATTTAGAGGAAGAAGGTTAAAACCCTCATCCTCCAAACGATCCGGATGTTCGAGACCTGATTCTAGTGGGAGTATTCTTGATTCCAGTGGGAGTAAAGAATATAATATTCCCAACTCCAGTGGGAGTGTGGAACATGATCCCAGTGGGAGCATTATGAATCACGATGAATATATGAGACATGTTTATCAAGATTCAGAACTGCAAAAATCTAAAAGGATAAGTGTTCCATACCGACGATTTAAAAATCGAAGGCTTGAACGAACCCCTTTTGGTTATCCCACAAGATAAGAAAAAGCATAAAATATTTAAAAGGCTTTTTCATGCCCATCTAAGGAAAATGGATTAAAGCAATTATAGAAATAAATGGCATCCATGAGATCAAACCATGTTTGAGAACTAGTTGATCTACTAGAAGGACACAAATTGAGAATAAATGTATTCTCAAACATAAGACTCGGCTAGTCGCTAAGGGATTCACACAACAGGAAAAGATTGACTACGAGGAGACTTTCTCATCTGTTGTAAAATTTACGTCCATAAGGTTGATTCTGGACATAGTGGCGAGTTTAGACCTAGAGCTTCATCAAGAGGATGGGAAGACTTCTTTTCTCAATGGAGAATTGGATGGAACAATCTATATGTTTCATCGAAAAAGGCAGCAAACATAAGGTTTGCTGATTGATGAGTTCAATGTATGGCCTTAAGCAGTCTTCAACACAATGGTCCTTGAAACTTCATCATATAATCATGATGAATGTGTTCAACATGATTGATGAAGATCATTGTGTTTATAGTAAAAGCTCTGAAAATGAATTTATCATTTTGGCATTGTATGTAGACGACATACTTAAAGTTGAAAATGATAAATAGTACGTAAATGAAATCAAAGATTGGTTATCATCCAACTTTGAGACAAAGGATATGAGTCATGCATATTACATTGTTGAAATTAAGATTTCAAGAGATCATTCGAGAAGATTGTTGTCTGTTTCTTGAGAGAAATATATCAACAAAGACCTTGAGCGATTTAATATGCAAAACTGTAAACCCATAGATAACTCCATTGCTAAGAATTAGTTTCTTAGCAAAGATGTGTGTCCTATGAAGTCAGAAAAATTGAACGTATGAGGAGCGTTCTATATATGACAGTGCCCCGAGTAGTCTTATGTACACAATGTTGTGTACAAGACATGATATATGCTATGCAGTGAGCATGGTAAACATATATCAATCTAACCCAGGTAAAGCACATTGGAAGCAATTAAAGGGATACTTATATATCTTAAAAGTACTGCAGACTATTCTCCCTATTTTCAAGAAAAGGATATGCAATTGAGAGAATACAGAGACGTTGATTGGGTAGGAGATGTGGATGAGAGGAAATTCACTTCAGGTTTCATATTCTTGCTTAGAAAGAGTGCCATCTCATAGAGTAGCAAGAAATAAATCTGAGCAGCCCTATCAATAGTGGAAGTTGAATATGTCACTTCCTCAATTGTAGTACAAGAGACAGTTTGGCTGAAATAGTTTGTGAGCCATTTAAGAGTAACTGTCTCAGAGGTATCAGTGATAGTCTATAGTGACAGTCAGTCGTTGATAGCTTATAGTGGAGCTAAGCATATCGACATTAAGTATCAATATACGAGAGATATTGTTGCACAGGGAGAAGTGAACTTACAGTACGTTTCTACGCATACAGATCCGTTGAGTAAACCTATAATGAGAGATGTGTTTTGAGAAACACATTAGATCTCGAGGTTTGCGTAGAATTTAATTAGTGCTGTTATATTTTATATAATCCCTTAACGTTATTATCTGCAAATAATAACCAAAGTTTATTGTTGGCAATACATGAGTGTGAATATTTATGTGTAAACATTTACTATTATTGATATGAGTTTGAGCATGTCAGACAGAGAAGTAGCCCACTCACAAGGGTGTTTACCTTAGTTTTGTCAATGAGTTGCCAAAGACTTAGATGAGGTAATTTTTGAACATATGAGAATGCTTGAGAGCCTGTTCAAAATAAAAGTATTGTCTTGTAGAAATTATAAGATAAGTCTTGTTAAGGTGCGAGATAAAGACATACATATAGTTGTATGCTTTGGATTGAGATCCAAATAAAGATTGTGTGGAATCCGATGGCAAGTTATATGTAACTACCATGTTCTGTCTAAAAAGCCAGAAGTAGTCCTTAAGTAAGCGGACTAAAGTTGGGTGTTTCGGCGCATCGCAACCTTACGCTTCTGTATGGTGTTTTGATACACACATTATCGAAATGTGAGACATGCGCTCCTTTAAGGGAAGGAAAGAACACCATAACACATGTTTTATACTGTGTGTATTTATGTGACCAAAGGGATGGGAATTTAATAATATTATTGATCTCAATTTTCCCTATTGTGAGACCCTATATATATTTTGACCTTTAGAACCCTTAACTTATCCCTGAAGTATGGTTCAATGTGGCTAGCTTAGTTAGTTTCCAAGAGGTCCGGAAAAAGTTTAGACCTGGAGGATCTAACTAGAAAAGCGAGTTGAATCATGATGGATGGCATACAGTATGAGAGGAAGATAATCTTTTGATCACTTTCATAAGGTTTCGTGGTTCACTGGCTAGCCTATTATAGTTTATATGAGTAGAAACATAATAGTGAACACGAAAATTATTTTATGAGATCATGAGTTAAAACAGTGAATGTGAGAAGGCAATCTAGGGTTAGGCACACATGAAGAAGAGGATCTTATTTTCCGAGATGCTATATATCCCTAACAGGTGTATAGCACTAGTGCTCTCGAACTATGCTGGTCACACAATCTATCTGCCAGTATAACTGAAAATTAAGACTAGAATGAGTTCCGTCATGTGCGAGTGGGAGATGATAGAGTTTGGGTACGCCCATGACTCTAATTTGAATAAAGGTCCAATCCAAATAGAATTAAGTAATTCAATCTGATTAAAATTACCAAATCATATCTCAGAAAGAGTCTGAGTTAAACTAGAGTTAGATTTCTACCTATTAGGATCTCTATAAATAAAGGTGAGATCCTCATTAGTTGATAACGAGAAAACGTATATGCCGCAAGGCTGCTCGTTCCCACTCACAGTTTTTTGTTTTAATCTTTCAGGGGATTTTAGATTGTGGAATAGCTACTATTATCCCACATGTGGATAAGAGCCAGACCAGTGATCAAAAACAAACGGGATCCTTGTAGACGCTTCCGCAACGTGTTTCTGCGCTACAAGAGGTAGGTACCATTATTTTATTTTACCTCCATGTAAATTATATTTGTTATAATTTCCGTATCCATCAAAGACAAATAAGTTTTAAGTGAAAAATTATAAGGGTAAATTAGTACCTTCTTCCAAAACTAAATTGCTTTTATATTTGAGTTAAATACTGAGTCAAAAGAAAATAAAAGGATAATTTTATTAATCATATAAAATTATAAAATTATTTATATTTAAAATTTTTCCCAATTTATGACATTTATATACGATACTATGCATTATAGAAATAAATTTTATAGGTATACATGCATATATGTTATATGTAGTGGTACTAATAGAAGCTACATAGTTAAAAATCGAATGTCTTGATACATCAAGTGGTATATTAACATGTAAAAAAAAAAAAAAAATCCTAAAAAGAATCCAAATATTCATAGAAGAAAAGGTATTTCATTAAAACAATTGGGCATATATATATATATATATATATATATATATATATATATATATATATATATATATATATATATATATATATATATGGTGTGTTACAGTGTGCATGTGCGTACATATGCTCTGCCCAACTAATCGGAAGAGGAAATAAAAAATTATTTTATACTGATTGGACGGTATGTACGTGGGCGTGCACCATAGCACAACTCTCTTTATATATATATCGGCAACAAGAGCATGGATCGGTTAACCGGTCCATTAGCGAAAAAAAACAATTAATCAATTCTTTAACATCGATTTTTCAAAATCACTAATCGTTAAGTAATCCATTACATTCGATTAATCGGTCTATCTATTTCAATTTTTCTATTTGGTCAATTAATATTTTTCGGTTAACCATTAAAATTTATAACATACAATTATAAAAAAAAAGGCAAAGTTTAATTCAATTTCAAATGTATAAAACAGTTCAAAATAAAAATTACAAAAAAAACATAATATACTAGTCAAAATTCATGTTCATAAAATTAATAACTAATATTATAAAATAATAATTAAACCGGTCGATTAATTGAAATCAGTGGATTTTTTTGACCATAGATCGAAACCAAAACAAAAACTGAAATCTATTAACATAAACCGAAATTACCGGTTCGATTAATCGAAAAAACCAATTCGATTTCCAATTGATTTTTCAGTTGACCGTTTTTTTTCTCAGCCCTGTAAAGAAACATATATATATATATATATATATATATATATATATATATATATATATATATATATATATATATCAAATAAGTAAAATCTAGTAGATATAAAGCCATGCAAAGACAAAATTCTAATATCCAAGTGTCTAGAAAGATCGGTGAAAAAGGAAAAGAGAAAAAAATAAATAAAAATAATAATTAAAAAAAAAGGGAGGAGGATAGAGTAAGAAATAGAGAAAAATAAAATGAGAGGCCTGGAATTGCTAACCTTGCATTCCTTGAAGTTGTTTGTGTTTGTGTGTGTGTGAGAGAGAAAGGATTTGGCTTCCGCTCACCTTATCCTATCCACCTCTCTCTCTCTCTCTCTCTCACTCTCACTCTCTCTCTCTCTCTCTCTCTCTCTTTCTTTCTCTAATATTCAATTCTCTTCAAAATCTGTCCCCAGTTTCCTCACTTGCACTTTTATTCTGCTCAACCATCTCTTTTTCCTACTATAATATACGTAAGCCTTCACTATCTTCCCTTTTTATTTCCTCACACTTCATTCTCGAAAATCTTTTCTTTTTCCTTCATGAAATACATTTTGAGTTCTTGAAGTATGAGTATCTGAGAGGAGAGAAAATTTTAGTGCTTTGTTATTAGCAAAATATTTGAATAGAGTAATTATTTGAGGCAGACAATGGCTCCTAAAACTGGAAAGGCTAAGCCACATAAGGCCAAGGGAGACAAAAAGAAGAAGGAAGAGAAAGGTCTCTGCTGCTCACCATATCATTATCTTCTTCATTTTCAATTATTTTTTGGCAAAATAGTGTCAAAATTGGACTGATAATAATAATAATATTAAAGAAACCTAAGGTATTTAATTTTATGAACTAAAAATTAATTTGTTTTAATTTAATGTAATGTACAGTTTTACCTGCTGTTATTGAAATTACAATAGAAACACCAGACGACTCACAGGTCACTCTTAAGGTATGTATGTGTTCACATTCTGTATTATTTTTGGGATTATATTAATTAATTTGTTATACATAACATGGTATTAATTAACAAAAATGAATTAATTAATCAGTGTGGCAACTAACTGTTTAAATTCATAACAACTATCATCCTTTAAGTAGGCAAATGCTTTTTTTTTTTTTCTTTTTTCTATTAATAATAATTTTCCTTCCTGCTTAGTAATATTATTATTTTTTTTTTTTTGTAGGGTATTTCCACGGACAGGATTTTAGATGTAAGAAAGCTTTTGGGGGTCCATGTCGAAACATGCCATTTGACCAACTTCTCTCTATCTCATGAGGTATTATTATTATTATTATTATTATTATTCAAATTTTAATACTCGTGAATTTTTTTTAAACAATATTAAACCAATGAGCTTAGTTTTATATGATATTTAGTGAAAAAATAATATTAGGCAATATTTGCCAAAAAAAATTAATTAATACTAGATACTAGAATACAAGACAAATAAATATTACTATTTTTGGAATGTTTCATTATTAAAGCAGGATGTTTAAGCCTGTGGTACACTAATTAAGAATTAAAAGAACATATATTTCCACTCCTATTTATTATGCAGCACTATATTTAATGGAGTAATAAATTAAAACAGCTAATCATATAAAAAATAAATAATTGATTTAAAATAAAAAATAATTAATTCATTGCTAATATTTTTTATAAAATTGAAACTTTCGTGCTAAAGTGAAAGTGAACATATAAAATAGAATGAATTATGGAGTATAATACTAAAAGCAAATGTTAATGAATTAAAAAAAAACAATTGGTAATAATTTATAAAATTTGTAATAGGTTATATTTATTTGAATTCATTAAATTTATTAAATGAATTTAAGTCGGTTTTATATTATATATAACTATGAAAATTTATGGATAAATAATGATTTTTTTTTTGGATCTCCAAATTTTAATCCAAATCTTCTATATATATTGAATTTTTCTCCTTTCTGAAATTTCTTCAAACTAGTTGTAATACCTTGAGAAAAAAAAAAGCTTTAATACAATTAAATCGATAAAAGAGATGGAAAAATTAAATAATTGGATCAATAATTCATTTTATTTTTTAACATGTAATGGACGTCGAGTAATTAATCAATGAACTCAAATGATTATTATTTTCTATAATTTTATTTTATTTCATTTTATTTTTTGTTAATCTCAAAAGAAAAGAATAATTTATGTTATAATTAATATCATTTAATATTATTTTTTGACATTATGTTGTTGTCTTCACATTAATTTTGCAGCACACTGAAAAATTAAATTTAGAGCCATAAAAAAATTAAATTTATAAAATAAATGTGGACAAAAAATAATTAGAAAAATAAATAATGGTTTCCTTTTCTTTTCTTTTCTTTTTTTTTTTTTACTTAAATAATGGTTTCTACTTCTACCCAATTCATTTCGCATTAGAAAACGCTTTTTATAATTTTTTTTTTTTTTTAAAGTACTACTAATGACATGGAGGACACGTGGTACTAAGATTGATTCATATATACAGGTTCGGGGACCGAAGCTCAAGGATTCCGTAGACATTGTCTCTCTCAAACCGTGCCATCTCACCATCGTTGACGGTAAGCCCCACAAATCCAACGGTTGACAATTCAACTTTACTTTACTTCATGCACACACTACCAACAGAATAAATCACAAATCACAAAATTTTTTTCTTTTTTTTTTTCTTTTTTTTTTTTTAAAAAAAATTTTAACGAGAATTCAAATTTTCGGTTACAGAGGAATACACTGAAGAGCAAGCAATAGCTCACATCCGGCGCCTCCTTGACATAGTCGCCTGCACCACCTTCTTCGGCCCATTGTCGGCTAAACCGGCCTCCCGGCCGAATTCGAAGGATTCCAGTCCCAAGGAGACTGGTTCGGCCGATACCGACCCGGTTCAGAGCTCCGGTTCGGACAATGGTGGGGACGCCAATTCCAAGCCAAAAGTCTGCGGCGGCGGCGGAGGAGATAAGAAAATCGGTGTCGCCGCAGGGGACGCGACCGCAGCAGGGGCCGTTTCGATGTGTCCGCCACCGCGGCTGGGCCAATTCTACGACTTCTTCTCTTTTTCGCACCTCACGCCTCCTGTCCAATGTTAGTTTTCGATTTTGATTTTGATTTGATTCTTCGCGATTTTAAAATATCCGACTGTTTGGGGGTTAAAACTTAAAATTGCAGACATTAGAAGATCGACGCGTCCGTTTCTCGAGGATAAAACGGAAGACGATTTCTTCCAGATAGATGTAAGTGTTGATTTTTGTTTTTAAATTTCTCGTGCACTTGCCCAATTTTTCGCTTGGTCCCCTATTGTCATTTTTTTTATCTGTATTTTCTTTTTTCTCGGAACATGTAACCTTTGAGAAAGGCAAGTATAGGGGCAGATTAAGGGGGAAAAAATGAGTAAAGAGGCTAAATCGAAAAATGGGCATTTACAGGAGTGTGAAAATTTGCCTATTTTTTCTGAAAAGTGGAAATGCTCACTCATTATATATGACAAATGGAATGATATGGGAGTGTGAAAATGTAAATTACAGGTTAGAGTTTGCAGTGGAAAGCCAATGACAATTGTAGCTTCAAGGAAAGGGTTTTATGCAGCTGGAAAACGTTTACTTCTCTGTCATTCATTAGTTAGTCTGCTTCAGCAGATTAGTAGGGTTTTTGACACTGTAAGTTTTAATTCAATTCCAAATTTTCCTCTATTTATTTTGTTATGCGAATATGAACCTGGATTTCTTCATGGAAACCATCTTGACATTTATCAATATATAATTTTGCTTGCAGGCATATAAGGCTCTCATGAAAGCTTTCACAGAGCACAATAAAGTGTGTTTTACGTTCCTTTCTTGTGTCTCTATGTTCAATATTGATATGAGATACTGTTTGTAATTTAAAGGTTACATCTTTTCAGTTTGGCAATCTTCCTTATGGTTTTCGGGCAAACACATGGGTTGTTCCTCCAATTGTTGCCGATAACCCATCCGTATTCCCTCGACTTCCAATGGAAGATGAGAATTGGGGAGGGAATGGAGGTGGACAAGGAAGAGATGGAAAACATGATCACAGGCCATGGGCAAAGGAGTTTGCAATTCTGGCATCAATGCCTTGTAAAACAGCTGAAGAGAGGCAAATTCGGGATAGGAAAGCAGTTCTGCTCCACAATTTATTTGTCGATTTCTCTGTTTTCAAAGCTGTTGCATCTATTAAAGGCATTATTGAAAACAATCAGTACCCTCTAAATGATTCCACCCCATTAGTTTCACACAAGGAGAAAATAGGAGATTTGATTATTAAGGTGACAAGAGATGATCCTGATGCGAGTACAAAGTTGGACTGTAAAAATGATGGAAGTAGAGTTCTTGGCTTGCCTCAGGAAGAGCTTGCTCAGAGAAATTTACTTAAAGGAATAACTGCTGATGAAAGCGCAACTGTTCATGTTAGTAAATGATTGTTTTATTTGCTTATTATTTTGACCAAAGCAGGTTGTATGAATTGCTGAAGTCACTTTTTGGTTGTAGGACACTTCTACACTGGGCGTTGTGCTTGTTCGACATTGTGGCTACACAGCTGTAGTTAAGGTTTCAGCTGAGCCAAATTGGGAGGGGAATCCTGTTCCCCTGGATATTAACATTGAGGATCAGCCTGAAGGAGGATCCAATGCGTTGAATGTTAATAGGTGAGTTCAGCTGCTAAACTTGTGGCTATTGAGTAAACATGAATCATGAATGCCTTTAGTTTGTTATATAAATTGCTAAATTTTTCTTCTTCTATTCATTGATGCTAGTGTTATCCATATGCATGAACACACTATGCAGACACATTTTTCTGGGAAATTATCTAGTATAATGGCATTAATGCATTACCAAATAAGAGAGTCATGAGTTCTTAACTGCCATTTTCATTTTCAGCTTGAGGATGCTATTGCACAAGTCATCCTCATCTCAATCACCTGGTACAGTTCAGCGAATGCAGATTGGTGATTCTGAAAGCTTAAGTTCGGCTAGGGCTTTGGTGAGGAAAGTACTTGAAAATAGTCTGCTGAAGTTGCAGGAAGAATCCAGTAAGCCAACCAAGTCTATTAGATGGGAGCTAGGAGCATGTTGGGTTCAGCATTTGCAAAATCAGGCTTCTGGGAAGACTGAATCTAAGAAAACTGAAGAAACTAAGCCAGAGCCTGCTGTGAAGGGACTTGGAAAGCAAAGTGCATTGCTAAAGGAGATAAAGAAGAAAACAAATGTCAGAAGCAGCAAAACTGAAGAGGGAAAAGATGTTTCTATGGTTGATATGAATAAGACGATGGATGGCACCGATAAAAAAGAATTGGAGAAAAAAGAAGTGGAAATGGAAACCATGTGGAAGAAGCTGCTCAATGAAGCTGCATATCTGCGTCTTAAAGAATCAGAAACTGGTCTTCACCTAAAGGTATTTCTGCTGCATTTTTTTTTTTCTCAGAATATTCCCTGTATCATTTAGTATCCATGGGTCTGGAGCTGTTTTCTTTTTTTCTTTGTTCTTGCTTGCTTTATGTGGATATACAGTGTTTACTTTCAGATTTTTTTTCTTGCTTTTTTATTATTGTTTTAATTTTGCAGTCACCTGGTGAATTAATTGAAATGGCACATAAATACTATGCTGATACTGCTCTCCCCAAACTGGTTAGTTGCCTAGTGATCAACATTCACTTTGGGACTACTAAGATGTTCTGCATTCATAATATGTTCCATTTGTTATTTTAACTTTTCAGGTGGTGGATTTTGGCTCCCTTGAACTTTCACCAGTTGATGGAAGAACTTTGACTGATTTTATGCACACCAGGGGTTTGCAGATGTGTTCTTTAGGGCGTGTGGTAATTTCTACACTATACCTATTTCCTTATCTCCTACTTTAATGCCATTGCATAGGAAACAATTTAGCCTCTAAGGAGTTGCTGATTGAATTATTGTTTTGGTCTTTGATATAACAAAAGTAAGGGGAAGAAAACGTAGTGCAGGCAGTATACATTTGAAAAGTTTGGAGTCAGTCTATTTCTCCTTTATGTAGGGATAAGCGGATAACTTTTAAGGATATAGTTCTATTGCCATGATTGTGGAATCTACCTGTGCAATGACAGATTATTAATTAGAGATGAGTGGAAAGTCGTGCAAGTGTGGGTAGGATGGTGTGGTTACTTAGCAAGCTGGCAAGGGTTGTATTCAATTTGTAAAACTGAAACAGCTGTTCTTCAAAAAGCAGGAATCATGATCTTCAAAATGAACCAGATGGGGGAAAGTTTTGGCTGTTAAATGTTCTTGGGAATCCAGTAGAGCCAAACATCATTCTTTAATTAGGGATTTGGGGTAGTTGAAAGACCTTGGGCCTATTACATATTTTGCTGTCATTTTGTTCTTTTTCCAATGTGCTTAATTGTGAAGTTTGTTTGACAGTTTTATAGTTGAGTCTCAGCAATTTACTCCTTCCCATTTTACCCTGTGAGAAGCAATTGTAATTTAATTCTCCTTTTGTTATTCCAATGTTGTGATATATCAATTCTCTAAAAGTTCCACCCACCTCAGTCATTCTTGTCACCAGCTAAAGACGTATGACACTTAAATTTATCCTGCAGAATCAATTTATCTAACTAGCTGGATCAGTGATTTGTTAAACCTTAATCATTTTTCCTTTATTATTCTAGGTTGAACTTGCAGACAATCTCCCTCATGTGCAATCGCTCTGTGTACAAGAAATGATAGTTCGAGCCTACAAACACATATTACATGCTGTTGTCGCTGCAGTTAGTAATGTTGATGACTTGGCTGCATCAATTGCATCATGTCTTAATATATTGTTAGGAAAACCTTCATCCGAAAATGAGGATCCAGAAACTAGAAATGATGATGAACTGAAGTGGAAATGGGTGGAAACCTTCGTCTTAAAAAGGTTTAAGTGGTACTGGAAGTATGATAGCTGCCAGGATCTAAGAAAGTTTGCGATTCTTCGTGGGCTCTCCCACAAGGTTTGAACATTTCCCTCTTTCTACTGCATGAGATTCCTTAAGATGAATACTCTCCCCCAAAAAGTTCATAAGTCAACTTGCATGTTGTCAGGTCGGGCTGGAGCTTCTACCCAGGGACTATGATATGGACACTGCAGCTCCTTTCAGAAAGTCAGATATTATAAGCATGGTGCCTGTGTATAAGGTGAGATCTAATGAATCATGTTAGTTATGGAATGATGTTATTGTCAAATATTAGTTTCTTTGACAAATTTACTTCTTTCACTCAGCATGTTGCATGTTCCTCTGCCGATGGACGCACATTGTTGGAATCATCAAAAACGTCCTTGGATAAAGGTAAACTGGAGGATGCTGTCAATTTTGGTACTAAGGTATGAGATCCTACCTCTGTTATAGGTTGTCATTTTATCAATATATAAATTTATAAAGCCCGCAGTTTGAACAAATTCCATTTTGATTTTTGAAGGCACTTTCAAAACTTGTGTCAGTCTGTGGTCCTTACCATCGAATGACTGCAGGAGCTTATAGTCTGCTTGCTGTAGTGCTGTACCATACTGGAGACTTTAATCAGGTTTGCCCCTTCACATTCTCAAACATTTTGATGTTAACTGCATGGCTTATAATATGCTGGTTCTTACGTAGTGAAGATTTTGAGGAAGTTTTTGATTACTTTCTTATATATTAACAATCAATTTACATAGATATTTATACAGAAGAATTTAAGCCTAACTAGGAAAGATATCAAAAAGGCAATAATATCAAATCTCTACAAATTATGAGCTAAATATATCTGTCGACACGTAGTTTTCTAAACTCTGAAGAATTTGTAGTTAAAGCCCAGTAAATTTCTTCTCTGCCTTTCCATGAAGATTTGAAATTGCATTTTTTTCCTTAGAATAGTTTTGGCTCTTTGTTTTTGTGTATTGATGACAATATGTTTAACAATGACAACAGCTTCTAAGAAATTACACATTATATTTGCTTGTTTGCTCTTAAATCAAAATTCAAACGTGTAAACCACATATTTCAACTTTGATAGAGTTATCTCTATCCTTGAGGACTTAATGCCTCCACTATAGTTGCTGCTGGGAATTTAATAGCAGTATTCCTCCAGGATTTACAAAGCCAACAACTGATATTCTAGATAGCAAATTCCAGAATTTCACCCAAGAACAATGTTAAGAAATTTTGCAGTTATTGAAGAAAATTTTTTTAACTATTAATGGATGAAACACTGTTTTATAATAGTTAGATGTCTTGAACAGGCATATCCCTTCACAATAGGCACTTTCAAAAGAGCAGTTATTGATGTAAACTATTATTAAATTCGGAATTAATTAATTAATTAATGTCTGGAACAGGCATATCCCTTCACAATAGGCACTTCAAAAGAGCAGCTATTGATGTAAATTCAACCACCAATAACTGTTAACAACAAATTAATTAATTCCGAATTTAATAATAAAAATAATTAATTAATTAATTTCAGGCTTCATTTTTAGGCCCAAGCCCCAAGTGTCCGAGGTGCCATCTTTGAATATATATATATATATATATATATATATATATATATATATATATATATATATATATATATATAGTCAAATTTTGTTTCCCTCCAAAAAAAAAAAACTACCAATCACTTTAAAATGTACTAGAAGTGTCTTCTCTCCATCTTGTAAAGTTTTGATTGGACAAAAAGTTCTTTTCTTTCATACATGGTTAATAACTAACTATCTCTAACAATTCTTTATAAGATGTATTGCAGTTTTTTCTGTGCACTAACTTCATTCACTTTATTTAGGCAACCATATATCAGCAAAAGGCATTAGATATTAATGAGAGGGAGCTTGGACTTGATCATCCTGATACAATGAAGAGTTATGGGGATCTAGCTGTCTTTTACTATCGTCTTCAACATACAGAATTAGCATTGAAGTATGCTTTTTCTTCTTTTCTTTTATATATATATATATATATATATAACTTGGAAAAGGCTATTTTGATGATTTTTATTCCATGTTGGTGATTGTCATTAATTCTTGGTAGCTCTTCAGCATGCATGCTTTTCTAACGCTGTCCAATTTCATTCCGCGGATTGGTTTCAAGACTCTAAACTTACATGCTTGTTAGCTACTTTTCTATTTAGTCTTATGACAACCAAGTAGAAAATGAGTTTCTGCTAACAATATTTACATTTGTTGTAAACTTATAATCAGTCTGATATGGTAAGTCCACTACTATCTGACTGAAACTGATGCGATATTGTCTTGAGCATAATGTGGTGCTCAAAAGAACAAGATACAAAATTTAGTAATCGTTCAGGAGCAGTTTCGTCTCTTTGAATGGCATTACGAATTTGCTTCTTTTTCTTTCCTCTGTTGTAGGTATGTAAACCGTGCATTGTATCTTCTGCATCTAACATGTGGCCCATCTCATCCAAACACGGCTGCAACCTATATCAATGTAGCAATGATGGAAGAAGGATTGGGGAATGTCCATGTTGCTCTTAGGTACCTCCATGAGGCTCTGAAGTGTAACCAAAGACTCCTTGGTAATGATCATATACAGGCAAGTGTTGAGTAGCAAGCTTTTCATTCTTTCCTATATGCTGCTTTTTAGGTTTCAATGATCAAATCTTGGTGAATGAGAATGATAAGGTACCTAACGGCCTGTGGGAATTTTCCCTGTTTTTGACTATAGAATTTTCCCTGTTTTTGACTATAAACTAATTAAGAAAACTTCAACAATTAAGAGGCTCAATTAGATTATAGTATATTTAATAGATTTGCTTTTTGAAGAAAAATTCTTGTTTTGTATTATTAAGCAGTATGCTTCTCATCTCACGTGTTACTCTTGTGTATTTCTAGTAGTTTAGTTCAACTCGACTTCTACTTGTAACTGTATATATATGTACAACACTGATACATTAATAATATGAAATACTATTTTTCTCACATGGTATCAGAGCTTAACTAGATAAACATCAAAACAAAACAACTAACAACATGACTACCACAGCAGCATCTTCCGTCCCCACCACCACAAATCACCATTCCTTCTCCGTTAAGCTCACTTGCAAAATTATCTTGCTTGGAAAACCCAATTCCTTCCACTCCTAAACTATCAAAACCTCACTGGTTATGTTGATGGAAGTCTCCCACTCCCAGCCTTAGAAATTGCAAACCCAGAAAAACCCACTGAAACAATCCCAAATCCAGCTTACCTTACTTGGTTTCAGAAGGACCAAATGTTGCCCTGTTGGCTCTTATCCTCTCTCTCAGAGGAAGTGTTCCCATATGTCACCGGTTTGACATCCTCCGCTGAAGTCTGGAGTGCTCTCGCCAATACCTTTGGTGCCATTTGTCACAACCGACAACTGCAACTCAACATTGAATTGCAAGAATTAAAGAAAGGAGATCTCTCTGTCTCTGCCTATCTTCAGCGCGCCAAATCCCTCGTTGATGAATTGGCGTCTGCTGGTCGTATCATGACCACTGCTGAGTTCAACGCAATTGTTTATCGCAATATCGGAAGTGAGTATCATCCTATTATTACTGCATTAAATCTACGACCCGATCCTGTCTCTTTCAATGAACTTCATAGCCATCTCCTAGCTCATGAGATCTTACTCAAGAGTCAACATGAGTCTCCTCTTGCCAATGTTGCTCAGCGTGATAGTCCCCCTGTGCCTCTCTCCTCGTCCCCTGGACACAACTCAGGAAGAAATCAGAAACGAAATCGAGGTCCTTGTCAGATTTGTAACTTGCGGAACCACACAGCAGATAAGTGTTGTAGACGCTATGACTTTAACTTCTCTAGTTATCGCAACAACACATCTCAACAGCAGCCTCCGCAAGCCCACTTTGCCCATCAGTCCTACCCCTCTCACCAACGCCATGACCAGATGCAACCATGGGTTGTGGACTCGGGTGCAAACTTCCATATGACTCCGGACCTGCATTCCCTTCAAATTCCTCAGCCTTATCCAGGCACTGATAAGATTTGCATTGGTAATGGCCAAGGTTTGCATATCTCTCATGTTGGTAAGGGTGCATTATCTCTTCCTTCCTGTCATCTCAAATTAAATGAGCTTTACTGTGTACCTTCCTTAAATAAAAATCTGCTTTCAGTCTCTAAATTTACCAATGACAACCATTGTTATATTGAATTTTGGCCTTCCTTCTTTCTTGTTAAGGATCAGGTGACCAACAAACTCCTCCTCAAGGGTCGGACTGAAACTGGTCTATATGTTCTCCCACCATCTGAAGGCAAAGAGGCCAACGTTGCAGCCACCTTTTCCTTTCAAGATTGGCATCGGAAGTTAGGCCACCATCATCATAAAATTGTTTCTCAAATCATTCAAGAAAATAAATTAGACTCATTTCCTTCCTCTAGGTCTTTAGTTTGTTCGGCTTGCTGTATGAGCAAGTTATCTAGGAAGTCTCTTCCTTCCATTGTCCACACAGCAAAGTCTCCTCTTGAACTTATTTATTCAGATGTTTGGGGACCTTCTCCCATTTTATCTAGTGCTGGTTTTCGATATTTTCTTATTCTTGTTGATGACTTTACTCGTTTTAGTTGGATTTACTTTCTCAAAAATAAATCTGATGTGTCTCAATGCTTTATTAACTTTAAAACCATGGTTGAGAAACAATTTAATGTGCCACTTAAAGCTTTGCAATCTGACTGGGGGGGTGAATTTCGAGCTTTAACCTCCTTCCTTCAGCAAAATGGCATTTTACATAGACTTGCATGTCCCCATACCCATGAACAAAATGGCTTGCCGAGCGAAAAATTCGCCATGTTGTTGATACCGGTTTAACTCTCCTCGCTCATGCCCACATACCTCTTAAATATTGGTGTCATGCCTTTCAACATTCAGTATTTACAATTAATTTGCTACCCACACCTATCTTAAACAACCAATCTCCATATTTTCGGCTTTTTGGTAAATCCTTTGATTACTCATCCTTACGTATCTTTGGGTGCACAGTCTATCCACTACTTCGTCCCTATAATGCCCATAAATTTGCTTTTCGTAGTAAACCATGTGTCAACTTAGGTTTCTCTCCTTCTCACTATGGAACTCTATGTTTGGATAAAGACACTGGTCGCATCTATATTGCCAAGCACGTAGTCTTTGATGAGTCTAATTTTCCATTTGCCAATGCTCAGCAGGCTGCTCATGCCACCTCTTTGCCATCTCCAGCTCCTTGGTTGGACATGTGGCACACTTCAGCTCCAACTCCTTCAGGTTTGGTCACCTCTCCTTATCCTACCTCTTCTCATTTATCTTTATCTGATATTCCTTCTTCATCTTCTCCTACTTATCCTCAACCGACTGTTCCCAGCCCTCTCACTACTTCTTCTTCCTCTCCACCTCTTGACTTATCTATCCAACCTGTCCCTACTCCATCCTCACCCACTTCCAACAACCCAACTTTATCCTCATCTTCATTAGCTACTGACTTAACTTTGGCAGTTGCCCTTTCAAAATTCTCTACGCCCACTCCTTCTCTTCCACCACCCACTCAACGGACCCATCCCATGCAACTTCGACCCAACCCCAAGCCCAAACAGCTCCACACCGCCACTAAAACCCATTTGTCACCCAACCTTCCTCTTACGCCTGACCCATCTTTTCTTCATACTGAGCCTGCTACATACACCCAAGCTAAATGCAATTCTCATTGGCGAGATGCCATGAAGCAAGAATATGATGCTCTCTTATCAACTCAGACCTGGACCCTTGTACCTTGCCCTCCCAATGCCAATGTCGTTGGTAACAAATGGGTCTATCGGATTAAAAGGAAGCAAGATGGGACAGTTGATCGTTATAAAGCCCGTTTGGTTGCTAAGGGATACCATCAACAAGCTGAGATTGATTATAAGGAAACATTTAGTCCCGTTGTCAAGGCCACAACCATCCGAACTGTCCTAGCATATGCAGTCACCAAGTGCTGGCCCATTCGACAGTTGGATGTGTCAAATGCCTTCTTCCATGGGTTCTTAGATGTACCTATCTTCATGGACCAACCAAGAGGATTTGTAGATGCTGCTCAGCCAAATCATGTTTGCTTGCTTCGTAAATCCCTCTATGGACTCAAGCAAGCTCCAAGGGCCTGGTTTGATAGGCTACGAAATTTTCTCACTACCATTGGTTTTGTCTCTTCCAAATCTTATCATTCTCTCTTCATTTGCAATACCAATGGTGTATGCTTGTTTATACTTGTTTATGTGGATGATATCCTTGTCACTGGAAATTCCATTCATGCTGTTACCAGTGTTATCTCAAAATTGCAAGGGGAATTTCCAGTCAAAGATCTAGGTGCCTTGTCCTATTTCTTGGGTATTGAAGCCGTTCGCACTTCTGATGGTCTCTTCATCTCTCAACACAAGTATCTTAGTGATCTTTTAGACTCCTATGGGTTCAGTAATCTCAAGGGATGCAACACGCCAATTGCCACTTACCCTCCCCTGCACAAAGCTGACAGCTCTCCTCTAGTGGATGGCAAACCATTCCGTCAGATTCTTGGTGCTCTCCAGTATGCCACCACTACTCGACCTGACATATGTTTTGCTGTTAACAAGCTCTGTCAGTTCATGCACTATCCAACTGAATATCATTGGAAAGCTTTGAAACGCCTCCTCCGTTATTTATCTCATACTCTTCATTTGGGCATTCTTTTCCGAACAGACTCTTCCCTTGATTTGCAGTGCTTCTCTGACAGTGATTGGGGTGGTGATCAAGATGACCGACGGTCCACAAATGGCTATGCCGTGTACCTAGGCCGCAACATCATATCTTGGGTTGCAAAGAAACAACCAATGGTTGCTCGCTCGTCAACTGAAAGTGAGTACAAGTCCCTTGCAAATGGTACTGCTGAATTGCTGTGGATTCAGTCCTTACTGCATGAACTTGGTGTCCCCAAGTCTCCTCCCATTCTTTGGTGTGATAATATAGGTGCCATATACCTATCTCAGAATCCTGTTTTTCATGCTCGCACAAAACACATTGAGCTTGATTTTCACTTTGTTTGTGAGTGTCAACTAATATAGCTGTAACACAGCTGTAGACTAGCATAATTATAGGGATTTAGCATAATTATAGGGATTTTATTTTTCCTAATTTTAGCCCTAATACATTGTATAAATACCTGTATATTTTCCACATTTGAAGTAGAATATACATTCTCATTTTCACATGGTATCAGAGCCTTAGGGTTCCTGTTTGAGGTTTGCGATTTCCTCTCGTCGGTATCAGATTTCTTCCTCTGTATTTTTTTGGATCTCAGTTGAAGATCCTGTTCTGTTTCTTAGGGTCACAACTTCAGGTGACCAGCTTCCCTCACCGCCACCACAGGGAGGTTCGCCTCCATTAGTCCGGCCTCTGCCCCATTTCCGGTGACCATCGAAGCCGCGAGTGGACTTCACGCGCCGTTCGAAGCTCACTGCTCTTTCTCACAAGTTACTGCTTCTTAGGGTCACGTCTTCTGGTGATCAGTTCACCTCACCGCCACCTCAGGGAGGAGCGCCCCCGTAATTCCGGCCATTCCACCTTTTTCCGGTGACCAACGGAGCCGCGAGTGGGCCTCACGCGCCGCTCCGATCGCACTGCTCTTCCTCACGCGCCGGCGAGTGGACGCGCGTGGATTGTCGGTTGGACCTCCGACTTCATCTCCGGCGTCGCCCTGCTATTTCCGGCCTGGATCCGGTGTCATCGTGGGGTGATCTCTTCTGTTTGAGGGTGTTTGCTGCTTCTGCTCATCAACGCCAGGTCTGCTCTAGCGCTGCTCCCTTCGTAACAAGGTTCTGATCTTAAGATTCAGTCCCTTTCGTCATTTATTTCCCTAAATAATTGAGAAGTGTTGGCTGTTAATTTGAGTTTGGTATATTAAATTTTGTTTGCTGCACATTATCTGCTAATTTCATTGAACAAGTTTACTTGCGGTTGGTTTAAATGGATGAGAGCAGTGATAAGAAGACAGTTACTGAAATTATGTTTGGGTCTTCTAAAATTAAGGATAGAAAATTGACTGGAAGTAATAATTATGCGCAATGGAAAAGAACTATTCGTAGATTTGTGACTAGTGTGGATTTGGAGGATCATTTAACTAGTAATCCACCGGTTAAGGACGATGTTATTAATCGAAAGAAATGGTTAATGGAGGATTATAAGTTGTTTAATCAAATTCAGAATACTTTAGATCCCACGGTTGATGATGTTGTGAGTCACTGTGAGAGTGTAAAAGAATTATGGGAATATCTAGAATTTTTGTATGCTTGCAAACAAGATATGTCTCGTGTCCATGATTTATTGCTGAAAATTTATCGAGCCGAGCAAAAAGGTCGCTCTCTATTCCAGTATTATACTGAAGTAAAACAAGCTTTTGAAGAAAAGCGGGCTATGTTTCCTATTGTTGCTGACATTAAACAAATGCAAGAACAAGAGGAGCAGATAGTGGTACAGTGTTTCTTAGCAGGGTTGGGTTCTGAATATGATGTGGCACGCACACAATTGCTAACTGGTGAGTCACTTCCTTCTTTTACTGAGGTTTATGCTCGGTTGCTTCGAGTTTGTAAAGATGGTGACTTGCATTCTGGTATGGTGCCCAATAATACAATGGCTTTGGTTACTAATGCTTCAAATAGTAATCGCGGAGGTAAAGGTGGAAATAATAGTAGTTCCCTTTCTAGTAACTCTCGTACATGTCATTATTGTGGAGTTGAAGGGCACATAAAGAAGAATTGTTGGAAGTTGCATGGAAAGCCTCTCAAGAATTCAGGACAAATGAATAATAAAAAATTTGCGAATGTAGCTACTCAAGATGGCATCCTACCAATTCCACAGCCATCTGTCACCATTTCAGCGAATGAGTATGCTCGTTTAACTGCCACTGATGATTCACAGCAGTTATCTTCTGGGATATCAGCTTTGGTTAATACAGGTAATCCCACTGCTTGTCTTTCCACCTCATCTCGAAGTTGGGTTATTGACTCAGGTGCTACTGATCATATGACTGGCAATACAGGTATTCTCTCTTCTTTCACTTCTACTAATAATTTACCCTGTGTTACTTTGGCAAATGGATCTACTGCTTCTGTAATTGGACGTGGGACAGCAAACCCAACAACCTCTCTTCCGTTATCATCTGTTTTATGTTTATCATCATTCCCCTTTAACTTGTTATCTGTTAGCCAAATTACCCAAAATCTTAACTGTTGTGTTATTTTCTATCCCAATTATTGCCTTTTTCAGGATCTTGGGACGAAGCAGATTCTTGGTAAAGGGTGTCTGGTGAATGGCTTGTATGCTCTTGAATCAACTTCTGGACTTATACCTCGATCCATTGCGTGCACAAGCTCGTCTTCTCTTTTGCAGCTTCATTGTCGTTTTGGTCATCCTCCTCTTTCAATTTTACAAAAGTTATGTCCTAGTCTTAAACGGGAATCTACTTTAGAGTGTGAAGCTTGTCAATTTGCTAAACACCATAGAGTATCTTATTCTCCTAGACTAAATAAACGTGTTGCGTCTTCTTTTTCCTTAGTTCATACTGATATATGGGGTCCTTGTCCTATTAATTCCAAACTTGGTTTTCGTTATTTTGTAACATTTATTGATGATTATTCTAGAGTTACTTGGCTTTATCCTATGAAATCTCGTTCTGAGTTGTTTACTATATTTTGTGCTTTCCATGCTGAAATTAGAACTCAATTCAATAAATCCATTTGTATTTTGAGAAGTGATAATGCTAAAGAATATATTTCCCACTCTTTTAAATCTTATCTCTCTCAGCATGGTATTATTTATCAGTCTTCTTGTATTGTTACCCCTCAGCAAAATGGTATAGCTGAGCGGAAGAATCGTCATTTATTAGAAGTTGCTCGGGCTTTAATGTTTCATATGCAGGTTCCTAAAGCCTTTTGGATCGATGCTGTTTCCACTGCTTGTTTTCTTATTAACAGAATGCCTTCTTCGGTTCTTGACGGGCAGATTCCGTATTCTCTTCTTTTTCCCTCATCTACACTATTTCATCTTCCTCCTCGAATTTTTGGGAGTACCTGTTTTGTTCAAGATATGCGACCTCAAGTTTCAAAATTAGATCCTAAATCTCTTAAGTGTGTGTTTATGGGATACTCTCGAGAACAAAAAGGGTATCGCTGTTACTCTCCTTCTTTAGGTCGTTATTTAGTATCTGCTGATGTTACATTTTTTGAGCATACACCTTTCTTTGGTTCTCCTGTGTCCTCTCCTTCGCTCTCTAATGATTCAGGGGACGATTTTCTTATTTATACTGTCAATGAACAGGTTGTTTCTCCTCCATCTCGACCTGTTATTCGTCAAGTTTATTCTCGGCGTATGCACCATACTATAGAGACACCTCCTGCTTCGTCTTCAGATTCTCCATCTCAACCAGATGCTAACCTTGACCTTCCTATTGCTCTTCGTAAAGGTAAACGAACATGTACTTATCCTGTTTCTTCCTTTGTATCTTACCATGCTTTATCTCCTTCTTCAAAGTCTTTTGTAGCTTCCTTAGACTCTATTGACATTCCCACGTCCCTTGCTGAAGCCTTAGCTCATGATGGTTGGCTAGCCGCAATGAAAGAAGAGATGATGGCCTTAGAGAAGAATCATACATGGGATCTTACGCCTTTACCCTCTCAGAAAAAGGCCATTGGTTGTAAGTGGGTGTTTACTGTTAAAATGAATCCTGATGGTTCTGTTGCTCGGTTAAAAGCTCGATTGGTTGCTAAAGGATATGCACAAACATATGGAGTGGATTATTCGGAGACCTTTTCTCCAGTTGCGGAACTTTCTTCTGTTCGATTGTTTATCTCCTTGGCTGCTAATTATGGTTGGGCATTACATCAACTTGATGTGAAGAATGCATTCTTGCATGGGGATTTGAGTGAAGAAGTTTATATGGAGCAACCACCTGGTTTTATTGCTCAGGGGGAGTCAGGGAAGGTGTGCAAATTAAAAAAGTCTTTGTATGGTTTGAAGCAGTCTCCACGTGCTTGGTTTGGGAGATTCAGTACAGTTGCGATTGAATTTGGCCTACAGAGAAGTGCATATGATCACTCAGTGTTCTTTACATCATCTAGTTCTGGGTGCATATTGTTGGTTGTGTATGTGGATGATATAGTGATAACTGGAAGTGACGAAGCTGGGATTAAGAGGTTGAAAGCTTTCCTTGGGACTCAATTTCAAACAAAAGATTTAGGACCATTGAAATATTTCTTAGGGATTGAAGTTTCTCGCAGTAATAAAGAAATCTATCTATCTCAGAGAAAATATTGCCTGGATTTATTAGATGATACTGGTTTTATTGAGGCAAAAGCATGCGATGCGCCTATGATACCAAATGTAAAGCTTAAGGCTGAAGATGGAGACTTGTTTGAGAATCCTGAAAAGTATAGGAAAATTGTAGGAAAGTTGAACTATCTTACTATCACTCGTCCTGACATTGCTTTTCCAGTAAGTGTTGTTAGTCAGTTTATGTCATCTCCTAGAACCTCACACTGGGATGCTGTTGTACATGTTTTGAGATATCTGAAAGGTGCACCAGGGCGTGGTATCTTATATCGAAATCATGGTCACCACATTATAGAAGGCTTCACAGATGCAGATTATGCAGGGGATGTTTCAGACAGGCGATCTACCACTGGTTACTGTGTTTTTGTTGGAGGTAATCTTATTTCTTGGAAGAGTAAGAAACAAAGTGTTGTATCTCGATCAAGTGCAGAATCTGAATATAGAGCTATGGCACAGACTACTTGTGAACTTATTTGGCTACGTCATTTACTTGGGGAGATTGGGTTTGTTCAGTCGAAACCAATGAAGTTATGGTGTGATAACCAAGCAGCTATTTATATTGCAAATAATCCTGTGTTTCATGAGAGAACCAAACATATAGAAGTTAACTGTCATTTCACTCGAGAAAAGCTAGAAGATGGATCAATCTCAACTTCATATGTCAGAACAGGGAGTCAATTAGCTGATGTATTTACTAAAGCTTTACCTGGGAATCGAATCAACTATAATTGTAACAAGCTGGGCATGATCAATATCTATGCTCCAGCTTGAGGGGGAGTGTCAACTAATATAGCTGTAACACAGCTGTAGACTAGCATAATTATAGGGATTTAGCATAATTATAGGGATTTTATTTTTCCTAATTTTAGCCCTAATACATTGTATAAATACCTGTATATTTTCCACATTTGAAGTAGAATATACATTCTCATTTTCACAGTGAGCATGTTGCCAGTGGCCAACTACAAGTTAAGTTTCTAGCAACTGAAGATCAAATTGGTGATATTTTTACCAAACCTCTGCTTTCCACTCAGTTTTTATTTTTGCGGGACAAGTTATGTCTGATGTCTCGCCTAGCATCGGTTTGAAGGGGGGTGTTAAGCAGTATGCTTCTCATCTCACGTGTTACTCTTGTGTATTTCTAGTAGTTTAGTTCAGCTCCACTTCTACTTGTAACTGTATATATATGTACAGCACTGATACATTAATAATATGAAATACTATTTTTCTAACATGTATGACTGATGCATGCACATAGTCAGGTGAGGCCAGTAAATTGTATCTTTAACGCTTTTTCCGGCATCTACAGACTGCAGCCAGCTACCATGCTATAGCAATTGCTCTCTCTTTGATGGAAGCCTACTCCCTGAGTGTTCAGCATGAACAAACTACGCTTCAAATACTGCAAGCTAAACTTGGACCTGAGGATCTACGCACACAGGTAGTATCAAGGTCAAGATTTGATATCAAATGTCACCTTATGCTATAGTGTCTTGTTCCTCAAATGTATCAAAATTAATATTTTTGCAGGATGCAGCTGCATGGCTTGAGTATTTTGAGTCCAAGGCACTGGAGCAGCAAGAAGCTGCACGCAATGGTACTCCAAAACCCGACGCCTCAATCTCCAGTAAAGGTCATTTAAGGTAATAATTGTAAACTTAAAAATTATGCCACAATCAAATTTTAACCTTATTTTTTTGCTTTTATATGCTTTTTATGTGATAAGAATGACTAATATTATGTGGAAACAGACCAAGTTAGATGAGCATCTACTTGTGTTGTTTAGAATAGTTCCTAAGCTTAATCTGCAGTTGTTTGCACAATTGGCATGGGGATTCATGTTCAAGTTTAAAAATGTCAAGTGATGCAGATGTAATCTTATCATGTGTCGAATTGTTCAAGTGGTTTTCTAGGAGGTCTCTGTCTCTCTCTCTCTCATTTGACTGCGGAGTCAATGCTTCTGCTCACCAAATCTCTACATGCTTAGAGCAGAGAGCCCAATTTGAAGCAGTTTTTTTTATTGCTACTTACAGTTTTTTTCTCAATCTGGATCAGTGTGTCAGACCTTTTGGATTATATAACACCAGATGCTGATATGAAAGCAAGAGAAGCTCAAAAGAAAGCTCGTGCAAAGGTCATTAACTTCTATGGCTGGATTATTCCATTACGTCACTTGTGTTAAAAACTGTTATGTTAAAGAAAAATCTGATAGAAGTTTTTTCATCACACAGGTCAAAGACAAACCTGGCCAAAACTGGGAAACAGTCTCATCAGATGAATCTCTGAAAGATGAAACCTGCTTGCCAACTTATCTTGCTGTGGAGAATTCAAGCGATAAAGAAAACAAATCTGAAACTCAATTTGCAGAAACTAGTAATAGAAAAACTGATAAAAATCTTCCAGATGATTCAATAATCAATAGAAGCAATGATATCACACAGAAGGATGACTCAGATGAAGGATGGCAAGAAGCAGTACCCAAAGGTCGGTCACCTACAACTCGCAAATCTTCCGGTTCAAGGAGGCCAAGTCTAGCTAAACTAAACACCAACTTCATGAATTTATCCCAGTCATCGAGATTCCGAGGAAGGCCAGCCAATTTTACATCCCCAAGGATATCGCCAAATGACTCTGCTGCTTCGACTGGGCCTGGTCTTCCTAAAAAGTTTGTCAAGAGTTCTAGCTTTAGCCCCAAACAAAATAATTATGGTGCCACGGCTAGTGGAGTGGAGAAATCAACTAACCCTAAATCAGCTCCGACTACCCCTGATTCGACTGATCAAGTTGCCAAGTCATCTCCAATGACAAGTCCAGTCAGTGTTCAGGCTGCTGGAAAACTTTTCTCCTACAAAGAAGTTGCTTTGGCACCTCCTGGGACAATTGTGAAGGCAGTGACAGAACAATTGCCAAAAGGAATTCTTCCTGTGGAGCCAAGTCCTCAAGTGATGCAAGAGACGGCCGCATCAGAGGTCATAACTGAGGAGGCAGCAGTTAAAGATGAAGAGGGCAAAAGAGTTCTGAAACCTGAACAAGGGAAGAGTTCCATCAATGAAGAGCCAGGAGCAGAAGTAGAAGAGTCAGAGTCAATGGAATTGATGAAAGAAACAGAATGTGCTCATGTTGTTCATGTAGAACAAATTGATGGAACAGTTGAAAATGAAACTGCTCATGTTGAACTTAAAAATGCCAATGGTCAATCTGCTCCCAGAGTTGAAGTGCTAGAAACAAGAGAGGCTGACATATTCAAAGCAGCTTCCCCTGATCCTAAATCCCCATCTATGTTGACTGAAAATGCAACTGTGGTTCCAGACAAAGATGCTTCGGTTCCTAGAGAAGAACTGGTAGATGATCTACCAAATGGCAGCACAAATGCCAAGCTGCTGCCAATTGAAGTAGAAAAGCAAGATGAAGCAGAAACCGGAAAGGAGGCAACTAAGAAACTATCAGCAGCTGCAGCACCATTTAATCCATCCACAACACCAATATTTGGTTCAGTGACAGTTCCAAGTTACAAAGATCACGGAGGAATTCTTCCCCCGCCTGCAAATATTCCTCCAATGCTTACAGTTAATCCTATCCGGAGATCACCTCATCAATCAGCAACTGCCAGGGTTCCCTATGGTCCAAGGCTATCTGGTGGTTGTAATAGATCTGGAAATCGAATTTCACGTAACAAACCTAGCTTCCACATTGGTGAACATAATGGAGATGGGAAACACTTTAGCCCACCAAGAATAATGAATCCTCATGCTGCTGAATTTGTGCCTGGCCAACCTTGGGTTCCAAATGGCTATCCTGTGTCACCAAATGGTTATTTGCCTACTGCAAATAGCATGCCAGTTTCTCCAAATGGTTTTCCTATGTCTTCATCTGGTATTTCAGTGTCATCGAATGGATATCCAACATCATTGAACGGTATTCCAACACAGAATGGAGTTCCAGCATCTCTGGTCAGTTCAGTGGAAACACCGGTGTTGGTTTCTGTTGATATAGGTGCTGAAAGCAAAAGCGAAGCTACAGCAACAACTGGTGCAGAAAATTCCTCAGTGGAAGTAGAAGTAGAAAACCAGCCAAGTGAGCAAAAAAGTCATGAAGAACCAAATGAAAATGCACATATTGAAGTTGAAGAAAAGCCCACTAATGCAGACCCATTGATTGGTGATGCAGCTGTTTCTACAGGAACATGCAATAGCATTTTAGTTGAGGAGAAGCCAAGCAAGTGCTGGGCAGATTACAGTGACAGTGAAGCCGAAATTGTTGAGGTTGCAAGTTGAAATAAGGCAAAGAAATTCTCTTAGATATCAAATGTAACTTTTTTCTGCAATCATAGCAATGAAAAATGATGACTAGTTGAGACAGTCGAGGGAGGCCCCTGAAATAACTGGGAAAAATACAGCAAAGCTTGACATACTCTTTTCTAGGTCTCAAAATTGTGAATATTTTCGGATACCGTTCAGTTTTGCTGCAGTGAGGAAGGAGAAATAATAGTTGTTACTAATTCGTGAAAAAGGAACAGTTGGGCAGCTCGCAGCTCATTGTTAAATTAGCGAGTTTTTTTCTTTCTTCCCTTTCGTTTCCTTGTCGTTCTGCAATATTTTTTGTTGTAAAACTAAAACAAAAATAACCTGGAAATTTAAATGTTCCATGTTGTATACCTAGCAACTAATTACCATTTTCAAGTTCTTAAGTAATAAAATTGGTTTATCACATCTCACTTAATCCATGTTTCAAAATTTTATGCTTGTATGAATTGTAAAAAGTTCGAAAATATATAAATGTCCACAAGATAGACTAATCTGTGTGATTTTAATCTAGACAGAAAATAAGAGAAACCATAACAGGGCAGCTTAAAATTACTCTGATGAACAAGTTCATATTTCCAGAGTTACAGATCCAAGAATGTGATTGTCTCCTATTTCCATTACAAGTATTACAATAAAAACTTTACGAGGGAGGACAGAATTTGAGAAAATTACATATTCCTAACATGAGCAGGCAGGTGATCTCCGGCGAAAATCCAGGATTACCAAAGTGGCAGCACAGTGAGCAAGTGCAGCTAGAACAACAAACACATGAAAGATCTGATGACTGTGTCCTGCAATGTCGAAAGCACCAGGCTTCCAACGCTCAGGTATTCTAGTAACATAAAACCCGACTCCTACAGCGTATAAAATGCCCATGAGAAGCTCGTAACCGAGCGACACGTATACCTGCGGATGGCCCCAGTTGAGAGCAACAGCATGTGCAGCAGGAATCACCCCAAATAACCCCATGAAGAGGAACAGAGTGGCTCTGAAGGATCGGTAACGCGGTGAAGAGAGGGCAGGTGCTAGAAGAGTAATAATGGCAAAGATACCAACCACAGTTATGGAGGTTATGTAAAAGATCCTTGGAAAGGGGTTGCAGTAAAAGGCATAATAGATGGGCGCAAAAAATGAGCAAACAATCATGAGGGAAATGCCAGCATAATCTAATCGCCAAAAGAAAAGGTTGAAACGCTGGGAATGGCAAGCAAGAAGGTGGGAAATGGAGCTGCAAACCAGGCAACTCATAGCCCCTGATAAGAAGACAAACCATGGCCATAAAGGAACAGATTGAGATTGGGTACCATCTTGTTTGTGAACGTGCAAAACTGACTGTTGTGAAATGTTCCTCACGTGAGAATCCTACAGTCATGAATATAATTGTTAAGATTTCCCCATGATGGATTCCAGAAATATGTACTTGTGTATTCTATAACAAGAAATGCACAAAATCCCTCTTATTATAATGCTTCATGTTCTTGTAGAGTATATGGAGGGAGCTACTTGACAACATTCCCATATCATTTTTATCATCATCATTATTATTATTATTATTATTATTATTATTATTATTTGGTTGTTTCCCCGTATCATTATTTAATCTCTCCAGTACGTTAAGTATTTGCTTATTTGCCACGTATATCCATTGTTTCTTCTATGTTGATGTATTATGTATATTCCTTTTCGTGAATTAATTAATTCTTCAATTTTAGATGAATAAATGTACCAACAAACTTTTAAACTTTTCTAATTTTTTTTATTAATATCTATATTTTTTGTTTTGAAATATTGGCCCACTACATTTTTATTTTTTTATACATTAAATACTCAATGAACAAAAAATATAAAATTAAATTATAATTCTAGTTGACATGTTTTTAATATATAATTAAGAATATTAGTTAATTTAAAATTAAAAAAAAAAGTATGCAAATTGAGATATATATATATATATATATATATATATATATATATATATATATATATATATATATATATATATATATATATATATATATATATATATCTCAATCTGCATACTTTTTTTTTTAATTTTAAATTAACTAATATTCTTAATTAATATTTTAAACTCAAATATATAAAAATATTAACAGCTACATATAAAATTGAAATTAGCGTGCCTAAAAGTTCATAAGAAGTTTAATGTTTGCAAAATAGAGGTATTTAAACTCGAAAACTTCATTGGATGGGGAACCCATTTCGTCCTTTTAGTTTGATATTTGCACTCAATCTGACTCCCTTTACCTGGTTATTGGAGAAAGTAACCGGTTCCCCTACCCGCCAACCGTCCAGGATTAAATTCTCTCTCTGCAACAACATTCCTTACCCGGGTAATCCATTTACCTATACATACTCGCTAAATTTCAGTGCAACTATTAATTTTTTATTAATAAAATTACCCATGTCAAATTTTATTAATATAAATTAAAATTTTTTGATCGTGTACATATTCAACAATAACTTGAGTTGATTCCAGTGATTTTAAACCAAGGAACATTTTCTACTCTCTGTCCCACGGTAAGAGTTGCACACACATTAATATTAATAATAATAATAATAATAATAATGATTGAATTATCTTAATCTCATAAAGAATTACTATGATGATATTCTTTAATCTAACCTGATCATTAATTTTCTACCATTTCACTTTATTAACAATAAGAATAACACTGAAAAAAATTAATCAATTATTTTTTATTTTTATAAATTTATAAGTTAATTATTCCCTCTTACTATTGTATTATTTTCCTATGCTACTCTTAAAGGCACGGTTTTTAGGCAAAAAGTCCGTAAAAGTAGAGATTTATGGGTTAAAATCTCGAGCATGGTATTATAGTAGTTGATCTGGTTCAAGATAAAATCAGCCAAAATATAAATTTTAACATATTTCACTTTATAATAATTATAATAAAATTTTCAAAATACTAATAACTATAAATAATGTTTAGATTAACATAATAAATTAATAATCATGTTTTTTTAAAAAAATAATTCAAATATAATAACTTATAAATTATAAATTATAATTCAAATGATGATAAAACCAATAGATTCATTTTCTGTTAAAAAAAAGATTTATTTTCAATGGTTTAGTCTTGCCATTCTAATTATATTTATTATTTTAAAGTCAATTAAATATTTAACATAAAAAATATTTTATAAAAAAATACAAAAAAAAAATGAAGAATAAGAGATAAAGGTTTAAAGGTAACGAATTGTACTTTAAAAAAAAGTCGTTATCATATCATACCTTTAAACAATAAGTTAATTTTAATTTACGATTTTACTAGTGATATAAATTATTTTTTTATAGCAGAAAAGCTTTTTGTTATCTACCGTACGTATTGAAATAACGGTTAATAATATTTTAGATTTAGCCGATTATTATATACCAATTTTGATAATCTTGAGTACTCCAAGTTGCAAAAGCGATTTTGTCACCCTAAATTCAGAGTTACATTGGCATCAGTTTTGATTTTTGAGTTAAATTTATAAATAATAGAGTCTGTCGTCATAATTTTAAAAAAATAAAAAATAATACGATACTTGTTACTTTATATTGGTGTGATAATTTGCTTAATACTTATAAAATATTATAATAAAGCGATTATTCATAATATTGTTTTTATAATAGTTTTTAATAATTTTTACTCTAGTTATATTTATATCCGTAAATTATTTCCAATTAGAATTATGTTTGAATTATAAATATTAATGTTTGTTAATAAATAATCATATTTGCGTAGTAGTTCCAACTTCCAACGTATAAAAAAAAAATTATAATCACACGTTTAAATAAAACATTTTACAATTTTATATCATTGGATTGGAGGTATCCAACTATTTTAAACCATCTAAAATTTTAAATATTTGTGAATTTTATTTTTTTTATAAGGTTTCAATTTGAGGTAACTCAATATGTGGTTTTATTTTAGTTGTAAGAGTTTAGGGATAAAAGTCAAGACTTCCATCGCACAAAGCTAAAATTTATTAGTTAAACTAATGCTTGCAATTTAATACCCCTCCATTTCTCTTTAAAACCTTATTTGCATCATGATTTGCAATAAAAATGTTATGATATAATATGTTGTTCCATGGTTTCATTTTGTTCAAATTTTTAAATTACAAAATTGATTATTTTACATGGTTTTCTATATTTTTTTTTTCTCTTACCACATTTATTTAATTTTGATAACTTCTTCTTTTATATTCTAATATAACGATCTAATTTTTTTTCTTTTATCAAAATTATTTTAATTTTTTATTTTTAAAATTTTTCCTTCTATCAAAAATCTATTAAACCATATTATGTGGTTCATATCATATCATACAATTTTTACAAATATATTAACAATAATTACGACATCATACCATACTATACCACACCATTAGTAATTTCATTCAAACAAGCTCTAAGTATCTATTTTGACTCTTGACACACATATTAAGGAAATGATTAAAATATCTTAATATTCTAAAAAATATTAATACTCCCTCCGTTCTTTATTATCTGTCACTTTTGAATAAAATCCAAATTCTATTTATCTATCACTTTTACATTTTCAATACAATTTAATTTTCTTTTTCTAATTTAATTTTCATTTTTAATAAAAATTGACCAATTAGATTTATTTTTTTATATTAAATCACTCAATATGCATTGAGTTACTCAATTTTTTTTAAATTTAAGACTAATTAATATTTCTTAATTCTAGTGAAAATAACAAAAGTGACAATTATAAAAGAATGGAGGGAGTAATTGATTAAATTGTCATTTCATTAATTAGGATAGAGAAATGTGACAAAAATACTCCACATATAAATATATTTAGAATACAAAAACATATAAAATAGAAAAAATGCATTAAATTTTTTCTTAAATTTTGAAAAGTAACACTTTAAATGGGAAAAAAATAATAAAAAAAAAAGACACTTAAACTGGAATGGAGAGAGTAGTAGTAAATCCACTTGCTTCAAAATACTCATACCAAAAAAAATTAATTAATAATCTTGTTTTTAGATAAATTTACGATAGATTGATAAAAACACCTTATTTAATATAGTATTAACTACTACTACTACTTAATTAGAAAGAGACATAGTGAGTTGAGAGTGAGAGAATTCATAAAATTAAAAAAATAATTAATGATTGTAAATTTGAAAAATTATAATTAATACTCCATTTAAATTTTCAAAATGATAGATATTTTAAGAAAAAAAAAATTCTAAAACGACAATTATTTTAAAACTAATAGACTATATACATTATTACAAGTTAAAATCTTTTAACCTATCAAAATCTGATTCGACTAACCATTTCGACATTATCCAAGTAAATTTTGTCCCAAAAAGGACATTATCCAGTAAAAAGTATTGATAGTCTAAAGCTGCTTATTTGATAAAAAGCTGATTATGAGACAAAAATAAGTGTTTGGTAAATGCTGATTTTAGAAAAATTAATTTTCTGAAAAGTGAAAAAACCTCCTATTAGAAAAAGCTAGAAATTGGAGCTTTTCAGAAAAACTGATTTTCAACTTTTAAGGGCAGCAGATTTAATATTTTTTTTAGACAAAAATATCCTTTATTTTATTTCATAATAACAATTATATCTAATATAATATTTTTTTTTTGTTTTTTCTCTTATCCTACCACTCAAAATTATTATTTTTTATTTTTTTATTCTAAAAAGTCGTTTTTAATCATATTATTTACCAAACAGTTAACAACTATTTTTAATTTTATAAGTCATTTTGAATTTTATTTACCAAACAGTTATCTACTTTTCGACAAACAACTTTTTGGAATACAACTTTTTTCAATTGAAAAATCTGTTTTCATAAGTTTTGCCAAACTGGCTCTAAAGTTGTTTTTTTTTAATTATTATTATTAGACATCTTTTACTTCCCGTTTGGCATAACTTTTCAAATGATAAAAGGCTAATTATATGACAAAAATAAGTGTTTGTTAAATGCTGATTTTAGAAAAATCAATTTTCTAAAAAGTGAAAAAAACCTTCTATTACAAAAAGATAGAAATTGAAACTTTTTAAAAACGCTGATTTTCAACTTTTAAGAGCAACAGATTTAATATTTTTTTTAGACAAAAATATTCCTTATTTTATTTCATAATGACAATTATATCTAATATATATATATATATATATATTTTGTTTTTTCTCTTATCCTACCACTCAAAAATCAAAATTATCTGATGTTAAAAATAATTATGTTATTTTTTTCTCTTCTCTTTTTTTATCATCCAAAATAATATATATATATATATATATATATATATATATATATATATATATATATATATATATAATTAAGAAAATAATATATATATATATTTAATTTTTTATGTTATATTTATTTTATTTAATTATATATGAAAATATATGTTCTTAATAGTTTAGTGAAATAAAAAATTTCAAATAAGTGAGAATTATTATTATTATTTTTTAGTGAAATTTTAAATATAATATATTAAAATTTATATATATCATTTTTTATTTTTTATTTTAAAAATTCATTTTTAATCATATCATTTACCAAATAGTTGACAATTATTTTTGATTTTATAAGTTATTTTGAATTTTATTTACCAAACAGTTATCTACTTTTCGATATACAGCTTTTTGGAATACAATTTTTTTCAATTGAAAGAACTGTTTTTATAAATTTTGTCAAAATGGACTTAATCTATAGACTTTCACTTTTTCCACATTAAATTCTCAAATTTTAAAAACTACACGTTAAGTGCAAGCTATTAAAATTAATCCTTTTAAATGATAAAAATGCTTTGAAGAATCCGGTAACTTTTGAAAACCTTGTTCACGTTATGGAAATACCCACATAGAGTTCAACTTCCAATGATCCTTTAGAATTGACTTCATTCAAGGAAATACTACATAATAAAATAAATAGATTTTTTGAACATTATCACAATAAATAAGAAGCTAAGCAAACTCTAGCAAATGAGGTGAGGAAATCGGTAAATGATAGATTCAATGCAGTAGAACGAGAATAGAGATTGCAAAAACCTAGGCTTCTAGAAAAGGGGATCCAAAAAAAAATGTAGAAAAAGTGGATTGTATTAATTGTTTAAACAAAACTTTTGAAAATTTTAAAATTTCAATGGAAATTTTTCAAGTCGTTTAGAAAAATTGATTCTAAATCATACTAAATTTGAGAATTATTTTTGCAAAAATAAAAAGCCATTGGATTTTGTTGCAGATTCTTGATATTTCAACGAATATGACAAATTGAGTAAAGTTAAGAACCTTATTATTTAGGCTCCAAAATAGTTTTTAAAGATCATTGAATAACTTTATAATTTTCGTCTGAATGAGTTAAAATTTTTAGTGTAAAATAGGTTCACTTTGAATGGTATCAAATCATTAAAAATTTTGGGAATAATTTTATAAATTTTAAACGAACTTTGTTTTAGGAAAAAAGAAAATGATTTGGAGTAAAAACATAAATTTGAAAAATTTAAGAAATAGGCAGGAATTAAATAAGGAGTAAAATTAAAGTTCAAAACTCTAATGCGTAGTTTTTAAAGTTTACAATCCTATGAAAAAATTGAAATAATTTAGGAAACTAATTATGTGTTTTTTCTTACTATTATTATTATTATCCCATGATAACAAAACTAACTAATTAAGTTCGAGCCCGTAGATTCGAATCAACTGAACTAGCTAAACGTACATGTAAAAATATAACTAATGAACATTACAAATAATAATTAGAGCTCATAAATTAGTCATTAATCTAGACGTTACAAGATAATAATGCTTATTTATTATATACATGCAAATTTCCTATAAATGCATATCCTATACTTTTTGCTTCGAAATTTCCTTCATTAATTTTCTTATTCTAATGACCTGACTTGAACATTGAATTATCTTTATAACTCCAATGGTTCCTTCATTAATTTTTTTTTATTCTAATGATCTAACTTGGACATTGGATTATCTTTATAATTCTACCGGTTTTTCTTTTTTCTTACAGATATCCAGTACCAAATCTAAAATTTTCTAAGTATTCTAAGTATTTTTTTTTTTTAATTCTAAGATTGAAAGTCTAATAAATAATAGTTTTGACATATGTATATCTACACCGTCCAATCAGATACATGCGTGTGATCCAAGGTCAAAAATGCGTAAGCACCGGATGTGAAAAATGGTGAAAAAACTTTGTTAAAAATTCAAAAACATAATCAGAATATTTAAAAAAGTAAAATAGGAACTGGCCCCAACAATCAGATCATCACATGCCATGACATGCAATGCGATAACCCACCATTTTTCATCGGTTTCAGGACTCACTGTTCTTCTCCCACCCATCTTTATTTAATAATTACATTATCTTTTATTAATATTTAATTTACAATTATACTCCCTCGTGACTTCATAAAATTTATACTTGTCAACATTATAAAAAAAAAATTAATATTAATATCATTAAATTTTTTTATGAAAAAATATTTAACCTATTTATACAAAAGCTAAAATGACCATTATTATGTAACAAAATGAGTATACTATACACCAACACAAGAGATCCTCTTCTTGTTCAAGTAAATTTTTATAAATCAAAGAATTATACTTTTAATTTTATATCTTTTTAAAAATATTTAAAACGGAAAAAAGTAGAAAAATGCCCTTCATGTTTCACGGTGTTACTAAAATACTATTATTTTTATTTTGAAACAAAAAAACATCTGAATACAAAAATACTCTTGTAAGTAATTTTCGTCAACTATAAATTAAAACTATTACCGTAGCACTGATGTAACGCTCATATATATCAAAATCTGTTAATTTTTAAATATTTTTTCAATTGTATCTTTTAATAGTTTATTCATTAACTTGGCAAAATATGGGATGTTTTGTCATGTGTCACCATTATCTTAATGTCATGTCAATAATACCTCATGCCATTAATTTAGAATTGATAAAAATTACTTATAAAAGTATTTTTGTACCGATTTTTGTTACGTTAGAATATTTTTATTCCAAAATAAATAATATGAGCATTTTAATATACTGAAAAAAACATAAAGAGTATTTTTGTGTTTTTCCCTACTTATAAATTAAGTTTTCCTGTATAAATGTTCTTAATCATTAACTTAGAAATTTTCATAAAAATAATTTAAATATAACTAAAATATCAAGAATAATTTTTTTTAAAAAAAAGATAAAATTAAAAAAATATAATTAATCTCAGTATTTTAAAAAAATAGTTGGAGTGAGAACATCATTGGATCCTGGGAGAGAGATGTCTATAGCAATGTGCAAGTATGCCACAAGCTATATATGATCAGATCAAATGACCAAAATATATTGAGTATTTTGATCAATTGATTGACAATATGTATCGTGCAGTACATTCACATATCGTATACCGAATTAATGCAGAATTATGTAAAAAAAAAAACTTTAAAATACTAAATTATTAAAAATGGAAAAAAAAAAACAATAAGCAGGAGGAAAACTTACAGGAAACTCGTGATAATGGATATTTTTTATCAACATCAACGGTCCATAAACTTGGCTTCTGTACATATTTCACAATCAAAATGATAATTAATTTTCCACGGACAAAAAAATCCACAAACAGTCTCTATATTTACTATCAAGTCCTTTCACCACCATTAACAAAACCTACCCGGAGAAACTGGCGACTAATCCTCCTAGCTCCGTCGTCTCCATACAGCTCATCACCATCAGTCCCAAAAATATCAAAAATCCACCTAAATGTCTACATACGAAATCAAATTTCACATAAACAACAACAAAATTTCTTTTTATTAACACTAAATTTCATAGATAATAATTAATTAATTACTTACGTCCAGATGTTGAACGATTCGTTGTGCAAAGAGAAGACGCTGAAGACGGCGTCCTTTAACGGCCACTCGCACCGATAATAATCCAATATGAACTCATTATCTTTTAAATAACCCGGCAAGTCTTTGTATTTCACTAATCGCTTCTCGAATTTCTCTTTCTTGGTCTTTCTCATCGTCGCATTCAGCTTCTTCTTCTCGATATTTCTCATCCTTCTCAAAGAAGCTCGCCGGAAAATTCGTTTTCCGGCGAATATTCACCGGATCCGTGAAAATTCTCCGGCTAATCTGTTATGAGATAGTTTTGTTCATGTTCAGACTCTTATATATCTTTCTTGCATTTTCTCTTTTTCTTTTTGCCATTTATATAATATGTGTGTGTAGCCTGACTAACCAGAAAAAGCGCGTGACAAATTTGAACTTATTGTTTAAAAAATATAAACACGTGTCAATATATTCTTTATTTTCACAAATAAATATCAACTTTTTATATTTTCACCAAAATTAAAAAAACTTTTGAATTACTTCAGTATTTTACTAATTTGTTCTTCAAAAAGAGCTTGTGATTCGGTACTCTCCGCACACACCATCCGCATGCTGATGAGCAAGTTAAAGTTGAAACCGAATAAATCTCACTCTTAACAAAAGTTGAAATAAAATAATATAAAATATTATTTTGTAAGTCTTTCTTTATGTTTATTGTCTGCAACCACCATGTGAGAGAACAAAGTTTGGAGATAAAAGAGAAAGTCAATTTACAAGTGAAATGGAGCCTGAGTCAGAATGTGCGATATTTAATCGGAATTTTTGAAATAATTCAACTTTTTTGAACTTCATTTTGCTTGAATTTTTTGTAATCGTATCAATAAAAGTGATGAGCAGAGCTGCTACAATGAATCGAAGATGAAAAAAGCTGTTGTGGAGTTTTTCAAAGTCTTACAAAGAGAGCCAAAAATTTGATTTTTTTCTTTCTTTTTGCTATTTATTATTTAATTTGTTTTTATCCTGTCTGAAAAATGAATTCAAAGATATAGAGAAAGTAATTTTCACCTTTATATGTCAAAAAGTAGGGAAATGGAATAGAATATGAAGCAGTGTAATTGGGTTTATATTCAAGAATTACAGATGTGGTTGTATTATTAAAGTCTACCAACACTATAAAAAAAATGGAGTTGGATATAAATCTCCAATTGGCAATATTAATGTTGAACTGTGATTATATATATATATATATATATATATTTGATGATTAATTGTGTTATCAAATTATACAATACATATAAAGATTGCGCTTCATCCTTTTAATTTTCTTTCCTTCTCATTTTCATTCTCAATGCAGTAGCCCATAATTAATCTTCTTTTTCATTATAATTCATCACTGTTGCTCTCTCTTCTTCAAGCTAATTTCTCATTTCCAAGTTTTTCTTATTTTCCCTTTCAAGATTTCCGTTTTCCTAAAACGGGTTATTCTTGGTTGTGATTTTGAAGCTAATTTGAATCTTCAATGGCTTTAATTCTTCAATTTAGGAAGTTATGATATGTAGAGCCAGTAAAGTTTGAAGTTTTTGAATCCAAAAATGTGATCACAAATCTCACATGTATTGCAATAGTACGAAACATAATATTATAAGGGCACCTAATTTTCAATATTGTTTATTTGATTATTAGAAGAACAGGTTGCAGGTAAAATAATATTTTCTTTTCAATGATTCAGATGAATGGTGAGCCAATCGAATGGTATGCACCACACTAAATGGTGCATCAATGGGCACCGGATGAACACTCTCAAAAAATATTCAATTTAAAAATTGAGAAATTAAAGGCATAATTAAAATAAAATATTTAAATATCTTATTTTGTTATAATACCTTTTTGAGAATAAACAGTAAAATTCAAATTTTGATCAACTTAAAAAGTAAAAAGTAATCAGACTGTCAATTATTTGGATTACAAGTTATTTCCTACATATCATATTTTTAATAAGGGAATACTTAATTAATGAATAAACTTTTTTAGCATAACATATAATTGTAATTATATTTTTTTTTATAGTAAAAAAATGAAAGTGGAGTTTTTGATTCAGCGATATCCCAGTATATATCGGGATTAATTTTATTGTTGGTATATCTTTATGGAAAAAGGGATACAGTATTATTGAATACACGAAAGTTTAAAGTTAAGAATAATAGAGACGTCATTATGCCATTATTTAGGTGTGCTTTGGAGTACAAGTTCGGATTATTGGTGTGATTGGTTATGATTATTCAAAGAAAGATAAGACGTTAGGTGAGAAATGTAATTTGCGTAATGTATGTTTAACCAATGAAATAAGCAAGCAAAATGGAAGAAATAAAAGTGCAAATCGCTAATTATTATTATTATTATTATTATTTTAAAGACTTGCTGATATTTATTATTTAACTTAGATGTTTTTCATTAATCAAATGAATTAAGAATTTTTATACTTACAATTGTCAAAAAAAAAAAAAAGAATTTTTATACTTACATGTATCACTGTATCATTGCCTCAATATCTCTGAAATTTAATTGCCACATGAAAACAGTGACATATGATTAATAGTTATTTATGACCTATTTTTAGCTATCAAATTTTGGTTTAAAAATGCCAGAGCAAGACACATTTATTTATCGTTAAGTTAATATCGTTGTGAATTTTCTTGCAAATTCATCTATGAATTTCAAGTGAAGAACTCAATTACTTTTGAAATAAAGGATCCTCGAATATGTAGACTTTTAGGTTTTTCTATATTAAATTCTTAAATTTCAAAAACTTAACATTAAGTTCTTGTTGAATTTGCAATGTGATAGCGAGAACCAAAATTTTAATGCTAAAGCGATCATAGCAGAATTTTAGCAAGGGAGGTCGTTCTAGCTAATTTTAGCAACCATTTAGCATACACGACACTTACACTTAAAAAAAACAGTGAATTAGCGACAGAAATTTCTGTCGCTAATGGGGCCATTTCCGTCACTATTTACTTTTACCGACGCGACAACTAACCGTCGCAAGAAATTATGCGACTATTTGCTCCGTCATGCTCCGTCGCACAAAATTTTGCGAGTAAAACATGAAACAGTCACTAAAAATAAAATTTCCGTCACTAAATAACCCTTAAAATTAATCGTCATAAATTTAAAAATTTATGAGCGACGAAAAATCCGTAGCTAAAAATATTATATTTTTTAATATTATTTTCAATTTAATTTTTTTTATTATTATTATATTTAAAATTTAATTTAATTTATGTAAATAATAATTATACAATATTTTTAATATTACTATTAATTTAAAAAATATAATATCAAATAAGTACATTAAACTGTACAATACTTAAAAAACGCTATAAAAAAAGTAATTTAAACTAAATAGTGCTACTTAAAAATATATAGAAGTTTACTATAACTTTGTACAATAAATTCACGACAATTCAAATATAATAAAAGTATATTAAATTGTACAATACTTAAATTAAAAATACATATTCTTGTTATCTTTTGCAATATTCCATTCAATTCCAGTATCACCAATAGAATTTTCTAATTAATACATACCAAAATTAATGAATTAAAAATCAAAATAAAAAAAAATTGATTCTAGTTCATATATTACTAGGCAGAAGCTACCCTTTTCTAAATTCCCCACTTAAACAATCGACTAGAATATATATATATATATATATATATATATATATATATATATATATATATATCATAAATTTATATATTAACAAATATAGTATAAACATAATACCAATTCATGTATCATGTATCTAAATTTGACTATCATAAAATTATTTTCTATTTAAATTCTAACATACAAATTAAAAAAATAAAAAATAAATTTAGACGTTCCTCCACAAAATTATTATTTACATAAATTAAATTTAATTTAATTTAAGGTGCAAAATATGCATTACATTAAATTAAATTTAATTTAATTTAAGGTGGAAAATATGCATGGACATCATGAAGTAATCATGAAACATATCTTTTGAGATACAACAGTCCAAATTTATCAAATCTCACAATAGCAACAGATCAAATCTCACAATAGCAATCGACATATATTAGGAAGAAAAGAAAAAGATAGAAAGAGTAATAAGGTAAAATCATGTGCTCGAAATGACCTGCAATGTGAACAATCTATCCTCAAATTGAACTTCTTTAATAAAAAAATTGGCTCCTATCGTAACTTTGTACTGATTACTAAACTTTCGATTCATGTACCTGTATATACCAATTTCATTAAATAAAATCAAACAATAATAATAATAAAAATAAAAATAAAACAAGAATACTAATACTAATAATAATAAGAACAATAATAATAAAAAATAATAAAAATAAATTAAATGAAATAAGAATAATTAGAATACATGCTTCCTAATGAAGCTAATAAGCCGCTTCAAATGTGGCTCTAACTTAATATATCATTTAATTCTACCGAAATTTCGGCAAAATTTCATCTATAATATTGCCTATCTCCTGTAAAAAGAAAGTCTTTTACACTTCTAAAATCCCACATTCATTCACCATATTCTAAATCAAACTCCAACACAAGTTTTCCCGTCCTCCAGTACACAACCAATTATATATATATATATCAACTTACAATTTAAAAGAAATCTTCTACTTTCACTTACAATCTAATAGGCTTACATATATATTTATATGTCCATCAGACAATTTATTTATTTTTTCCCTATTTCAAGTCATTATGAATAATCTTCAGCATAAATTTTTATTTTATTTATTCATAGGTTAGGTTGTGCACTTTACATATAATAATAAACTTAGATATTCTTGTGCTTTGAGTTATTTTCAAATATAAATATAGTATTAAAATATATATATGGCATTAATTTATTTTCCGGCACAATATAAGATAATTATTTTAAAATATATATATGGCAGATTATTAACCACATAAAACTCAGTTTTTAATATTATACATGTTCATTAAACCAATTCACAGAATGTATAGGAATCCATGTACCTTTGTTAAAAGATCCCAAGCCCAACCAATTGCTTCTTTCTTGAAATAATCACCAAATGACCAATTTCCCAATTGGGGTCAGCAATACCCAAAAAAATAGGCTTGAATTGATTCATGCCTGTAAATAATAACAGAGAATTCATTGCGCTGGACTGTGCACTCTTGAAGTATAAATGGAACTTATGAGTGAATTTCTAATGCCATGTAGTTAAAAGCTTATAAAACCTCGCTCTCTAAAAAGTTTTCTGGGTTTATAAAAAATCAAATCATCATAAACAGATCAAAGCAAGAAATCACTATTGATTAAAGAGCAATCTCATTTGATAGAAGACTTTAAACACTTCAGCACTTAAAGGGGAAAATACTAATGTCGAACAACTAATAAAACTGGCAAGATAAGCTGTGTACCAAATTACTAATAAGAATTGGAACATCTAATAAAGATTTCCAAATAGATTGCAAGCTACGACATTTAGGCTCAAGGTAACAACAACAAAAACTAGTTCTTTGATATCCCAAATTGACAAAAGATAAATGATAAAGAAATACTGCACAGATATTAAAAGAAACAAAATCAAAATAAGAATAGGGCGAAAATCGTACTGAATTTGCAATCCTTTCCAAGCAACTATAGATTTTTACTATGGTCACGTGTCCTAGCTCCCCGTCGTTAAGCTGAAATTAACGTCGGAAGGATGCGGATTCCTCAGCTCCGATCTATTCATCAGCAGTGAGTGAGGATGATCAGTGGGTATGGGGAGACTCGCCTGATCTCTAGGAGATCGGTGGTGGTGTTCGTGTCGCCATCCGCCACCGGAGTTAGCCGAAAAATGCCGCTTCGAAAAATGCCGCTTCTCTCTCGCGAAGAGGAGACACAGACGACGAGACAACTTAAGGAGATGGCGGCGTTGGCTGTCGCCAGCACCGACGGCCCGATCTCCGCTTCTCCAGTGGTGGATCGCCGGCTCCCGAGCTCCTTCCCTTGCTCTCACTCTCTTTCTCATTTTTGCTCTCTCAGTCTCTGCATTTCCCCTTTCTTTTTTGTTTTTAATTGTAAGAAATTAGACTAAAGCAACTAATAAGGGACTAAGGGACTGATTTTTAACTTTTTCAAATAGCGACCAGATCGGTGATTAAAATTTACTATCGCTAAAACTAGGGGGCGTGCAATGGTCGGTTCGGTTCAATAACCGAACCGAACCAAAAATAAAATTTTTAGCATTTAAATAAATCGAACCAAACCGAAATCATATAATAATCGAATTCAAACCGAACCGATATTTTCGGTCGGTTTGGTTCGGTTAACCGATAAACCAAAATTTCAAAATTATAATTAAAAAAATTATCTAAAAATTATGAAAAATTACAAATCATAAAAAAAAAATAAAAACATCCAAATTAAAAAATGTACATATATTTAATTTGGATTCAAACCCATTAAATTGAATTAAAAATATAAAAAAAAAAGTTAATTTTTGTAAAAATTGAAAAAAAAAACATATATTAACCATATTTCGGTCGGTTCGGTTATTTATCGGTTTTTGCCTTTCAAAACCAAACCGAAAAACCGAAACAAATTAAAAGAATCGGTCGGTTTGGTTCGGTTTTTCGGTTTTAACCGAAATTTGCTCACCCCTAGCTAAAACAATCGCAAATATAGGGAAAAAATTACCTCTAAATTTAGTGACCAATATTATCGTCGCTAAATTTAAACATCTATTTCAATAAGTTTTAGTGACAAATAAACCGTCGCTAATTTAGTTGCAAAAAAATGAGCCATAAATTTCTGCCAAAATTTAGAGACTGATTCATTTTTCTTTGCTAAATTTCGTCGCAAAAAAAGGAGCCATCCATTGCCACCAAAAATTAGCGACTGTTTCTTTATTTTGTCGCTATTTCCGTCGCTAAAATTGAAAAAATGAACTTTAGCGACTAATTCTTAATTCCGTCGCTAATTAGCCACTGAAATGTCTCTGTTACTAATTTTCGTCGCTAATTTAATTGTTTTTTGTAGTGTTATCTTGCTAATTTTTGTAAGGGAATTGCATTGACTTGTTGATAACTACCCTTGCATAGATTTATTGATATCTTTAAATTCCACTAAATTAAATATGTCCGTAACATTTATAAAATATATTTAATTTCTTCTGGTCCAAAGACCAGGCCTCTATGGCTTCAATTAGTGATCCGCAAAGATCCCTCTCTCAAAGGGGCTTTTGTGCAGACAACTTTTATCTTAAGCCCAAATTAATTCTCTAAGTGATCGAATATCATTTTTGATGCAGAACTCTAAGGCTAAAGAATCTAAAACCCTTTAAACACATATTTTATCAAGAACATAAACAAGAAGAAATTCTCAACCCTAATGAACCCCAACACTACAAAAAAAATACAAATTAGCGACGAAAATTAGCGACGAAAACTTTTTCGTCGCTAATTAGTGACTAATTTGCGACGAAATTAAGAATTAGTCATAAAATACTATTTTTTTCAATTTTAGCGACGGAATAGAGACGAAAAAGAAAACAGTCGCTAAATTTTGGCGGCAATTTATGGCGCCTTTTTTGCGACTAAAAAATTCGTTGCTAATATTTGCGACTAATTTAGCGACGAAAAAATCAGTCGCTAAAATAGCGACGGCAATATTAGTCACTAAATTCGGAAGCAATTTTAGCGATTTTGTTTGTGACGGATTTAGCGACTAAATTTGTCGTCGCAAAACACACTTGAATTAGCGACGAATATTTTTGTCGCTAATTTTTTTTTTTAAAAATGAAAATAATTTGTGGAAATGAAAGTGATATTTTAGCGACGGAATAATCCGTTGCTATTTCGTCGGTAAAATTGATTATAATATTAATAAAAATATGCATACATACTTATAATTATTAATTATTTTTAATATTTTTGCTTTATACGTGAAATTACATTGAAATTCATTTCCTTTAGTAATTTCGATAAGATTAACATTTAATTTTGAAAATATATAATTAAAATAATTATAAACAAAATTTAATAAATTTTTTAGTACTTTTATTGATTAAAATAAATTTTTTAATTATATTTTTTACACTACAAGAAAAACTGAAATTAATGATCAAAATAGACGAGTAAATGATAATAATAAATAAATGTAAGTATATGTAAATAGACAAGTAAATAATAATCTTAAATAAATGTATATACATATACATAGATAAATAAATAAATTAATTAAGAAAAATAACTAAATGTATAACTATAAATTTTAAATAGTGTCATTTCATACATTTTAAGGATCAAACATTATATGATTTATTTGAGAATTTGGTTAATTGGCTAATATAATAAATAAATAAATAAACCAAACACACAAAATTAAAAAGAGGCAAAATGGGTACAATACAGCACATAAAAGAAAAATAAAACAACAAAAATGGGAACACACGCAGAAAGGGAGAGTCAAAGCGGAGAGCGCAGTGGGAGGGGAGAGGGCGCACCGGCGTCAGCGACAACCCGGTCTCTGCTCGGCACGCCGTTTCTGCCATCTTCCACGCCATATCTGGCTCCTCCTGTTTAGCATCTCTCCATCCAAACCGAAGCTCCTCCCTCCCGTTCCGGCCACCTCCGACGACTGGTGGCTACACGCGTGGTGGTGCAGGACTCCTGGTGGCGAGGCGAGTCTTCCGGTGTCCGTGGATCTCCCTCACTCGCCGGTGAAGAGCAGATCAGCGAGAAGGCTGCCGAAGCTGCCGACGCTAATTTTGACCAAACGGGGAGTCCCTCAGATGCGTGACCACCGGCGATGGAGTCCCGACAGCACGATCTTCACTCCCGTAGGGTGTGTCTCTGCAAATGTTGCCTTTTAATAATCTCTTTTGGTTTTTATTTGTTCAAATATGAGGTCTTATTAGTATTAATACTGCTTCTTTTAATTGCCGTTTTGCCTGACTTTGTCCAAGTATATACCTTTATTGGCAGTGTCTTTGATCCGAATGCTACTGGCCATCTACAAAGACTTAAAAAAATGGATCCAATAGATGTTGAAACTGTGTGTTTTTCGTTCCAAAGCTCTGCATATCTTTTTTTTCCTTCATTTTATTAGGTGCTTCAGAAACTTTATGTTTAGTTGTAAGGCTGATTGCTAGTAGTATGTAACATCTGGGGTAACTGTGCACTAGAACTTCCATTATTTATGTATGCATTTTCTTATGGTGCTTCTCAGGTGCTATTGTTGATGAGAAACCTCTCTATCAATCTGACCAGCCATGATTTTGAGGATCATGTAAGTGGTGCTTCTGCAAATCACAAAGATTTATTGGCTTTGTTGTTTCTCCTTTGGTTCTTGTTGTGATATTGAATTTTGGCAATTACGTTTTTATATTTATTGAACACTTGAATCTATGGTAGTTGATTCAGACTATGCTTTTCTATTTTCATTCCCTTATTTTATGTTCTGGCTTTGACAAAATATCGATATGACCAATTACTAATAGGTTATTTGTCGTGTTTTTTAGCTATATACACAGCATTATCATGCTTTGTTTTGAGCTGGAATCTTGATCTCATATACTTATAGGATGCTGTTCTAATTAATCAATCTCTATATTGAACTTTATAGGTAATTGTGGAGAAGGCTGAGAGAAGATATTCCTATCATTGACAAGAAAAAGTAAGTATTTATTTTTTTTTCTGCATTTTATATCCTTTTATATTCTGATTTCCTATATGAAAATGTGTTGTTTGTTTATTAATTTATTCTGCTAGTAAATTTACTTTGCGACTCACTTATTATTATTGTCATGCTTATATTTCCCAACTCCACTTTGCCTCCAGAACCACCAGCAGTGCATAAATTAACATCAGTGAAATTGGATGGCTAATATATTATTTTTGTGCATAGTTGTTAAAGTTACTCGGTGTTCATATAGTTCATCGCAGCATTCATCATTTTTTTTATTGTGAGTTCTGGGTCTATATCCACTTACTATTTAATGTGGATGCTTCTTCTTGTCCTGTTCTCAATTATTTCTCTGTGCTTTTTTATTTAAAATTTTTTCTCCTACCTAATTAATATGCTTTAATTTTGTTATTTTTATCATTGTTTCCATTTTTCGACCTGATATGAACCTTGTTCTAGGATTCAATTACAAGCTTGCATGTCTTTGCTATTTTGTGTTTGTTCCCAAGTTACATTAGAATTTCCATGATACAGAATTATAAACAACTACTTAGTCATTTTTTAACCCTCTACGTAATGCATAAATTTAAATGTTGAAAGCACGTGCCAACGTGTTTCTTTAGAGTAAGAAGTTTATGCTGAATTATTAAAGTTTCGCCTTGATATGCACCTTCATTACAAGGCTTATGATTTTCTCACTACCGATGTCACTAGGGTGAGAAAATCCTTTGGATGCCCATATCAAAAGCAAAAGGAGTATTTATATACAGAGGAAAGGCCAAAAGGGAGAGAGAAGGTATGTGGAGTGTATAGCTGTCGATTTATCTTCATTCTTAAAGTATTCCTGTATAGCGCAGAATTACTATGTATTCAAGTTTTGACTGCAATATACTTATTCTAGGTTATATTGATGGAAGTGGCTTAATTTATTGTATGGGTTGGTTTTATTATTATAATATTGATATTTCAATTTCAAGATTTTTATGAACCCGCGCTAAAACCACTCTAAATGTACCCATGAGATAGAATTACAATTCTTAGAGGAAACCATGAGAGCAGGCAAATCACTCAAGTGTAAGATAATCAGAATGCTTAATCACCCAAGGTAGCTTAAAGCTATAATCCTGGAAATTTTGGCTGTTACAATAATAATAATTATAATAACAACAAAATTAAATTGTAAATAATAAGAATAATAATAATAATAATATTAAAATTAAATTAGCGACGGTATGTGTACTATTAAATCGGATGTAATAATAATAATAATAATAATAATAATAATAATAATAATAATAATAATAATTTAAAAATATTAAAAAAATTAATATTTTTAGCGACGGAATAGCGATGGATTTTCTGTCGCTAATAAATTTTTAATATTAATTTCAGAGGGTAATTAGCGACGGAATTTTTGTAAATAGAGACGGTTTTTTTCGTCGCTATTATTAGCGACAAAAATTTGGTTTAGTCGCAAATATGCTTGTGACAGTCGAAATAGCGACTGTCTGTCCTTTCGTCGCTAAAATTAATTAGCGACGAAATTTGAGGGAGACGAAAATTTTCGTCGCTAATTCCCTGTTATTTTGTAGTGCATGTCAATAATATGAATGAAAATGCATATGATAAGGTTGATTTAGAAACAAGAATAGAATTCGCCACAAGTGATTATCTTAATAAAAATTATATTCTTAATGCAATAGAAGATGACAAGCAATGATCCCTTACGAAATTTGGCTAAGCCAAGAAGATGAGTAAAAACTCAATAATTTTCATTCAATAAAAATTTGTGTTACAGGTTTAATATGAGGTATTTATACCCTTTGAAAAGAAAGAAACCCTAGAGATAATGGGCCTCCCATAAAATAACTAAAGGCCTAACCTAATATTAGGCCTGCTACTAAAATAACTAAAGCTCAAACCTAATATTGAGCCTTCCACCAAAATAACTAAAGTTCAAATTTAATATCTCTAAGAAAAGCCCATTAAGCCAATAGACTTAATTTAAATGTGTTTTATGCTAATAACAACCCATCATATCAAAATAAGCCCAAAAAGATAATTTAAGGCCTAATAAAACAAATACACTATAATGGATTAAAATCAAACTCACATGCAAAAGGTAATGACCCAAAATACACCCTAATAGGAATAGAGCATATTTTTGGTAAAACAGAAATCGAATATGCTTATATTTGGCTGCAGATGGTTAAAAGAGAATGTAATGATCATTAGTGCAAAAGATTCGGTAAGTATTGGCAAATGGTAATTAGTAATTTGTGAATTAAGACTTGAATTATATTAAAGGATTAATTTTGTGAGTCAATTTATAAGTCTAATTTAGTTACGGGGTAAATATAAGGAAAGAGAAAGAAGGAAGGATTAATTGGGAAAAATTACATTTTGGCCAATCCCAAGTTAACACTTAATAGAGGAAATTGGGATGAGTATAAAAGAAGGAGGTCGGTTTGAGGAAAGAGAGTCCTGAAATTTGCAGTTCTTTCTTCTTCCTCTTCTCGTTCTTACTTTCACTCCATCTCCACTAGTTTACTCAAAGAGATTTGAAGGAAAAGGGTGAAGCTTGTGTGTTAAGTGGGTTGTGAATTGTGATAATTGTATTATGAAGGACAAATTTAGATGAGTTGATGCATTCAAGAAGATTAAAGGAAGCGCTTAAAGTGAGAAGGAAGCTCAAAAATAGTTTTGGGAATCCTCTATGTCTCAGGTGTGTGTATTATGTGAAAATATGATCCATGCCTTAATTAAGGATATTTATAGATGATAATATGAAGATTAGAAATGGTTTTGAGTGATTTTGATGAGAGTTTTGCATGTTGATTGATTTGGTATGGTTTGAATAATTAGTGATGCCTTTTGATGATTTTGTGGTATTTTGAATGAAAATTAATATTGATTTTGGTTGTGTAATTGGTTAATTAAGTGTAACTGAAGTTATTATTAAGATTAAGTATAAGTGAAATGTGAACTTGGAAGAGTTATTGTGTTAATTGATTGAATTTGGTTGGAAACGGATTGGAAAACAGAATACAGGGCATGGCTGTGATTTTTCAGAAAAGCACAGTTGTGTTTCAGTAAAATTTGATGAACACAGCCATGTCACACGGTGGTTAGGAAATCCTGACTGCCGTGTAAGTGCGCCCAAACTTGAAGAAATTGGTTTTCGGCGATCCACACGGTGGTCAGGCCTTTTCTGCCTACCATATGATGTCCCCCCATGACAGGTAGGATTTTCCAGACCGCCGCGTAAAATGCTTCTGTTTTCAAAAATTTGCCTAAAACACGAGGGTCACGGCTGGCACTAAATCCTGCCCACAGTAACCCATGCCTCCGAAAAGCATCTTTACAAAATTCTTAGGTGTCACGGCTGGCATTAATCACTTCCCACCGTGACCCCCTCCTGTTTTCAAGTTAAATTGTGAACTTTTCGTATCAAATGAACTACAAATTGGACCAAATTAATTATGGTGACTATTTAATAATATTAAAAGATATTTGTTTGTTTTTGCACTGTTGAGTATGAGTTTACATGAATATATTAACATATATATATATGTGTGTGTGTGTGTGTTCAGTAGGCTTCTTATATGCCAATGACTTTATATGTACATTTGGAAGTATAAAACAACATGGTTCTGATTCCCAAACAATGGGATACGTACGATGCTTGGGATATTATCCCAAGTCCGAACCAAATCATTGAATTTAATATGTGTATAGAAGTTTAGAAGAATATGATATGGGTATAACGATGTGAAGTGAAAGTTACAATAACTGTAGTGTTATGTATATGAGTAATATACTCTTTTGAATTAGAATTATTATTCTGATCTAATATGTTTACTATTGATATGATATGATTAAAAGCCTGTAATGGATGCTGTTCTGTTTTATTGGCCCTATTTGGGTCATTATTTCGGCCCCAGTTGGGTTTTTTGTAGGCCTCATTTGGGTCACCTTCTGTCACATAAATATTATTAATTAAAATGAATTTACTCTATTGTACTCTAGTTATCCATTTCCTTAGGAAAAAGCAGGCAATATAATGACTGTTACATGCAAGTTAAATGTTATGAAATGTGCTTATAAAAGATAAGTTAAGTTGCCAGCTTGTATTGTAAATGTAAGCGAGAATAATATATTAACTTATTTTTATTTGTATTGTATATTATTTAAATCTAAAATATTTATTTAATGCTATTTGGAGGTTATAGTAATGCGTTGTACACTTAAAAGATATGTTAATATGTTTAATGTGAATTATAACTTAATATGTTTAGATGTGTAATAGTTGCAAGCATTTGTCATTTGTTTGCATGCTTTGTTGATTGCCATGAATAGTTATCCATGTTATATATGTTTTTCCCACTAAGCATTGTGCTTAGCATAGGTTTCTAATCTGTGTAGGTACAAATCTAAAACTATTCCGATGAATCATCCGCAGAAGGCTAGGCCAGCACAAGAATAGGATGAAGTTTTATTATTAAAGTCATGTGAGTCGTGGATTATTTGAAAGAAATTGTACTTAACAATAGTATATATGTCTGTTAATTGTAATATTGAGTATGTACAATAATGCTAAGCAAAGAAATTTTATAATTTTGATTTTCAAGATTTATATTTTGTTGTGTGGCACTTTTTTATTCTCCTAGGGGGTATTAGGGGTGTTACATTTAGTGGTATCAGAGCATAGGTTTAGTCGATTTTGGACGACTATAGTTTAGAAATGAGTTTGTACAGTACTTGTGTTGGCCAATGCGGATGTTCCTGCTCTTTGTATAGACAATAAACATGGAAGTTTCAAAAAAGTATGGATGTATAGTTAGTGAGTATTAATTTGATAGATTATGACTTGTTGCTTTAAACCGTTATATGTATATGTAATCTATAATGCCAGTCACAAATGTGCCAGTGCAAATTTTATCAAGGATCTTCCTTAACATAATATGAGCTTTGAATAGGTGTACTGTCCTGAGAGAAGTACAGAGATACATATAGATGGTTTTGAACCAAGAATAGTAGGAATGTGATGGAAAACTTCCCAGAAAAGTGTATGGAATGTGACAAGATTCTGATATGATTTGATTGAAATGGAATTTATATTTGGCTTGATTGAGTACTTCATTGTATAGATATGAATATGATATGTTTTGAGAAGGATAGAGTTTGTGTTTGGTTCGACTGAAATATTCTGTCAAGGATTTGAATCTAATTCTAAAAATGAATTGTTTAGGGACTCTTGATAAAGCAGTTAAATATTGAGCTAAATGATATATATATATATATATATATATCAGATACTTTAGGAATAAGTCCTTTTGATTGTGAATATATGCATATAAAAGTGATTAGGGGTATGTAAAATGACATTTAGAATATTTAATAAGAATTAAAGAAAATTTTAGGGCAAAGTATATACCATGGCCGAATGGAACCCTAAGGTAAACTAGGGTTTATTTTAGGTATTTATGATGGATAATGCCATAGAATGAATCTAGATGTAAAAATAAGTATCCAAGAGTTTAATTGGAATTTTTGGAATATGTGAGAATATTTTTAAGTAGGAAGTTATATTATGTTTAATGTGAAAATCATGAATTATGGCGAGATAATTCATGGATTGTGCAACAATGTTGATAATATTGTTCAACTAGTGTATTGTAATGAAAATGAAGTAAAAATAATGCATCATAAGTGAAAGTATTAAATATGTGAAAATTGAGCTAAAAGAAATTTGCCCTTAGTAGTGGTCTGGCGGTTAAAATCTAGTTTAGGATATGATTGGATAGCCATAAGAATACCCCTACTGCGGTGCGAGTCATGACGACTTGCTTTACTATGGCAGATTCGCAATAGTCTCCCATAGTATATTGTAATATGTCATATGTCATACGTTATACAATCAGTGATATGTTGGAGTGGTCCCTCGAAATCATTCCCTAGTGTAGCACAGTGGGCCTGCGAGGTCCACGTCCTGTATATCCGGTCTGAGAATTTCTGCAAGGATTATATTAGGGGCATAATGGTAAAAATGACTTGAAAATGTAAAAAGAAAAGTGAAAATGAGAATTTGAGTGAAAAAGGACTCAAATGAAAGAAAATAAAAAGTTTAGGGATAAAATGATAATTTGCCAAAATAATGGGCTAATCAGGTAAAGATGATAAAATATTAATTAATAGGGTTAAAAAGGAAATTTCGTAACTCCAGCGGACTAAAACATAATTTGCCATAAAAATGGAAAAAAATAGGGACTAATTGGTAATTTGCACGTCCAATAATGAATTAAAGTGAAAAGTGTAATTAAAACGATAAATGTGAAAAGAAAGTAACGTATAGGGACTAAATTGTAATTTACCATAAAATGGTGAGAAAAAGGACTAAAATGCAATTTGTAGGTCAAGAAATGAATTAGATGAAAAATGAGTGTACATAATGGCATTTTGGTAAATAAATGATGAATAAGGACAAAATCGTAATTAATTGAGAAGTTTAGGACTAAAATGGAATGTTACTGTATTAAGGGTATTTAATGGAATAATATGAATATTGAAGCGAAAATAATGTTATATGAAAAAAATTAAATGAATTTGCATGTTTAATGCACGTGTACAATGTTTGGAAATTCATAGATCTATAGCCACCACTGAACATGTTTAATGCTCAGCACGTAGTGTTTACTGCATGTAGGTCCTAGCAGTGGAGCAGAATAAAGCATACATGGGAGCTTAGTCCTGAAGGAGAGAGTAAAGAAGGAAGTATTCTCGTATGGCATGCATATGTATATAGGTGGTTAGGATGTGGTATGTATATGCATATATGTATATAGATATGTATCTGTATAGAAGTGTATTCGGTTATATGTGACCAACTTTAGAAGTTATTTCGAAAAATATACAGAAAATGTATGGCTATGTATGTATATGAAATAGGACTTGTGTTATAAGTTTTGTTTCGGATGAATGATATAGATGGACAATATATTGTTTATTTATTGCTGTGCCCTCGGGGATGTGGAATTGTTTGCCGTTCATGTTGGGTAGGTTAAGATTTAAGATGTTATGCTGCCAAAATTTTTACCAAATAAATAGTAAAATAGGACAGTTATAGGTATATCGGCGAGCTAACTTGTAAACGACAATTTATAGAAAGATTGGTAATTAAGTGAACATTATTATATTGGTTTTAATAAAAAAAAAATTTTCCGGTAATCGCTTAACGTCGAAATAATTAGGTGACAGTAAGGGTGTGACATTTTGTGGTATCAGAGCTAGTTTAAGCGATTCTAAGATCAGAGTGGGAATTTAAGTGATTGAACTATATGTATATACATGTCGTTATTAAGTGAGAGAAGTACTAAAGGTCTAATGTATGCTTGCTCCTTTTGTCTTATAGTGAAAGATGTCGTCCGACCGAGGTCGTGATGTGGGGGATGGTGAGAGTGAAGCGTCATTTGGCACTGGTCAGGCTGAGATTCCACCAGTTGGACCTCCTCCTCCTCTTCCCCAACCAGATTTCCTGAATATGATGGCAAATTATATTTAGCAGCAGTTGCAAGCACAACCACCGCAAGAACAAGTTTTAGCTCCATAAAAAAGAAGGCCAATTTTGGAGCAAATTAAGAGACTGGCAGTGGAAGATTTTTATGGACGGGACCCTATGACCCCAGTACAGGCTGAAGAATGGCTATTTAAAGTGAAGAGGGTATTTGAGACCACTTCAAGACCCCGATCACTTCAAGACTAACTACTTTCCATAAGCTGTGCGCAGTAAGACACTACGCGCTGAGCATATAATGCTCACTGGTGGATACACACCTAATATTTCATATCAAGTTATACACATGCAAGCATTCACACATTCATGCACAATCAAGCTTAAGTCTTAATTGTATTAATTTTCTTTATTTTTCCTAACCATTTACATCTTAATCCTTAATACCAATGTTATTGAAACCGGACCGGATAAAGAACCGGCAAGGCTGAGGGTTCGTGGTTCGACCGGGTTCAACCGAATTTTTTTATATTTTTTAAAATATTATTAATTAGTATAATTTTTATAAATACTACTACTCAAAAAAAAAATCAATCAAAACATTTAATATATATCTCAAATATACTAGTAATAATATTTTTTCACCTTTTATTTTTTTTAAATTATTACTTGATTAGGCATTTTCTGTTAAAATATTTTATTTTATGAGTTTTAATTTAAAAATTAAATAATTCAATAACTGTAGGTGAAATTAAAAAAAAGGATAGAAAATTATCTTTAAGTTCACCAATTTTAATAATTTATTTAATTTTTATTCTATTGTATTTTATTAAATTATTAAATCATTATATTATTTTCATTAAGTTCAAATGTGATTAAATAGTAAAAAAATCAATTATTTGTTAAATAAAATTTATTAGATTATTTATTTTTTATTTTTATGAAAAAATACTTGTTTTATTAATTATTTTAAACTAGACCCGGTTTTGGCCGGTTCAATCCGGTTCTTCCCGGTTTTTTTCCAATCCGATTTTCTGCAGTTGAACCAACCGGTTATGCAACCGGTTCGTGGTTCAACAAGTTGAACCGGCCGGTCCGGTCCGGTTTTAATAACCATGCTTAATACTTATTATTACAATTCTATACATATATCTATATAATCTTATAATTATTTTGTACACTTTCTTTAACTTCTTATATTGTTATTGCTTTCCATAAATGTACATGTCTAATAAATAACTTATACACATATATATTCCTCCTTCTTATAATTATTACTATTATTTTTAGTATTATTCCCAATATTATTATTATTATTATTATTATTATCCTTCAATACATACTATTACATACCCATTATTTTTATTATTGTTACCTTTACTATCATTTTTCTTTACTTGTCTTTCATTATTTTCACACTTGCTATTACTTTTAGTTATTTTTCGGTTCCACTTCTTATTACTTTCTATTAAAGCACCTAGTGATTAAACATTTATCTCCTAATTTACTTACATTATTCTTTTTGTATCACTTCTAGTATATACATACTTTAAATCTATAAATTTTGGTTTTATTCCTATATTTCATTTTCTTGCACTAACTTTAGTGTTTTCGTAATTTAATTTATTCATATATTAATATCTACATAATTTGTTTATTCTTTACTTCTTTTTAAATTCATTCTTTTTCATGTTACTCATTCTGTATATTTTTCTCTACCCAAATATCATATGAACATCTCGGTTAGGTTTCTATTATTATTATTATTATTATTATTATTATTATTATTATTATTATTATTATTATTATTATTATTATTATTATTATTATCATGTCTAATAACATTTTTCCCTTATCATTAATATTATCACGTCTATATTTAACATTATTATCACCACCGTTAATATTATTGTTACTATTATTTTTAACTTATATTCTTTAATTTTCTTCATTAGCCATAATTCTGTTAAATTTGTTCCGTCAATCTTTATTTTACTTGCAATAATCTTTTACAAACTTACCATTTAAACTTTTTAAATCATACATTGATTTCATAATCACTAATTACTACTCTTATATTCTTTATTCATTTTTTTATGCTTTTATCGATTAATCCTTTCTCTCTTATTGTCTTCTAACAACTTCACATGACTCCTTAATTCATATATTTATTATACATTCATTCTTTATTATTTACATACATCATTTGTCATTTTATTTTAATTTCCCTTAAATAATTACCAATTTGATCACTAGTTCATTTATTATCTCATATCACTATTTTACCCCTATTAATATCCGGTAGAAATCTTCGAACCGGATACCGGATATGCAGGACATGGACCCCATAGGTCCAGAACACTGATGAGTGACCCCGAAGGACCACCCACATCACTGTCACTATCACTATCACTAAAGCTCTGTAATTACTGTATCACCATGCTAGACTGCCATTAGTCAACCTAAGCGAGTCGCTATGACTCGCACAGTGGTATGGTGTCCCTATGGCTAGTGTGATGTGCGTCGGAACCTGCTTCAATTCCTAGAGGGCCCACTTTTAGGGTTTGAGAAGGGTTTGCGTCGAGATCTTGGGTAACATGAGATGTTTTTGAATCTCTACCCAATAGAACATTGGGAAAGTTCATGTAATCTCATGAAACCTTTAGGCACTTTTGAGATATTTTGGAGTCGCCACTCAATTTATAAAAACTGAAAAAGTTTATCTAATCTCAGAGGTCTAAATTAGAGAGTGGTTCGGAACTTCACTCTTATTAATGCATTGGTTAAATTATAAATGAGCCTTTGATAATTAATTTTTCATCTCTTTTCTCACACATCATGCAAATTAATTTAAGCGCACATCAAGTATCAGAAGAAAGCGATAAATAAAATAATTAAAATACAAAATAAAATTGGGACAAAAAATTCAATCCCCCAAAATATAAAATAAAATAAACAAAATCTATTCAATAAATAACATACATAAAATGAGATATTTATTTGAAATAGGAACATTGATTCCTTTATGTTCACTTAAAATATCGAAAAGTTATTTTTGGGTTATTATCGAGAAAATCGGGATGCATGATTCCATTTTATGAAAGTTAACTCTCCTTTTGAAAATGACATTTTATTGGCTAAAATTAGGACATTAGTTCCATTTTATTAGAAAAAATTCCAAATTTAGTAAAATAAATATTTTTGTGATTTTTAATTAAACGTGCATAAAATAAATAATTTTGTTACTAATTACATGACAAAATAAATAAAAAGAAAAATAAAAAAAATAGTACAAATAACAAAAATGATAAATCAACCAAAATAAATCTCCTGGATCTCCTACTTCGTTCGTATGGGTGCTCAAATAAGAAAAAATAGAGATTTAAAAACAAAAATAAATACATATAAAATTAATGTTAGTAATTAAATTAAAAATTAAATTAAAACACATAAAGTAATAAAAAGATGAATTAAAATAAATAAAGTAAAATAGAGTGCATTATGAAAGAAAAATAAATTAAATGACATAATGAAACAAATAAATTAACATATTAACAAATTAACACACATAAAAAAAAAACATAAAGAATAATAATAATAATAATAATAATAATAATAATAATAATAATAGATGAAAAATAAAGTAAATTAAAAAGAATAAAAAACAAAATAAAAAAATATTAAATATATGACTAAGATCACATAAAATAAATAAATACACAATAGATCTAAAGATCTACATGTTGATTAAATGATTGTGAATAAATAAAAAAATAAAAGAAAATAAAAGAAATATAGGATCGAACTCAGAATATTTACCATCAGAATTCAGATTCGATGAAGGAAAAAAATTATTAATTTCCTTGTTTTGATTCACAAAATTAGAAATAAAAATAATAAAAATTAAAATTTTATTTTAAAAAAGAAAACTTGCTAAAAAAAAATAATGGAAGAAAAATAAAAATTTCCAAGAATAAAAAATTATTATTTTTGTCTAAAAAATGATTTTTCTATTAAGAATTAATTTTTGAAACCTTAAAAATTTCCTTGAAGAAGAAAAACTAAAAAATGTAGAGAAAATTCTCTTTAAGAAGAAGAGAAAAAAAAAAGGAAATTTTTAACCTAAAAGAAGTCTCTTCGCTTTTTCTTTTTCTTTATTTTCTATTTATATGATTTTAGAGAAAACCTAGTTAATCAAGGAAAAGAGATTGTATTTTTATTAAATTCTAACTTATTTGGGTGCAAAATTTTGATTTATCCTTAAAAATCCCCAAAAAAAGGATTAAAAATAATTTTTTTTTTCTAAAAATCCAGAAAATTGGGTTAAAAATCACATTTTCCACAGCCTGGGGGCGAGCGACGGGCTGCTTGCACGTGGCAGGTGAGTAACGGGCACGCGCGGGTGAGCAAAGCCTGTGCGCGCTGCGTGCAGCGCAAGCGGGGCGCTCGACTGGTTGCCGAAAATGTCTTATTTTTTATTTAAAAGCAATTTTGACTAGAACACTTTCACTTCCAACCCTGTTTTTTATTTTTATTTTTTTAATATATATATTTTTTATTTTCAAAAATCAAATTTGACAAAAAACCATCACTTCCAACCTTTATGCTTGTGAATGGGCATTGATTTCATCATTGGATAACTCCTTATCTGAGCTGCCTTGGGACCTTGTGTCTACAGTTTTCCCCAGTTTTGGGGAAACTAGTGCATGGGTGCGTAAGTGAGCCAAAACTCAAACAAAGAAAGAAAGAGATACGTACTTGAGGCAGCCATCTTTCTAGATTGGATGATGTTATTGGAGGAGTTATCGCCTGCTTGTCGGCCTATTATCCTTTGTTGAAGCAAGTTACCGTGATCATGTAAACCCTTGTTAAAGTGGTATTTACCGTCAGCGTGTAAATCCTTGTTCAAGTGGTAGTGCCGTGGTGGTGCTAACCTTTTGTGGAATGGTAGTGCCGCCATCGTGTTAACTCTTGTTGAAGTGGTAGTGCCGTGATCGTGCTAACCCTTCTGAGATTGGAAGTGGTAGTGCCGTGATCGTGCTAACCCTCCATAGAGTGGTAGTGTTGTAATTATGCTAACCCTTCTGAGATTGGAAGTGGGACTGCCGTGATCGTGCAAACCTTCCGTAGAGTGGTAGTGCCGTTATTGTGCTAACCCTTTTGAGATTTGAAGTGGTAGCGCTGTGATAGTGCTAACCCTCCGTAGAGTGGTAGTGCCGTCATCGTGCTAACCCTTCTGAGATTTAAAGTGGTAGTGCCCCCATCATGCTAACCCTTATGAGATTTGAAGTTTGCCATCTGAGAGGTCTTTGGTTGATTGGCCCTTGAGAGCTCTTTAGTTGATTGCCCCCTGAGATGTCTTTGGTTGATTTTTTGGATTGGTGTTTGGACTGATGTCGCCACTCGGCTTTTGTCAGCATCCACGTCGAATCTCTCTTACTGCAAAACTGGAAAGCCAAATATGCAGGTAAAATAGTGAGCATGAACGTGAAATGAATGGGTTATGCAGAAATGCAGGACGAAGAATTCATCTAAGTGAGTTTAGAGCGATAGCTGGGCTGGACATAATCTGCGGTAGGATTGATGCCCTTTGGAATTGCTTTTGGATTTCATGTCTTTGGGTTGAGAGGTTCTCATCTTATACCTGAAGTTATTTTCTTAAAGTAGTGTGTCCTTTGTAGATTTTCACACTAGATTTTCTTAGCGGGAAATGTGTCTCTTTAGAGATTTTCACATACCTCTGTACCTTATTTTTGCCTGGAATGGACATAACCCAATCCAACGGCTTTTTTTTTTGAAAGACAGATTGCCTGTTTTCAGGTTTTCACCCTATTTTTTGCCTAACTTTTGCTTAGAGAGCCAGTTACGGTTCTCATCTCTAATGACTTTTTTTTCTTTTTTGCTTTTTTTTTGTCTTTTTTTTTTTTTGCAAATTATAAGAAAGGCTAAAGCTGTTATTGGAGATCCTCCAAAGACGATCAACATGTACTTACATCCTAGATCGTGGTTGTATGAGCTTGATTCTCTGCATGAAGGTGCTGTAGAATTAGCTTTACAGTTGATAACAGGATTAATCAGCTAAAGCACTTGAGTAGCGAGAGAAGCAGAGGGCAGGAAATAGACAACTTTGATCATGCAAAATGAACTGTTTTGATCATATTAGCATATTATTGCATAAAGGCATATGTTTCAATTTGATTTCATCACACATGATCCTTATTTAGCGTTAACTTGAAAAATACAAGACCTCATCTAATCTCGAGATAATTAATATGAGCATCGAACTCCTATTATTAATCAGCCCTCCCGGGTTTTCATGATTGAAAATTTTCTCTCCGCCCTTAATTTTTACTCGGGATGCCTTTTTTTCGATTTTCACCTTGGCAGGGCGTCCAATTTTAGGGAGGTCACCTTTTTTTGGTTTTCAACTCGCGAGGCATTTATTTTTTATTATTCTTTTTTTAATATTATTTTTTGCCTTTGCCATGGAACCTCCCTCAGTCTGTCGATGTTGATTGGTTTCTTTGAATTTACTTTCATCCTCGTTAGCCGAGAAGGCTACTTCTTTTGACAGTGCTTCTTGTTTTAGCACCAAATACTTTATCTTGACCCTTGTGTAAACTGGCTAAGACAGTGAGTTTTCCTTTTGGAACTTGAATGTGAAATCCCGCATCTTGTTTTTGTCGGCCTTGGTGGCTTAAGTTCTAAAGTAGCTCTTAATGGTTGAGATTGAGTTATATGTTAGCCTCAGATGGTTTAGGACAATTTTTTTTTTGGTAGAGGTAATGAGCTCTCCTTCTAAGTTTAGCTATAAGGGTCCATGCCTTACTCATCTTGGTCCCAGATGGTTAAAGGTCAATCTTGATTGGCTTTGTAGTAAATATCTCAAATGGTTGGGAGGAAAGGAATTCTAAGGCTTGGTTCTAATGAGCTATATATTTCTTCTATAGCCCTTTAATGATTGGAGTTTGATTTCGTTGGGCTGCATTGTATGTGTCCTAGACTCTGAGGAGGCAAAGGAATGGCTTTTGAAATTTTGCTCGTCGTCATATTGGCATATTGAAGCAATGCTGTCCCAACAATGCCTTTGTCAATTTTTAGCATGTCATTCTAGGTCCAAGCAAAGGCCTTTTCTTTGCTTTTTTTTTTTTCTCTCTTTCTATTATTATCTCTCAGAATTTTCCTCTCTTTAGGAGTTTTATCAGATGCTATCAAGATTTCCTTTGAGTTTTCCAAAGTCCCAAGATTAAATGCAGTTGTATTAGTTGAATTAATGTAAAAAATGAATGCACCATGATCATGTGAAATGAAATCATTAGAAACATCATACAAATAAGTAAAATTGTCCACTTTATTGAAATAACTAACATTGCAAACATTATCATAAAAAATTTCTTGGAATAAAATAAAACTTCTGAAAAAAAGCATTTTCTTCTTCTTTACTCTCACTAGTGGATCAAAAATCTACCATTGCCATGGGAATCACTTCTTCACTCGTCTCCTGATAGGTGATAGCGACGTACTCATCTCTATATAGCTCTTGCAAAATATGCCACTCGGGTAGACTAGACCCGATCATATACATAGGTGGGGGGACTGCATTATAGCTCAACTTCTTCTTCTTCTCTCTCTTCTCAGGATCCATGATCTGTTTGGATTCAATAAGATCTTGGATCTTATTCTTTAAAGTTTGGCAATAATCTATTAGATGCCCAGTGTGCTGATGGTAGCACAGTACTAATCACCTCTGTGCCCTAGCTGCCCCTAATTCATAGCTAGCCTGGGTCGCAATGGTTGCAGATTGCCCTCCTTTGTTAATCTCTCAATACCCAGGATAGAGACTGGCCCAAATTAGAAAAGTGCCTCTGGCCCTGTCCAAATTCGGTAGTTGAAATCTCGGCCGTCTTACCATTTATGTTATTACTGCTTCCAGTACCACCTGACTTGTACCCTGATTGGCTCCCATAACCTTTTCCAACAAAATTATTTTGGCTTGCTTTCTTTGTTAACTAAGCCCCCTCAGCCTCTATGGCGATGTCTTTAAGTGACTCCCAATCTCTAAGCCCTTTGAGACTAAGTAAATCCCTCAAGTAAGGGTAGGAATTTCGGATGAACAATCTAATATGGTCGGTGTTATCAGGCTTTCACTTCATCTCCATGACCCTATTCGTCCATCTGGTAAGGTATTCATGGAATGACTCAACATTCCTTTACTGTAAGAGTTCGAGGTCCTTTAAAGTGACATCCATTCTCGTGTTGCAATCATATTGCTTTAAGAACTCTTCAGTTAAAAGATCCCAGTCCTCTTTGGATCTCCTGTCCAACCCGTGATATCAGTCTACTGCCGGACCTACCAGACTAAGGCAGAAATATTCTATTTTCTGCTTCTTGGTCAACCCTGTGCCCTTTATTATCAGAGTATACTGCTTAATATGTGCAGATGGGTCCAAAGTACCATCGAATTTTGGCAGCTCAGGAATCTTGAACCTTTAGGGCAGTAGCTCTTCATCCCCCAGATCTCTATCCTCAGGATTGATCCCATTTTTAGCTGATAACAACTGGGTGATTGCCTCAATCTGCTGTCTCATTCCTCTCATTGCCTCATTTTCCACCCTGGGTGCTCTACCCCTCACAGCTTGCTGTGCTATTGGCTCTTCAACTCCATCCTCTATCAAAAAATCCTCATTGGGATTAGAGATCCTTTCCCTTCTGGGCTCAATGGGTGCAATGGCTTTGTTCTTATTAAAAGGTTGACGGGCAGCATCATTTACAATGGGAGCCCCTCCGCCAACAGGTGGTTCAACTTGCCCCCCAACATGAGCTATCTGTGGTTGTAGAGCAATAGGTGGTTGTGGAGCAATAGGTGGCCGTGGAGCAATGGGTGGTTGTGCAGTAGGAGGATGTGCAATCCTTTCAGCCATGATGGCTATCATCTCTAACATCCTTTGCTCAAAGTCCTCTAGTCTCCTTGCTAAGACTTGAGTGGTTAAAGCTCCGGTTTCTTCTGCCATTGATGATTGTAAGGATGATTTGCTGGTTATTGAGAGTGACTCAGAATCCCAATTAGACTCTAATTTTGGCAACTCAAAGAGCATATTTATCCTTACTAGCCGACCGTTGGGACCCCTAGCCCACTTAGATGAATTTATGATGGCTGCAAGACTCAAACTGTTAGAATGATGCATGAATGACATATACAAGGCATGATCGTGGGTTATGCGACATTCACAACCACATACAAACAATGGGGTTAATCCATGGGTTAACGGGGAACCCAATGGACGCGTATGGTGCACGGTGGAAAATCGACAGCATAACATCTCTTATCTAATGCGCATACGTATAAATTTTGGCATTTATGTATTTAAACACTTTAACCACATTAAGATGGGCCCACCGAGGCATGAAAGCCTTTGATAAAAGACCATTTAATTTGGTTAATTTTGTTCAATATATAATGACCCACATATCAAGCATGGTATTACAATACATGTCACCTAGGGGAAGTATCTATTGCCATTACATGAGCTTTAGTCACAGGTGATGATACTTTAGGTCTACCCAAGCATGGTTCCCGCCAATGGGTCTAGCTCATCACGAGCATAACGACCAATTGGGTCTCCATTTAATATACCATGATAGTACGAGGCTTGGGCTGGTGATTATTCTTAACACTTTCCTACATTGAGTGAACGTAAGGTTGTGCTTCGGGAATGCACTGGGGCAAATAAGGGACTATCTAGCATAGTTCTAGGGCTCTAGTGTGGATACAATGTGATTTTTTGAAAAGAGATAGAATTTTAAATTCAAAAACTCAATTATATTTATTAACCAAGGTACTTTCGAAACAAAATCTCAAAGTCCCTAGTGGAGTCGCTACTGTGATGCGCGCTGGAACCCACTTCAATTCCCTAAGGGCCCGTTTTTAGGGTTCGAGAAGTGTTTGCGACTACATTTTAGGTAACATGAGATATTTTGGAATCCCTATCTAATAAAATATTGGGAACATTTCATCTAATCCCATGAAACCTTTAGGCACCTTTGAGGTATTTTGGAGTCGCCATCCAATTTACAAAAATTGGAAAAATTCATCTAACCTCGGAGGTCTAAACAAAAGAGTGGTTCGGAACTTTACTCTTATTAATGCCTTGGTTAAATTATAAATGAGCCTTTGACAATTAATTTTCCATCTTTTTTCTCACACGTCATGCAAATTAATGTAAGCGCACATCAAGCATCAGAAGAAAGCGATAAAGAAAAAATGATAATAAAATAACTAAAATACAAAATAAATTATAAAATAAAATTGGGACAAAAAATACAATCCCCCAAAATATAAAATTAAATAAACAAAATCCATTCAATAAATAACATACATAAAACGAGACATTTATTTGGAATAGGAACATTAGTTCCTTTGTGTTCACTTAAAAAATTGAAAAGTTATTATTGGGGTATTATCGAGAAAACAGGTATAAGTGATCCCATTTTATGAAAGTTAACTCTCATTTTGAAAATGACATTTTATTGGCTAAAATTAGGACATTGATCCCATTTTATTAGAAAAAATCTCAAATTTATTAATATAAATATTTTTGTAATTTTTAATTAAACGTGCATAAAATAAATAATTTTGTTACTAATGATATGACAAAATAAATAAAAAGAAAAATAAAGAAAAATAGTACAAATAACAAAAATGATAAATCAACCAAAATAAATCACCTGGATCTCCATTTTCGTTCGCATGGGTGCTCAAATAAGAAAAAATAAAGATTTGAAACTAAAAATAAGCACAAACAAAATTCATATTAGTAATTAAATCAAAAAATCAATTAAACACATAAAGTAATAAAAAAATGAATTAAAAAAAAAAGTAAAATAGAGTGCATTATGAACTACAAATAAATTAAATGACATAATTAAACAAATAAATTAACATATTAGCAAATTAACACACATAAAAAAACATAAATAATAATAATAATAATAATAATAATAATAATAATAATAATAATAATAATAATAATAATAATAATAATAATAATAATAATAATAATAATAAAGTAAATGAAAAAGAATAAAAAATAAAATAAAAAAATGTTAAATCTATGACCAAGATCACATAAAATAAATAAATACACAATAGATCTAAAGATCTATATGTTGATCAAATGATTGTGAACAAATAAATAAAATAAAAAAATAAAAGCAATATAGGATTGAATTAAGAATATTTACCCTCAGAATTCGAATTCGATAAAGGAAAAAAAATGGTTGATTTCCTTATTTTGATTCACAAAATTAGAATTAAAAATAATAAAAATTGGAGTTTTATTTCAAGAAAGAAAACTTGCTAAAAAAAATAAAAATTCCCAAGAACAAATAAATGTTTTTTTGTCTCAAAAATGATTTTTCTATGAAAAATTAATTTTTAAAACCATAAAAATTTCCTTGAAGAAGAAAAACAAAAAAAATATAGAGAAAATTCTCTTGAAGAAAAAGAGAAGAAAAAAAAGGAAATTTTTAACCTAAAAGAAGTCTCTCCCCCTTTTCTCTTTCTTTATTTTCTATTTATATGATTTTAGAGAAAACCTAGTTAATTAAGGAAAAAAGATTGTATTTTTATCAAATTCTACCTTATTTGGGTGCAAAATTCGGATTTATCCTTAAAAATACCTGAAGAAATGATTAAAAATATATATTTTTTAAAAAAATCCCGAAAATTGGGTGAAAAATCGCGTTTTCTGCAGCGTGGGGGCGAGTGACGGGCATGCTCAGGTGAGCGATGCCCCGCTCGCGCAGTCGAGCAACCGACGCGGGCGGGCGAGTGACACCTCGCGGGCGTGGTTGAGCGATGCCCGCGCGCAGCACAAGCGGGGCGCTTGCCCCAGCTCCAGCGCACGTGCCCCGCGCGTTGGAGCTCGCCTGGGGCACGAGGGAGGCCTGTCCTCGTGCGTTGGCGGCCGAAAATGTCCCATTTTTTTTAAAACAATTTTGACTAGAACACTATTACTTCCAACCTTTTTTTTATTATTTTTATTTTTTTAATATATGTTTTTATTTTCAAAAAGCAAATTTGACAAAAAAACCATAACTTCCAACTTTTTTGCTTGTGAATAGGCGTTGATTTCATCACTAGGTAACTACTGATTTGGGCTGTCTCGCGACTCGGTGTCTACAGTTAGCCAATTATATCCTGAACTAAATTTAACTATTAGACTACTAAGGGCAATGTACATTAACTTATGTCACATTGCACTTATTCACTTATACACTTAATTATTTCAATATTTACTATTTATTTTGCGCTACTTATAATCACATACTTTATTTCCATATCTTTACATTTGTAACTTATTCTTATGGCATGTCTTGTATCCACTCATTAACAATATACATACATGCAATTTATGTTCATTACTTTATTTACATAATCACGATTATACACTATTACGTCAATATATATATATATATATACACTTTCTTTATTAATTTCTTATGTTTTTCCTTATCTTTAAATATTTAATTTTCCTTTTCGTTAAATTTCTTAACATAAACTATCATTAGTCAATATTCTTATTAACACTACTATCAGTACTATTATCATCATTATTATCATTAAAACTATTACTACTAACATTATCATTTTTACTATTATACTTATTTTACATAAATATAACACTTATACATTTTATGCACTCCCTAACATATTTATTGTTCCTTTTTACTATTTTTATTATTACTACTTTGATCAATCATCTTACAATTGCTATTATTAATATTAACATTATTATGATTACTCTTACCATAACTAATTTTATTTTTATTACTAATATTATTTTTATAATTGAAATTATTTACATTACTATTATTTTTATTCTTTAAACCTTTTAATTTCAATTATAGGTCATAGGTTTTGTCTTCTCACATACACACGTGAGTTTTATTTTAATATTATAGGATAATAAATTAAAAAAATAAATTAAGGAGAGGATATCAATGAGGAAATCAAGGAAATAACCCTACCTAAAATAGGATATAAAAAGAAAATAACTGAAGAGAAGAAAGGGGGCTGGCGGATACAAAAGAGATGATAAAAAATAGAAAATGTAAGGAGCAAGAGGTGGGCATTTTGAGAGAATAGGGATTAGACCAAAATAAGAAAAGAAAAGAAAAAAGCCAAGGGAAGGGACAGCAAAGAGAAGGAGAACGACGCAGCATAGACCAAGAAAGAAAGAGGAGGAAGCGGAAAGGACACCAACTTTGGTGACCGCGCTCAACTTTGGTGACCCGCGCAGCAGCGACGGCGACAGCCAGCACCCCCGACGGTCATTGAGCCGCCATTTCCCCTTCCCGAGTGCCGCTGTCCCTTTCTCTTTCCTCTCAAAACCTGAAGCTTTTTTCCCATTTTCTGGCTAGCCATGACATCAGACGATGACACGCGAGGTGGCGGCGGACTTCTGGTGACGAGACAAATCTCCAGGTGCCAGCCCATGGTCCCCACTCGCCGGGAGCAGGGAGATTTGAGAAGGTGAGATGGGGCTGTCCAGCAACATTTTTGCCGAACCGGCGGTTCCTTCAGGTGCGTGACCACCGGCGGAGAGCTCTTGGCAGCCATTTGAATGTTTTGGTACCAACTGCTCCCTCTCACTCACTGCTGATGAGGAGATCAAGACAGTAAAGGCATCAAGCTTTTGGCATAGATCCTGGCGAAACGGCGAGACATTTCGGCTTGTGACCACCGGTGGGAGACTCCTGACACTCTGATCTTCCCTTCGGCAGGGCGGTGTTGTCAAGGCGGACCTCCAACGATGCTTCGGCGAGAAAATCCGGTGAGTACCCTTTTGATTATTATTATTATTAATATTATTATTAGTGATATTATTTTTTATGATTATTATTATTATTATTGTGGTGTGATTATTATTATTATTGTTAATTATTATTATTGTTATTTTTATTTATTATTAATATTGTTGTTGTTGTTGTTGTTGTTAGTTAGTTAGTGTTATTATATTTATAATTATTATTATTATTATTATTATTGTTGTTGTATATTATTGTTGTGTAATTATTATTATTGTTATTGTTATTATTATTATAATTATGTCATTTATGTCTTATATTTGTTAATTTTGTTAGTTTATTCTATTTCTATTGTATTAGATCAATTATTTTTCCAATTTATATCATTTTGCTTAAATTAATCCATTACTGACCAATGTTGTTTTCTGTCATGTTTTATGCTAAATTAATTTCTTCCATTTTAATCACATTACTTCTAATTTTAAGTTCCGTCTACATATTTATAAGCTTAATTTCTATTATTGAAGCATAAATCACACTCACAATATTATTTTATATACCCAACCATTCGACCAACAAGAGATCAATATCACTTTTCATTTCTTTTTCACAATTTTCCATTTCATGACACTTATAGCTTTATTCTAACTCTAATTATACCATATACTCACTTAAACTTAACACGTCCCATCATTTTCTCTTAATTCATAATACATGATCAATCTTATTTAATATTTGAAAATAATCTAAAAATTTCAAATAAACTAATTTACACTCCATTTTAGCTATACATTCATTTTATGGCATTAATTTCATTAAATTATCAAAATATATCAATAAACCATACCTACACCCATTCGGCCAAAATGACTTTACTTCACATAAATTCATTTTATTCCATTTATCAATTATTTTATTAAATTATATGTTAATTAACATACATATAAACTTATGTGCTATTAAACATAAAAATACACATTAATAAACCTTGAAACTAATTTTGGATTTACTTAGGTTTTCACACACAAAATTACTCTTTCCATTTTAATCACTCAAATCATTATTTTTGACCTACAATTACATGTTTATAGCATTAATTTCAATTATTCATGCATTATACACATAAACACATAAAATACATAAACATAAATTCATACAAAATTCATGGAAAATTAAGGATTTTGTATTCACTAACCTTCAATCCTTTAATACTCCATTCAAAATTCCATTTCCTAGCCTTATTCCATGGAAAGAAAACTTCATCCTCAAAAAATTCCATCTTGGCCAAATCACCTCACAAGAAAACCCAAGCAATATTTGCTTCAATATTTCAATCAAACAACATAATAACTCTAAAAACATCCTAATATAATCATTTGAGCCCTTGAATTAAATTAAAAATACTAATTTCTCTTACCTTGAATTTTTGCCCAAATCTAAGTCTCTTGATTTCATCTATTAAATCCACCACAAATAAGAGATAAGGGCTACAATAATCACTTATAGGGGCTGAATTCCACTTATAAAGCTTGGATTTAAGAAGAAGATTGAAGAAAAAAATGAAGAAATCATTAGAGAAGGGAAGAGAAAAAAGCTATAATCAAAGAGAGAAAGAGAGAAGAGAGAGGGCTACTGGAAAAATTTGGAGAAAGAGCAGATATTTTGCTCTATTTATAGGCCCTCCAATGGGCAATTCTAGTGCCTTCCAAATGGGCCAACCCAAACTTAAGCCCAAATCCATTAATTAGCCATTATTTTTCCCAAATTAATTTCCAATGATTAAGTAAAATATCTTTTGACCCTGGGAAGTACCATTGACCCTGGTGTCACTATTTTCGGCCTGAAAATTACTATTCACAAAAATTACGATTTTGGGCCATTACACATTTTGATTTGGAAAAAAATATTATTGGATTATAAATGTTATAGGACCGAAATAATAAAATTGGATCAATTGGAAAATTAAAATAAGTTGCAAAATGAAAGTCATATGTGCAGAAGCCCATTAGGAGTGGCTTCTATGCAGAAAGCATATAAAAGGCCTTAATGGCCTAAGTCTTGGGCCCAGTCAAATTAAATATGATCTATAGGTATTATAGATCTTATATATTTAATTTGGTTGGATTAGGAATCCATTTGGTTAATTAAATTCAAGTGTGCACAGAGAAGCCTAGTCTCAGGGCGTTTACACATGGCCCGTTTAGAATAGGCCTAAATTAGATTTAATTAAACTATTTTTATTAATTAATTAAGAGTTAATTATGAAATAATTCTCCAACCGTTTTAGAGTTCTAATCTGTAACATCTCATTTTCCCCCTAGTAGTCTGAGCCATATTGTGTGCAAGTGTGTCTGTGTAATATTTCAGCATGTGTTGTATTTTAATTTGGATTAATTGCATGATTTATTGGCTGTGGTAGTGTGTGTGTGGATGTTTGGGTTTTGTTAGGATGTGGATGCATATAGGGAGTTAGTGTGTGTATTAGTGTAGTTAGAATTGGGTGTGCTATTGTGTTTGGTTGTAGGGTGTGAGTGATCAAATTCCACCAATGGTTAGGTGACATGTGGAAAGGGTTTTTGGAGAGGGGTATAAATTGAGTGGAGAGAGAAAGAGAGAGCAGCAACTTGCTGCTTTGCTCTCCCGTTCTCCCTTCCTCACGCCCACTCCTCTCTCCCTCTTCTTCTTTCCCTTGTTCCATCTTGATCCCTCTTCTTTTGGCTGAGATTTTTGGTGGAAATTGATCAACTCAAGTGGTTTATTGGTAAGTTTTAGTTGGATTTTCTCTTTCGTCCTCCTCTATGTTCTTGATTTTGTTAATTATGGTTTTGAGTTAGGGTTTCGTTGTTGTGTGTGATCTTTGGATGTTTTGATCAGAGGTGCTTCCTAGAGACCCTAAAGGCAAAGAGAAAGCTTGTGGGAGTGGAGCTTGTGATTAGGAGCTAAGGATTTGCAAGGTTTGGGACTTTTGTGTATTTGATGCACTTTTTGATTTTGGGATTTTGATTTGATTTTCTGGTAATTGTGGGGTTATGATGTTTATATTGGTTTAAATGTTATGGGTTTTAACTTATGTGTGTTGTGATGCTTTGAATGAGGTTTATTGGATCAAAGTGTGCATTTGATTGAAAGTGTGAAACAAAATTCTGATTTTATTAAATTAGGGAATTTGATTATATTTGTGGCATGATTTAATTGAGATTATTGACATTAAAGTTGAGTTTTATGTTGTTGATGATGATTGGAAGGTTTAATTTGAGTTATGTTGATGTTCGGTTTGGGTGTGTTTTGGAGATGAAGGTTTTTTCTGCAGATCTGGAAAATGCGACTCTGTCGCGAGCGCGACAGAGCCGGGTAATTCCAGCTTTTTCGTGTGACCAAGCTGCTGTGGTACGAGCACACTGTCGCGAGCGTGACAGAGCGCTCGGCTGCCACGCATGTGGCCGAGCTTCGACTTGCAGAGCTGCAGTGGCACGAGCACGCTGTCGCGAGCGTGACAGAGCGCTCGGCTGTCAAGCTGGAGCTGGGCAGTCCTTTGTCGCGAGCACGCGCCGGCATGCGAGCGCAATGGTTTTGGCAGTTCGCTCACTGTCGCGAGCGCTACAGGGAGATGGATCTCTGTCTTTGCACGAGCTTGATGACTGTCGCGACCGCAACATGGGGCGAGCTTCGCCTCTGTCGCGAGCGCCATAGCCATCGCCATCGCGAGTGTGATAGCTCCTGTTTTCAAAATGAGTTCTCTTTTGTGCTTTCAATATTTATTTTCCGAACTTATGATATTATTAGACTTATGCATGGATGATTTTATGAACAATATGAATATGATTTGATGATTTATGCATGGCCTGTAAGAGTCAATCTAGTGGATAGTTAGGCATGCCTAATAGGGTTCAGTAGCTGCAGCTCCATTGTATTCCGGACCCTGATCAGGTCCCCGTTTGGATCCTCGCGATCCTCAATGTGTACGGATCTTGTTTAAGATCCCCCAATGTGAAAATGTTTTGAATGAGAAAATAATGATGTTGTTTTTCGATTGTATCCTCGGGTACCCCCAATGTGTTCACTCATTATTCGCTATTGTGAGTCAGCAGGCGTTTCATTTGTTTGTCTATTGTGAATATGAGCATGTGAAACCAAGTGATATATGAATCGAGTATGAGCTTGTGAATGCAACTGAATGCGATTAAGCTATGGTTTATATATACATATGTGATTATAAGCATGTACTATTTTGATTGTGCTTTGCCTCAACGACCATTGTGAATGGCCATTCATGTTATTGTGTGTTTTCCCCACTAAGCGTTACCCATGCAGGTGCGGAAGGTTTTGAGCTTTTGGGAGAGTCTCCGCAGGTCCAGTCAACACAGAAGTTTTGAAGTGTTAGGACTTAGTTTATACTTAAGATTCTTTTTGTAATATTGGGCTCTCATTGTATTTATTCTTTTGTATTGCTTCCACTATGTATTCTTTTGGAAGAATGTAATTTTGTAATTATCAGTTATGTACTGACTATATTTTTGTAATGAACCCTTTGGATATCAATGAATGAATTTTAAGTTTTACTACCGCTGTTTTCAGTATGTTGTGCTTATGTATATTGTTCTGCTTGTTTGGCGACACCCCTGCTCGTATGGATTTTCACTCTCTAGAGGATGGGTTCTCCTACGTATGGGTAGGGGGTGTTACATAATCCCATTAGAGTTATGCTTTTAACTTGGAGTATAAAACCAGTAGTTGAGTGGGAGTTGAACAGAACAACTGAAGAATTAGATTCCTCCTTATTTTCTCACTCTTTGATGAATTTTCTCTCTCTAATCATAGAGATTTCAGCTTATTGTCACCCAAATATTTGGTTCATCTTATCTTTCTCAGGTGTGGATTAGCAATGGAGGTGTTTGCTATTAGACACTATGGTTTATGCAACCGGTGCGAAGTAATCAACTGTTCAACAACACTCACCGGTGATTTTTCTAATTACCTAGTTAGAACTTGTAATTTCACAGCAAAATCCTAATTAATATGGTTAAAAATTTAATTTTGCACCTTGTATGAGATGCATGTAACCATAGTAAAACCCAACATGGTATGGAAGCCTAGATTTTGCCATGAAATTGCAATTTGATTATTCCGCGAAATATCTTTTTATTTATGAGTTATTTAATTTCATGAATTTTTAAAATTTGATTTTGTTGCTCATGAATGTTAGATTTAGAAATATTGATTTCTGTAATTGTGTGATTAAAATAAAAAAAGGAAGAAAAATCGATTTCTTATGCTAGAGAAAAGTTCTCTGTATAGAAGAATAGCTAAAAAAAGGCTGTTCTAATTTGATTCTTATTTTGATCCATGCAAAACTTATTTTAATGATAATTTTTATTCTTAATATGTGATATTAAGTCATAAGATCAAACAATCAAAATCGGTTAAGTTTTGCATGAAAACTAGTTTTGCTGAAAAGTTCAGTAAACTATGTTCCTTGTGTGTTCTTGATTATTTCATGGTTAGAACAAGATTTGATTAATTAAAATGGGTCCTAAACCAATTGGATTGGAATTAGTAAGCTAAAACTTATTAATGGGCTTAATTGAGTCTGTAAGTTTGATTTAAGTTAGTAGATGACTTAGTGGGCCTAATGAGCTAATCTAAATTAATATTTCAGACTCTAATTAAGTTTATTAATGGGTTTTTGAGGCTGGAGTGGGCTTGGTACACATTTGGCCCATTCCCAAAGCCCAAATAACCCAAATGCACAAAACTAGTTTGTGTGTGAACATAAGGTTAGGGTTTATGGTTTGAATTTTAGTCCACCCATAAATTTGAGCCCAAATTGATTTTTAATTATTTTAATATAATTAATTAATTAAATAATTAATTTAATAGTTAATGGGATTGGTTATTAAGATAAGAACATGTGCATGCAAAAAGTTTCCTAAAATGGAAAGAGTTTTCTAATTTGGATAGTTTCCTAAATTTGATCACAATAAGACAATAGGTCATAGAATGTTTCAAGAGTTGAAAAAAGTTCAGGACCTATTCATTTATAGAAAATTGCTCCAGTTTTTTCAGAATTTTTTTTCACAAAAAATAGAAAATAGATATCATGTTTATTTTAGTCAATTTTTTAAAATACAGAATAGAAAATAGATGTTCCAGTTTTTTAAAATAAAGAAGCGATTGGAAAACTAATAAAAGATATTTTCTAAATTTTTTGAATCATCTTAATACATATATATACATATACATTTGTGTGCATGTGTATATATATATTTATATATGTACACACACACACACACACACACATACACATATATATACATGTACATGTATATGTATATGTATGTATGTACTTACATACATATGTTTATACATACATATACATATAAATATACATACATACATACATATATGTGTGTACGTGTGTATATATACATATGTATGTGTGTGTGTGTGTGTGTGTGTATAAATATATATATATATACTGTTTTTCATTTAGGATTATGCATTGAAACTACTATTAATGCATTAAATAGTTCCAAGTAAGCCGGTTGATGTTACTGTAACACCCCGTACAAACACACGACAAGGCATATGTGTAATACGAGACCATAAAGGGTGTCACACAACAGATCTGCGTCCTAACTTAATGTTCGGATTCCTATCATCCATTTCAAATATATAAACAAATCCATACAAACTAATTTTTTTGCTTTTGTAAACATGTTAGAGAAATAACTTCCATTAAACCAAAATGTAATACAACTTTTACATATACATATTGTTTACCATTTACAAACATTATAGATAAATTCTTTACATAGCAAAAAGAACCATTTATGGTCCCTTAATTCACATGCAAAAGTGGACCTACATCAAAATGCTCTAATTCTTGTGCTGTCCCCGGCCTCTGCAGCATATCTTTTCAAACAACTTCAGTACCTGAACCTATACAAATAAAAACCTGTGCTAAGCATATAGCTTAGTGGGGAACATTAGGTTTTGAACGACCATTCATAGTAGTCATTCCACAAGCACACAAACATGTAAAGAAATATAGCATGGAAGAGAATATGTAATCAAACAAACTCATAAATCATGTATAAACTTATATCTATTATATTTAGTACCAGAAGCAATCACCACTCATCAAGTTCAAGATTATTCATAAAAATTATAATTCATACCAGTTACATATTAATATTTACTAATAGCAGAATTACATAATCAATTTATAGTTGCTTGTCTTACTAGAAAGTGGATAAACGGGAGAATATCAGGACTTCTCGGAGGGAAGTATATTAGAATAGGCATCCCCAAAGAGAATAACATATTAGGATTGTAACGGCCCATACCCGGAATTGGTACGGATATCGAGTGTCATGGCACTATTGTCTAATCGATGCTTATGACAAATGCAGATTTTTTTTTCCTTATAAACTTATCGAATCATTTATCCTTTTGCAATTTCATGTCACCATTACATTTCATTCGATCCAATCTAGACATTATTTTTAACTCATCATATCATATAATCAATATCTATAACATTTAACATGTCCATATCACACAATACAAAATCAAGGCTAAACCATTACACATATACATGCCACCAATACTATTCATTGGATCAAAATTCGGCAGCATAACGACTATAATGTTAGCTACCCAAACCTGCAAGTCAAGCAAACACACAGCCCAACTCAGGGGCACAACAAGTATATCTTAATATACATTCACTATCTTAATACATATCAGTCCAATACATATAAACTAATCCATATAACAATATCTTCACATATAACTATTTTACTAACATATGGCGTTTACATATACCTATCAATAACAATACACATAATACTTTTAGCTCCGATTCGAGGGTTCAGTCTGACCTCAAGTCTGACAGTCTGCCTGGTCCACAGACGCTCCACTTGGTACCTAAACGCAATCAAATAAACTACGTGCTGAGCATTAAATATGCTCAGTGGTGATTACGAATCTAAAAATTTCCAATGCTAACTTAGGCACACACATGTACAAACATGCTATACTTAGTTAATTCCTTAAGTTCATGTAATTCACTCACTTAGTGTCATATTACATTACAATCCTTCATTTAACCTTAGTACGGGCAATTTACAATTTAGCCCTAAACTTATTAGCTTACCTTTCCATTTGCATTTAATTCACAAATATCACTCTTATTCACTTAATGGCATCTAAATTGCCATGTTACCATTTAGTCCTTATTAGCTTAGTACTTCACTCATTTAATCACATATCACTATATTTTCTATTCTCTCACTAACACTATTCTTGTGCACTTCTCTGCATTTGACATGCAACTTTACAGTTTGGTCCTCGAACTTTTACTTTCATGTACATTTGACGTGTTAGTTTGTATTAAGCTTTTACTTTGCATTTAACCCATTAACCATTATTTTTATCATTTTTAGTCATTTCACTTATCATTTCATGTACAAATTATCGTTTAGTCCTTATTTTATCACTTTTAGGACAAATTACATTTTTACCCTTCTTTTGATGTTATTTACGGAATTGCCACTAGTTCATTTATCTTTTCACTTTAGATCATTATTTGACTTACAAATTACATATTAGTCCTTGAATTAACATTTTCATGGCAAATTACATTTTAGTCCCTAAACTTTGGATTCTTTACGGGATTGTCATTTTAATTTCATATTTCACTTACATGTTACTTATTAATGTACTTTTACACTTAATTACGATTTTGCCCCTACTTTTGGCAAATTATAATTTGATCCTTAAACTTTTATTTTCTTTCATATAAATCCTATTTCATTTAACTTTTTCATGTTCGCTATACTTATTACATTTCCAGGTCATTTTCATCATTATGACTCGTTTGGCTTGTAATCGGGGGTAATTTACCATTTTGACCAAACTTTTACTTTCTTGCATTTATGTCATTTCTCATATAACTTTTCATTTTCATGTTACTTTTCACATTTTCACATCATTTTACTTTTGACAGAATCATATCATTTTGGGATTATGCTTGTGACACTTAGGCTTCTTACATATTAGGCTTTTATTCTTATACGTTTTACATGTTATGTCATATTACTTATGGCTTTACATGTTATCCTTTGGCATATTATGCTTCATTATTTTACTTTTCATCCGTAATACATTTTATCATATTACGTTTCACCATTTTACATTATACCCATTACACTTATAACATATTACATTTGATCATTTTACTTTTTACACTTTTGAAACATTTTTCAATCATATCACTTTTATGCCCCTAGTACAATCCCGACAGATAATCTGCAAACTGGATATACGGGACGTGAGCTCCAAAGTCCGACTGCAATATACTAGGGAATGACCCCGAAAGATCACTCCATCATGTAACATATGACGTATGACGTATGACATATAATAGAGGGCTATGAGAGACCATTGCAAATCTGTCATAGTAAAGCAAGTCGCCATGACTTGCACCGCGGTATCAATGGTGTCCCTATGGCTAGCCAAACAAATCCTGGACTAGATTAAACCGCCAGACCACTAAGGGCAAAACTTTCACAATTATCAAAATTCACCTTTTTAAATAGACTTTCAAATACTTTCGTACTTTTAACACTTTTATATTACATATGACATGTAACGTATAACATATGATTTATCAGCACATTTTCATTCTTTAACATTTTCAATTCTTTCACTTCATTACCCTTTCAATACCATAATCGATCACTATTCTGATCAATTAGGCACAATTCTCATCATATACTTATTTCGCATAATAAATATACTGAAACCATTCAATGGCTATAATTTCATTTTAATTTCAATTATTTCAATATTTACCTTTATTTTCACTTTGAGCATAATGGAATATCATAATCAAAAATATTCTTATATATTCCATAAATTCTAAATAAATTTATGGACACTTCTTTTCATGCCTAATTTCATTTTAGGCCATTAATCTTTGATTATACACAAGTTACACCCTAGTATACACTAAGGGTTCATTCGGCTAAGGAAGGCACTTTACCTTACAATTTCTTTTAATTTCATTTAAACATTTCAAATGTCATTTTCAAGTCTCTTAATCATTTTTCTAAACTTATTATTCATTTACACATGCTTTTAACACAAATTCACTTAAGTCAATCATTATATTTTCATGTATTTCTTTACATGTAATTCTCCATTTCACTTCTAATTCACTCACTTTTTCAATTCACATCTCATATGGCATATATATCATATAACCTATCAATTCTCCTCACTTTGGCCATTCAGCCATCTTAGGGTTTATCAATAATAATTTATTTATCACTCATTCATGGCTTATTTCACTAAATTAAGCCTCAATTTATACATACATACCATTTAATTTCACTAAATCACTAGGTATACACTAAGTCACTAGGTATACCAATAATATACCTAAGTATACCTTTATGTCATATTTTGTCCAAAACTCTCACTTAGTTTTCTTCCATTTTAATCATTCAAATTAGCATATTTCACTTAAACTCAATTATCACCTTAGTTTCAATTTTACATACAAATTACACATAGTCATATATAAACATAACCTCAACCCCTAATTTTTCAAAGGAAATTCATGGATAGTGTAATCACAAACCTCATATCCATGCTATAAGCATCACAAGCTCCTCACTTCTTGCCTTTAGCCCTTGAAAAGTCAATTTCCTCCAAAATTCTCATGGTGGCCGAATTTCCAACACAACAAACAATCCATTAATTTTCTTCTTTTATCAAATCAAACCTCATAAACATACTCTAGACACCCTAAAGTACTCATAAAAATCATTAAATTAATTTAAATCTACTTAAATCTCTTACCTCACATAATCTTTGATCTTTATTTTTCTTAGCTTTTAATCCATCAATTGGACACTAGAGGTTGCTATAGACTAAAAGAGGGGCTGAATTACACTTAGGGTATTTAAACTAAGCAAGAAATGGAAGCAAAATTGAAGAAATTTGAGAGAATGGCCAAGAGAATAACTTTGGCCAAAGGGAGAGGAAGGAGAAGGCAGAATAGATAAGGATCATGCACCTAATTTTTCTGCCATCAATTGCTTTTATAGTGGCCCAAAGTGGTCCAACCAAGGGTCCAACCTATAAAACCCAATTGCACTTTTTAGGCCCAATATGTCATTTTTCTATGGTTTTCTCACTTTCCAACTCAAAATCACTCCCAATTTGATTCCATAATACATATCATATAAAAATAGGTTGTACACAAAATTTCAGCCGAATCAGAGTCCATTTCCTGTCTGATTCAAGCAAATCGGTCCGGTCCAATAATTATCAGTGTTCTCCAAAAATTCCATTTTCACTACCAAAAAATTTTACACATCATTTAGAGTCAATCTGGAAATTCTTCCAATTTTTGAAAATCATTTGCTATTTTTAAAGCCTCGGTCAAACCTCCGATCAACTGAATACTATTTAAACCGAAATCACATCTTTTTCCTTACTTCCTAAGGTCAATTCCTCATAAAATGACTCCATAATTCTTAAAATATATTCATTAGACTCCAATACTATTTTGGGGTAAATCAGAAATCATTTCTCGGTCTGGTAATTATTTACTAGTCTGGTAACCCAATTTTTTAGTGTCACCAAAATTAAATTTTTCATTACCATATGATCCTACTCATCACTATGAGTACGTTCATATTTTCAAATTATTTTTCTGAGATCCGTAGCATTTTTTACGGTCCGGTCAAACCCTCAGTCAACCCTAGTTACTATTCACACCGAAACCCCTACTCTTTCGTATTTTTAACTTTTGAGACCATATTTAACCTCGATTTCATTCCAAATTTTAATGTTGAACTCATCGTGAATTATATTTTCGAATAATCAAATAAAATATTTTTCAACTCCGGGAGGTACTATTCACCCCTATCTCACTATTCACTATCGGGAAATACTATTCTCGGCTAACTCGGTATTGGGGCCATTACAAGGATCCCTAAAGGGATAAATATCAAGACGGGTATTCCCGTCAAATAATATGAGACAAAGGTCTCTACAGGACGACACTGTAGTGTCGTAAGTATAGCAGCTGCATCAAGCTCTATATAGGCATGCCTATCTATCCACAACCTAGGTATCTGGCAGGTTATTATTTGAATCCGATCAATATTATTCATATTCAATCATAAAAAATAATTTATGTTCATATACTTACATTCCAGATAATTTAGAATAGTTAATATCATTTTAATATTATGCCAGTATACAATTGTCATTTTCAACATCATTTCATAATATATGTTCATCTGAACATCTCATATTTTAACATATTACATGCATATATATTGTTTACAGGTCATGAAGACAAGTTATAGAAAGTTTGGGTCAAAATCTAATTCAAAATGGAGAGGAAAACTCTCAATATCTTCTAAAATCTAGGGGTTACATGGCGGTCAGGATTCCTTGACCACCATGTAAAATGGTAGGATTTTGGTTCTATGAAGGCTGAACCTATTTACATAATGGGGAAAAGATTCATAAGGTGGGCAAAGATTTCACACGACAGGCAAGGTCACTTACACGAGGGTCAAGAATTCTTGACCATCGTGTAAGATGAATTTTAGGCAATTCTGGGCAATCTAGTAGCCGTTTACACAGTGAGCAGGATTGCCTGACCGCTTTGTGACCCTATTGGTTTGCCTACTAAAACAGGGTTCAAGAGAGCAGATTTCGTAGATCGCCTTGTCTGGGCCTTTTCACCTAGAAAATGACTTTCTAGGCCAAAGTCCCTTCTTAATAAATGTTTATTTACACCTTAAGTTTTTAATGACACAAAAATCATACCATTTGGATTTGTATTGACCGAGTTAAGCTTTTAAGAACAACAATAGGTCCTATTGAATAACAGAATTAGTTTTTAACTTTTATCTTTAATTTCAAAGGCCTTTAGCCAAAATTAAGCCAGGGTTCTCTTAACATTTGTAGGTATATATCTTAAGAAAATTCTCCAATTGGAATCACTCCATTTGGAGGTCTACAAGTTGAGATATATCCAAAATACTTGGACTGGTACTGTAGCATCTAATAGCAGGTTTTCTGTTATTAATACTTTGAATTCTCCTCATTCAATTTCATGCATAATCATCTTAACTCTACCTTCTTAAGTCCATTTTACATTCATTTAGGCATACACAACTTGCACATATATTACACACAATTTCATAGGGAGAAAAGTTCCCAAACCCGTTTTAGCTCCCTCTTCACTTCAAGCTCTACTATACCTCTTTCTCTTTCCCTTTATCTTTCTTGGTGGAATTCTCAACTAAAATACTAGAATTACACATTATGAGGAAACCTCATCACACAATCTTTCATCATGATCATGTTAAGAAAAAATGAAGAAGAAGAAGAAGAAGAAGAAGAAGAAGAAGAAGAAGAAGAAGATAACCTCTTGACAAATTACAGGAAAACACACACAAGACTCACTTCTCATAAAGAACAACTCCATTGGGCATTCTGGAATTCTTTCCTCCATTCCCACCGACTTCAATCCTTATATACCCCTTGATTTTAAAATTCTAGAAATGCTAGGTGCTGTAATATGATTAGGCATTAGTACAAGTTACACAACTAATCCCTTTTTCTTTTCCATTTTCTCAAATTAACCTTATAATTAAATCACATTTAGAATTTAACCCTCAAAATTAATCCTTTAATGCATATAAGTCATATTTTAATAAATTACCATACTGCCGCAACTTATCGAATCTTTTTGCTTAATGATGATTACATCCTTCTGACATAATGTAACACCCCTTACTCATACGTAGGTGATCCCATCCGATAAGGGATGAGATGCCGTATGGGCAAAGGTGCCACCACGCAGAAACAGGATATACATACATTCATACGTAAACATACATACCGAAATACAGGGTAAATAAAATTTTACAAAACCAATTAGGAAAGAAGCTGATCATGCATTAATATAACGGAAAACATTACATTACTGTTTGATCAACTTACCGGTACAAAAGATAATTACATAACCAAAAATATACTTATACAGATGCGGAAGCTATTACAAAAATAACATAAGAGAGTCTATACAAAAAGAATCATCAAGCTACAAAATTAAGCCCTACACTATAACCCAGCTGTGTTGGCCTGGCTGCGACGACTCTCCCAAGGTAACTCCTTCCACACCTGCACGGGTAAACACACCGTGATAAGCGATAAACGCTTAGTGGGGAAACACACAAATGAAATGGACGGCCATTCACAATGGTCGTCAAGCAAAACACATACAAATGGCATAATCAGAAATACATATATGATAAAAATATGAGCAAGCGAATATATAGCGTCATACATTTGATGTAACATAACTGTCTTCAAAATATCACATTAATAAACATATTCGGGTAATACATTCTCATAATTAGCAAAACAAATCTAAACAATAAAGCGCTTGCTGACTCAAGATAGTGGATAACGAGTGAACAGACAGTACTTTACGGGTACGAATAGATTACAGACAGTACCTTACGGGTACGAACTGAAAACCGATTTACTTTATCGTTCGCAAAACGTTTTATAAGGGACCTCAAACAAGATCCAAACACATTAGAGGGTTCGCGAGGAACCAAACGGGACCTGATCGGGGTCCAAACTGAACTGAGGCTGCAGCTAAGACTCTATTAGGCATGCCTAACTATCCACTTAATTGACTCGCAGGCTAAATTACACAGTTAGCGTCCATAGTTCAATTATAACAAGCAAAGAATTCACATACTTTGATAAATCAGTACATGCAAATATCATCCATCTTACTAGTATACAGCTCATAATAAGTGACAATGTGTGCTAAAATCAATAATTTAACGTCCTTAAATCATGTGAAATAAATAAGATTTTATTGCAAAAACAGGGTAGGTCACGGTGGTAACTAGATTGGTTGTCACCATGACATACCAAGGATCTCGGCAGAATGCAAGTCTAGGGTACCTCATGGTGGTAACCCATTAGGTTGTCACCGTGACATACCTAGACCCCAAAACAGAATGCACTTTTGGGGTACCTCACGGTGGTAACCCATTAGGTTGTCACCGTGACATACCCACTGCCCAAAATAGAAACAAAAGTCTGGACACCTCACGGTGGTAACCCAAAATGGTTGCCACCGTGACATGTCCAAACTCACGGCAGAATGCATCTGGTGCGTGCCTCACGGTCGCAACCAAATTGGTTGCCACCATGACCCATGCCCAGATGCGATACCCAAGAGCAAATTCCCACATCATTCAAGCCAAAATCCCAAAACTTCTCACTTCAACCAATAAATACTCACTCAAACTATAAAAATAAACCAATCAAACATCATTAAATCTTGCCATAAACAAGTCTCACTCATGAATTCTAAAAACAACATCAAATTACACATTCAATCTCATCACTATTCATACCACAACTCCATCAATCTCACATTTGGTTCAATAACTCACAATCAAGGTTCCATGAACAATAGAAATCAAAACCCATAACATAATAACCAGTAAAAACATCAAGAACCTCAAAAATTTCCAAAATTTCATCCAAATTATAAATTGCCAACAATGCATAAAACACAAATTCCCAAACCTTGAAATCCTTAGCTCCAAATTAATGAGCTCCACTAGATCCAGCCTTCTCTTTGCCCTTTGGCTCATGAGGAGGCTCAACTAAGCATCAAACCACAAAAATACATAAACACAAAACTCTAACTTAGAACCAAACCCAGAAAATATGAAGAAAAAAGATGAAGAAGAGGAAGAAGAAGATGGAAAATGCAGAAAACTTACTAATTAAATGCAAGGCGTGATCAATTCCCACTACCAAGAGCTTGAATCCAAGCTAGGGCAACTAAAGAGTGAAGAAGAGGAAGAAGAGTAGTAGAGGGAGGAGAGGAACGGGAAAAGGGATAGGAAAATCTGATTTCGTATTTTCCTTTCCTCCTTTTACTTACCCTTACCCAAACCCTAGACACATGGCATCTCTCTAGTGGTGGAAATCCACCACTCACACACTACAAACATACATCATGGACACACAAATAACACCCTACTAAAACACACCCTACCATGGTATGAGCAACCACACACACAAACACAGCCCCAAGAACACACTCTACAAACATATGAGTAAGCACACCCAAGTGCAACCCAACTAATTCACACCCTAACACCACACATGCACCCACATGCTAACAAAACTCTTAAAATATACATTTCTACCCAAAATGCCCTTAATACATATCAAAACTCACACAATGCACATGCACAAACATGGCTCATACTACTAGGGGGCAAATGGGGTGTGACAACTCTCCCTTACTAACAAGAATTTCGTCATCGAAATTCTCACCTGATCTGAACAAGTGCGGGTACTGAACTCTTATCGACTCTTCTGGCTCCCAAGTTGCTTCCTCAACCCCATGGTGACTCCATAACACTTTAACTAGCGGGATCTGCTTGCTTCTCAGCTGTCTCAATTCTCGGGCTAGAATAGCTCTTGGTTCTTCATCTTATGAAAAATCAGGCTGAACCTGCACCTCTTGCACTGATAGAACATGCGACGGATCCGATCGGTATCGACGAAGCATCGAAACATGGAACACATCGTGCAATCTTGACAACTCTATTGGCAAAGCTAATCTATAGGCCACCGGACCAACTCTGGCCAAAACCTCATACGGACCAATGAAGCGAGGACTAAGTTTCCCCTTTTTCCAAACCGAAGCACCTTTCTCCAAGGTGACACTTTAAGGAAGACTTTGTTCCCAACTTCAAACCGCACATCTTTTCTCTTCAGATTTGCATAAGACTTTTGTCGATCCTTAGCTGCCTTCAAATTCCGCTGCATAACTCTGATCTTTTCCTCTGTATCCCTAACTAATTCCGGTCCAATCACCGATCACTCGGACAACTCAGTCCAACAAATCGGAGTCCTACACTGCCGACCATATAAAGCCTCATACGGTGCTATACCGATGCTCGACTGATAACTGTTATTGTAGGCAAACTCCATAAGCGACACATATCGGTCCCAATTACCCAAAAAATCCAAGGTACAAGCCCTCAACATATCTTCCAAAATCTGTATAACTCGCTCGGACTGGCCATTTGTTTGAGGATGGAATGCTGTACTGAAGTTCAACTTGGTACCCAAAGCTCTTTGCAACTCTTTCCAAAACTTAGATGTGAACCTTGGGTCCCGATCTGAAACTATGGACAACGGCACTCCATGCAACCGAACTATCTCATCCACATAGATACTGGCCAACCTGTCCATCGAATAATCCACTCTCACCGGCAAGAAGTGAGCTGACTTCGTAAGCCGATCCACTATCAGCCATACTGAGTCATGTTTCTTTTGAGTCAAAGGCAACCCGAAAATGAAATCCATGGCGATGTCATCCCACTTCCACTCAGGAACGGATAGAGGCGTGAGCAATCCCGAGGGAACTTGGTGCTCAGCCTTTACCTACTGACATGTTAGGCACTTGGACATAAAATCCACTATGTCTCTTTTCATATCGGACCACCAATAGAACTGTTTCATGTTCCTGTACATCTTCTCACTACCAGGATGCATAGTAAAAACCGTACTATGCACCTCACTCAACAGCTGTCTTCTTAACTCCTCATTATCCAGTACACACAAACGGTTTCTATACAGAAGAACCCCATCCTGAACTGAGAACTCTGACTGCCTGCCCAAACTAACTTCTTGCACAATCCGCTGAAGCCTCTCATCATTCCTCTGAGCATCAACAATTCTCTGTATCAGGGTAGGCTTCACTCTCAACTGAGCCATCAAAGCTCTATTTGAACCAAACCTCCATCTAAACCGCCTCAGAAATAAAGCAGAAACCGACTTCCTACTCAAAGCATCCGCGACTACATTGGCCTTACCCGTATGGTAATCCACAATGCAGTCGTAATCCTTAAACAACTCAAGCCAACGACACTGTCTCATATTCAACTCCTTCTGCATGGGGAGATACTTTAAACTCTTGTGATCCGTAAATATCCTACATCTCTCCCCATACAGATAATGGCGCCAAATCTTCAAAGCAAAGATCACAGCCGCCAACTCTAAATCATGCGTCGGATAATTCCTCTCATGCGGCTTCAACTGTCGAGAAGTATAAGCTACCACCTTACCTTCTTGCATCAGAACACAACCCAGACCAACACCCAAAGTATCGCTATACATGACAAACTCCTTACCCGAGATGGGTTAAGTCAGTATAGGAGCTTCAACTAGCAACTTCTTCAACTGCTCAAAACAAGTCTGACATCTGTCTGACCACTCAAACTTAACTCCTTTCCTCAACAACCTGGTCATCGGAGCGGCCATCACTGAGAAACCCTTAACAAACCGACGGTAATAACCCGCCAAACCGAGGAAACTCCGCACTTCCTGAATATTTCTAGGTGCTTTCCAATCAACTATCGCCTTAATGTTGGCCGGATCTACCTGGACACCCTTAGCTGAAACTATATGACCCAAAAATGACACTTCCCGAAGCCAAAAATCACACTTGCTAAGCTTAGCAAACAGCCGATGATCTCTCAAAACTTGCAAAACCAACCGAAGATGCTCCTCATGCTCGGTCTCATCCTTGGAATACACCAAGATATCATCTATAAACACCACTACAAACCGGTCTAAGTATGGCCTAAACACTCTGTTCATCAAATCCATGAATGCTGCTAGAGCATTAGTCAAACCAAATGGCATCACAAGGAACTCATAGTGGCCATACCGAGTCCAGAATGCAGTCTTAACCACATCCTCATCCTTGACCCGAAGCTAATAATACCCCGACCGAAGATCTATCTTGGAAAACACACCTGCACCCCGAAGCTGATCGAACAAATCCTCGACTCTAGGCAGCGGATACTTATTCTTCACTGTAACCTTATTGATCTGCCTGTAGTCGATACACATCCTCAAGGATCCATCTTTTTTCTTAACAAATAAAACCGGAGCTCCCCATGGAGATATGCTGGGCCGAATAAACCCCTTATCCAATAGCTCTTGTAGTTGAGTTTTAAGTTCCATCAACTCTACAGGAGCCATTTGATAAGGTGCTTTCGATACAGGTGCGGTACCCGGCATAATCTCTATGGACAACTCAACTTCTCTCTCCGGGGCCAACCCGGGCAAATCACTCGGGAAAACATCACTAAACTCCCGTATCACAGGGATATCCTCAATCCTTACTTGATCCCTCTTGGAATCCAAAACCACAGCTAGGAAAGCCTCACAACCTTTCCTAATAAACCTCTTAGCTTGCATTGCGGAGATCACATTATTCACAGACCTAGCACCCAAACCTCTTACAAACACTGGAAATCTGTTCCTATCCTGAAGCACAAAGGTCTTCCTATGGCAGTCCACCACAACCCGATGCTTACCCAACCAGTCTATACCCAAAATCAGGTCAAACTCTTTGAAAGGCAACTCTATCAAGTCCGCAGGAAACTCAATTCCCTCAACCAACAGGGGACAACTCCTATAATCTCTACTTACATTGACACTATGCCCCAATGGATTGGTCACACATATCTCATGATCTAACTGATCTACCATATACAACTTATCAATAATCTTATCCGTGCACAAATATGAGTGTGTGGAACCAGGGTCTATTAGAGCATACAATTCAGTGTCATGGAGTAGGAACTTACTAGCAATCACATCAGGGGCATCCTACTCCTCTCTAGCTCTCACAGCATAAGCTCTGGCTGCAACTAGTGGAGGACGCTCAACTGCTTCCGAAATCGCTCCATCTCTAGGTCGACCACCTCGACCTCTACCTCGGCCCCCCTACCATGGGCAGCCTGTGTAGCATTTGATCCAACTTCGCTAGCCCCTCTCTGTGGACCTGAATCCTCATTCAACTGTGGACAATTAGCCAGACGGTGCTCGGTGCTCCCACATCTAAAACACCCACCAGTAAGCCACCTACACTCACCCCGGTGAGTCTTACTGCAGTGCGAACAAACAGGTATAGCATCAGATCTATCACCCCTGCCAGAACCAGACACAGCTGCCGAACCCTACCTTCTACCCCTCGTGGCTGAACCGGATGATGACTGATCTTGCGGATCCCTTGCTCTTTTACCCGAAGACGAAGAAGAAGAACCACCCCGAGACTGATTCCTCCTCTAAGCTCTCTCTCTTAGCACCAACTCTGACCTTTCAGCCCTCATGGCAGCATCTGCAATCTGATAGTAGCTCACCCCTAGCGTGGTCATCAAGGAGATCAAAGCTACTCTTAAGGACTCATTTAACCCAGCCTCAAAATGCTTGCATCGAAAATCATCTGTCATGACTCCTCGCAGAGCATATCGGGACAACTGATTAAACTCTTTTTCATAATCCGAAACTGACATAGCCCTTTGCTTCAAACTCAGAAACTGTGCCCATCTCGCATCCTTGTAAGTCTGAGTTACGTACTTCTTCGTGAATTCCTCAACAAAGAACTCCCATGTAACCGGATCGGGCATCTGAGGTTGTCTGCACACCAGCTCCCACCATTTATACGCCGACCCTTGAAGCAAGGCCACGGCACATTCTGCTTGCAGATCCAGAGGACACCTAACTTCTCTCAAAGCCCTCTTCACCTTATCTAGCCACCTCTCCGCTAACTGTGATTCATCCAACCCTGTTCCATAAAAGTCTTCGGCCCCAGCTTTTCTTAAATTCTCCATAGGAGGCCTGGGGGCAACCACTCTCTCCAAGACCCTTGCCATGTCCTGAGACAGCCTGAACATGGCTTCAAAAGGCATGGCAGCGGCCTCGGACTGGACCCTAGCAGCTTGAGCCGACACTGTAACAGAAGGATCCCTAGGTTGAGGGTTCACACTTTCAGCGGACTCCTCAAGTGATCCACGAGCAAAATTAAAAGCCATCTAAGCAAAGAAAGAGAACCGCATCAGCCATCACAGCCCTAGACATAGACGTACCCATACACAACATCACGTTAACAACACCCAGAAATGCCTAAACCGGGCTCTGATACCACAACTTATAACACCCCTTACTCATACGTAGGCGATCCCATCCGATAAGGGATGAGATGCCGTATGGGCAAAGGTCCCACCACGCAGAAACAGGATATACATACATTCATACGTAAACATACATACCAAAATACAGGCTAAATAAAATTTTATAAAACCAATCAGGAAAGAAGCTGATCATGCATTAATATAACGGAAAACATTACATTACTGTTTGATCAACTTACCCGTACAAAAGATAATTACATAACCAAAAATATACTTATACAGATGCAGAAGCTATTACAAAAATAACATAAGATAGTCTATACAAAAAGAATCATCAAGCTACAAAATTAAGCCCTACACTATAACCCAGCTGTGTTGGCCTAGCTGCGACGACTCTCCCAAGGCAACTCCTTCCACACCTGCACGGGTAAACACATCGTGCTAAGTGATAAACGCTTAGTGGGGAAACACACAAATCAAATGGACGGCCATTCACAATGGTCGTCAAGCAAAACACATACAGATGGCATAATCAGAAATACATATATGATAAAAATATGAGCAAGCAAATATATAGCGTCATACATTTGATGTAACATAACTGTCTTCAAAATATCACATTAATAAACATATTCGGGTAATACATTCTCATAATTAGCAAAACAAATCTAAACAATAAAGCGTTTGCTGACTCAAGATAGTGGATAATGAGTGAACGGACAGTACTTTACGGGTACGAATAGATTACAGACAGTACCTTACGGGTACGAACTGAAAACCAATTTACTTTATCGTTTGCAAAACGTTTTATAAGGGACCTCAAACAAGATCCAAACACATTAGAGGGTTCGCGAGGAACCAAACGGGACCTGATCGGGGTCCAAACTGAACTGAGGCTGCAGCTAAGACTCTATTAGGCATGCCTAACTATCCACTTAATTGACTCGCAGGCTAAATTACACAGTTAGTGTCCATAGTTCAATTATAACAAGCAAAGAATTCACATACTTTGATAAATCAGTACATGCAAATATCATCCATCTTACTAGTATACAGCTCATAATAAGTGACAATGTGTGCTAAAATCAATAATTTAACATCCTTAAATCATGTGAAATAAATAAGATTTTATTGCAAAAACAGGGTAGGTCACGGTGGTAACCAGATTGGTTGTCACCGTGACATACCAAGGATCTCGGCAAAATGCAAGTCTAGGGTACCTCATGGTGGTAACCCATTAGGTTGTAACCGTGACATACCCAGACCCCAAAACAGAATGCACTTTTGGGGTACCTCACGGTGGTAACCCATTAGGTTATCACCGTGACATACCCACTGCCCAAAACAGAAACAGAAGTCTGGACACCTCACGGTGGTAACCCAAAATGGTTGCTACCGTGACATGTCCAAATTCACGGCAGAATGCATCTGGTGCGTGCCTCACGGTCGCAACCAAATTGGTTGCCACCGTGACCCATGCCCAGATGTGATACCCAAGAGCAAATTCCCACATCATTCAAGCCAAAATCCTAAAACTTCTCACTTCAACCAATAAATACTCACTAAACTATACAAATAAACCAATCAAACATCATTAAATCTTGCGATAAACAAGTCCTACTCATGAATTCTAAAAACAACATCAAATTACACATTCAATCTCATCACTATTCATACCACAACTCCATCAATCTCACATTTGGATCAATAACTCACAATCAAGGTTCCATGAACAATAGAAATCAAAACCCATAACATAATAACCAGTAAAAACATCAAGAACCTCAAAAATTTCCAAAATTTCATCCAAATTATAAATTGCCAACAATGCATAAAACACAAATTCCCAAACCTTAAAATCCTTAGCTCCAAATTAATGAGCTCCACTAGATCCAACCTTCTCTTTGCCCTTTGGCTCACGAGGAGGCTCAACTAAGCATCAAATCACAAAAATACATAAACACAAAACTCTAACTTAGAACTAAATCCAGAAAATATGAAGAAGAAAGATGAAGAAGAGGAAGAAAAAGATGGAAAATGCAGAAAACTTACTAATTAAATGCAAGGTGTGATCAATTCCCACTACCAAGAGCTTGAATCCAAGCTAGGGCAACTAAAGAGTGAAGAAGAGGAAGAAGAGTAATAAAGGGAGGAGAGGAACGGGAAAAGGGATAGGAAAATCTGATTTCCTATTTTCCTTTCCTCCTTTTACTTACCCTTACCCAAACCCTAGACATATGGCATCTCTCTAGTGGTGGAAGTCAACCACTCACACACTACAAACATACATCATGGACACACAAAGAACACCCTACTAAAACACACCCTACCATGGTATGAGCAACCACACACACAAACACAGCCCCAAGAACACACTCTATAAACATATGAGTAAGCACACCCAAGTGCAACCCAACTAATTCGTACCCTAACACCACACATGCACCCACATGCTAACAAAGCTCTTAAAATATACATTTCTATCCAAAATGCCCTTAATACATGTCAAAACTCACACAATGCACATGCACAAACATGGCTCATACTACTAGGGGGCAAAAGGGGTGTGACACATAACCATCACCAAACCAAGCATATTCAGTTATCGACTTCCCTAATGATACAAGACTAAGGTGTATTTTAGGACCTTACAGTTACTGCATATGAGATATGGAATAACAAGAAACCCACACTTTCTCATATGAAGGTATGAGGCTATCCTACTTATGTGAAGAGGACAATGTCAAACAAGCTAGATGCTAAGTTTGACAAATGCTTATTTGTCGAATATCCAAAAGAAACAATTAGATATTACTTCTATCATCTTTTAGAACACAAGGTGTTTGTTTCAAGGCATGCTGTCTTCTTAAAAAGAGAATTCCTTTTAAGAGATGACAACTAAACTTAATAAAGTTCAATACCCACATATTGAAGCAGATCAACTGGTTAAACCCAAACTGAATCTCATAATGATAAGATTACAGTTGAACCTAAATTACATAAGTTCCTAAAAGATCTACTAAGATATGTTCTATCCCAGTGAGATATGGATTTCTCATGGACTCAGATAAGATTGTAATTATAGTAGAGGACAATGAGTATACAAGCTATTAAGAAGTTCTAAATAGTTCAGAACGTGAACTGTGGCTTAAGGCTATACAGTCAGAAATGGACTTCATCAATGACAACAAAGTGGGGACTTTGACTCAACCACCTGAAGGGATAAAACCTATAGGGTGCAAATGGGTCTTTAAGAAGAAGACCGACATGAAAGGTAATGTAGTTACCTATAATGCTCGCTTGGTAGCTAAAAGTTATCATCAAAGAGAAGGAATTGACTTTGATGAAAACTTTTCTCCAATAGTGATGCTTAAGTCCATGAGAATACTTTTAGCCATTGCCGCTCATTATGACTATGAGATTTGGCAAATGGATGTGAAAATAGCTTTCCTAAATGGAAATCTGACTAAGGATGTGCATATGACACAGCCTAAGGGGTTCATATCTTGAAATGGTGAAAGGGTATGCAAGCTTCAAAGATCCATATATGGATTAAAGCAAGCATCTAGGAGCTAAAACATCCAAGTCAATGAGACAATTAAAGAGTTAGGTTTCTCATAAAATGAGGATGAGCCTTGTGTGTATCAGAAGGTCAGTAGGAGTGCTATCATTTTCCTTATTCTATATGTGGATGACATATTGATCACGGGAAACGACATTTCTATCCTTCAGTAAGTGAAAATATGGTTATCCAAATAATTCTCCTTAAAAGACCTTGGAGAAGCATCCTATATTCTATGAATTAGATCTATAGAGATAGATCTAATATGTTGCTAGGTCTTTCATAATCTACATACATAGATAAAGTGTTGAACAGGTTCAATATGGATCTCTCTAAGAAAGGGTTTATACCCATGGTGCATAGGAAACACCTTTCTAGGCTATGTGTCCTAAGACACAAGAGGAAAGAGAGAACATGAATAGAATACCATATGCATCAGTAATTGGTTCTATTATGTATGCTATGTTATATACATATTTAGATGTAGCATTTTCTTTGAGTGTCACAAGCATATTCCAATCCAATTATGAAGAAGAACACTAAAGTGCAGTCAAGAATATCCTTACATACTTGAGAAAGACTAAGGATATATTCTTAGTATGTGGAGAGTGTGATTTACTTGTAAGTGGTTATACTAATGCTAGCTTTCAGTCAGACAGGGATGAGTATAAATCATAGTCATGTTTTGTGTTCATATTGGAAGGAGGAGCAGTCAGTTGGAAAAGTTCCAAACAAGAGAAGAGTGTTGATTCTACTATGGAAGCTGAGCACATTGCTGCTTCAAAGGTGGCTTAGGAGGCAGTATGGATCAAGAAGTTCATTACTGAACTAGAAGTGGTCCCAAGATTATTGATCTAATACCTCATATTATAACTAAAATGGAGCCATTGCGTAAGCAAATGAATCACGGTCTCATTAGCGATCCAGGCATGTTCTCAAATGCTACCATCTTATTTGAGAGATTATAACAAGAAATGATGTGAAGATAGAAAGGGTCCCCATAAATGATAATATGGTCAAACCTCTCACTAAGGTACTATCCCCAAACAAATATGGTCACCTTGTACGTAATATAGGCTTAAGACACATGAGTGATTGGCTCTAGTACAAGTGGGAGATTGTTCGGAGCATGCCCTAGACCTATGTAGATTATGGATATTTTTGATGTATATGAACTCATTGTAGATACTGGGTCCTGAGATAGCTTCTAATCAGGGTTACCCAATGAAGATTATATTGCTCCAAAATAGCCAAATAACTAAAGCACAAGGCTCTCTCTCCGGGTTTTGTGTTTTCTAAGAAGAAAATTAATTCAAAGAAAAAATAAATTTTTTTACTGGTCTCATTCGGAATTTTCAATACTTTAAAAAGGGTCTCTTCTAGGGGCCTCCATTTTCTAAAAAATTAAAAATATACAAAAATTACAATTATTAAAAATTATAATAATTATAAATATATAAAAAAGAAAAAAAAGAGGGATTAATTAACTAATAGAAATCATAGAAAAATATATTAGATAAAAAAAATATTTAAAATAAGAGAGAGAGGCAGAGATAAAGGAGAGGAGAAAACCTAGAAGAGGTGGGTGGCACAAGGAGAGAAAAAAAAAAATTGAGCCAGGGAGAGAAAGAGAGGAAAAAAAGAGAGGCAGAGATCTTAAACAACACACACACGAAAGAGAGATACCAAGAAGAAAGCAAAAAAGAACAAACACACACACACATTAAACACACACACACAGAGCAAAACACAAAATCAAAAATAGTTTTTCTATTTTCCAGTTAAAATAGAGGAAAGGGGGAAGGAGAAGAGTGCTTAAAGTGCTTGATTCTTTTTATTTTGGAGCTAAAAATAAAACAAAGGGTAATATTCACTAATCTCTCAAACCCATTTTAAATTGCTATTAATTTTATTTTATAATAAATCTCATTAGTTTCTTCATTCTTTTTTAATGTCTTAGATCTCTTGGTTTTTAGCTTGTAAATGGATTTGTTTTTTTTATTTTTTTATTTTTTTTTCATTTTTTTTATCTCTGTGATATTTTATTCATCAATGCACAAAAACCCATTTAAATCATGTAAATATGAGCAAATAGGTTAATTGTTTTTTTTTATCACTATTCATCTCCTTCTAAACTCCTCTGTTTCGGGTTTCACATTCTATGATTTGGTTTTATATTTTATGCATTAAAATTTGTTCTTGCCTATTTGATGATTAATTTAAAGTGATTTTATGCATGAATAAAGTTTTTCCCTAATGATTTTGTTTTAAAATCCATTTTTGTTTTCCTTTGCTTTACTGGTGGCGGATCTGTTGACGAACAGACAGTGACCTACGGCTGTCAGAGGTAGCTCGTCCCACCGGCCTGGTCGGTCGGTCTCCGTCTACCCATAAACTGTCCGTCGCCTCATTCTCCTCCTCTCACACCTGTGCCACCCATTTGCGTTCTTGCGTATTTTCCATTTTTTGCAATGCATATTTCATCGTTCATGAGCCATTACTACAGTAAACTTGTGTAACAACCCAAAAAGGGCCTAGTCAGAATCTGCATGGTAAGTCAGAATATTTAGAGTACTTCAGTAATTTTAGCAAGAGAAAATTTGGATAATAAGGATTATAGTGCAAAGAATTTAATTAAGTATATTAAGAGGAGAAATTATAAGGTGTGCATGTGGTGTATGGAAGTAGGGTAATTGTTGGGATTAATCTAGTGTGGTTTGTGTGTATGGTGCCATGTATGTAAAGTATTTTTTTTTGTGAAGTTATTTAGTGGAATATGGGTTTGGTAACAAGGATGTGGATATTTATGTAGGAGATGATTGTGTGTGTGTTGTGTTTGGTGCATAGAAGGAATTAGTCAAGTTGGTTGTTGGAACTATTAGGAGCTTGACACTTGGCTTGGTGGGTGAGAACATTTAATGAAAAGGAAGAGAGAGGTAAGGGAGGGCAGATTTTGGATTAAGCTTCCCGTGGAAGCTACCCCTCTCCCCTTTGTTTCCATTTTTTCCCGTTCTCCCTACTCCCTCTTGCTTCTATTTTCTGTTCTCAACCCCTCTCTCTCTTGTGTTTTTCCTTGAGTTTTGAGTGGGACTTCCTGAAGTTTTGAGCTGGGTTTTTGAAGGTAAGTGCTTGGGGTTGGAGTTGGGTATCTTCATCTTCTTCTTATTCCTTAATTTCTGGTTTTGGATGTGTTTTGCATGGCTTAATTTAAGTGTGTTTTGATTGGGTTTGTGCAAGAATCGAGTGGCAAGAAGAAGAGTAAAGGCAAGGAGAAGGTTCAAGAGTGAAGATCAGCTGGGTTTTGGACTACAAGAGGTTTGGGAGCCTTGTTGTTGTGTTCTAAGTTTGAAAGTGTTTTTCCTTAATTTTTCCTTGGATCAGGTGTAATGTGTGATTGCATGTTATTAGTGATCTTGAGTGTTAATTTATATGTAATTGCATGTATGTGATTAATTGGAGTGTGGGTTTAGCATGATTTAAATTGTAGTGATTGGTATGTTAACTGGAGTGAAATAGTTGTGTTGGGTAAAGTGTGCTTTGTGTGTGTTTTTTATGATTAATTGTGATTTATTGTCCAAGTTGATGTAAAGTTAAGTGTATATTAGATATGAGCATGTTTTGTATGCATGGGAGCAACAAGGTAAGTGTTTGTGCATGATTGAATAAGTGTTTTGGAGGTTGAGTGTGTAGGAGAGCAGGAAAAATGCAGATTCTGGGCAAATCTGGGTTCTGTCGCGATCGCAACGTTGTTGCGAGCGCGATAGAGTGCGGATTGGTCCCTTGTTCCTGGAGAGCCCTCTGTTACGATCACGACACTGTCGCGAGTGCGACAGAGAGCTCGGTGGCCAAATCCTCAACGCGAGCATGCTGCCGAGCGTGCGCGCGAGGAGGAAGTAGCTGGTCTCTGTCTCGAGCGCGACAGAGCTTGGTTTTGTGTGAGTCTGCCGAGCGTGCGTCGTCGCGAGCGTGCCTCCTAGCGCGAGCCTGCGATGAGGTACCCTGTGTTCTGTAGCGAGCACGACGCCTGTCGCGATCGCGATAGAAGCCCTTCTTGTCTGCCCTATTTTCTGAATGTGATTCTTTTGTCCCACTTTGCACGGTTTCTCACTATTGCATGGTACATGATTGAGTTTACGTCTTGTTGACTTTATTATACTAGTGTCGTTGTAGTGAATTAATAGGATGTGGGAGTTTTGATTCGAGACTTGTGTAGTAAGTGTGTGATTGAGTGTGAGTTGTCAAGCCTGAAGTGTCAAGCTAGTGGATAATTAAGCATGCTTAAGAAGGGTTGGTGAGTGCAGCTGCCTGTGTCCGCCCCGTTTGGGCGAAGCGGTCGACCTCCGAGATGGTCATTTTCTGTGTAGTGATAAAATGTTTTGAGACTCCGGTCTCCCGCGTTACCTTCGGGTATTAAAATTATTTTTGAGGCTTCGGTCTCCCGTGTCGTGTTCCCGTATCCTCCACCAGTGAAATTCAGGCTATTGTGTGAAGTGTCTGGTATTGGTTTAGTGAAGTGTTTTGATTATTGCGTGATCTTGATTATGGTAATTGCTTCATGCTTTATGTTTTCAATTCTGATTTCATATGGTGATTCTTAGTACATATATGTACTTAATGAATTCTGTATATTGATGCATGTTTATATGCATGTGCTGATGCATGATATTGCTGCATAGTGTTCTGTTGTGTTTTGTTCCTCCCCACTAAGCGTTATCGCTTAGCACGGGTTCTTGTCCCATGTAAGTGACAGGTTTTTGGGAGTTTGCTCGTGTCACGCATCTGCAGGTCGTACACATAGGAGTAGAGCTGTTTTTGTTATCTCCTCCTGTAATTCTTTTTGTAAATGTATTATTTTTGGTATAGTAGCTCATGTAACTTTTTGTAAAGAATTATGATGGAATATCTTGGTTAATGTATATAAGTATGTTTAATTATTTATGATGTGATTTTCTTTTATTATTGTTAGTGAATGCTTCGCTTAGATCATGTATGTTCGTATGTTGTGAGTGAGCGTCGGGTAGCGCGCCCGCCGTCGCCCTTCCAATGGGGGCGGCGGAGGGGGTGTTACAACTTGTCTTCTTGCTTGGCCTTTTATGTCATTTACATATTTTATGTCATTTACACATTTTTGCATGGTGTTGGCAACCTGCAATTTTATGGCTTTTTTTTACATCTTTCCTTTCTATTTTGAATGGGTTTATGTTTTTGTCCTTTTGCTATCACATGCATACATTTAATATTTAATTTATTTGATTATTTACTTGGTTATTAATTTGTGTCATTTATTTATTTATTTATTATTATTATTATTATTATTATTATTTTGCATGGCTCACATCTACCTTTGTTCTTTTTTCTATTTTTGCATTGGCTTTGCATTTTTTGCCACTGTTGCATGCTTATTTGATTTTCTCACTCATTTTGTTTATTTATTTAATTTTCTTTGTTTATTATTGTCATTTATTATTATTATTATTATTATTATCATCATCATCATCATCATCATCATCATCATCATCATCCTATTTTTGCGTGGCTCATGTTTACATTTCTCCTTTTTTCTATTTTTGCATTGGCTTTTGGCCACTATTGCATGCTTATTTGCTTTCCCCACTCATCTTATTTATTTATTTAATTTTTTTGTTTATTATTGTCATTTATTATTATTATTATTATTATTATTATTATTATTATTATATTTTTGTATGGTGTTATTGCATGGCTTAGTTTTGCCATTGTCACTTTAAGTGTTTTTCTTTGGTCCTATTTCTTTTCCTCTTATTCTATTTTTTTGTCTTCTCTCATTTCTTTTTCCCATGTCTTTCACGTGATTGCATGCATAGTTTTGTTTTTTCCTTTGGCCACACACATACGGTGACATGCTTATTTGTTTTGTTTGTTCATTTGGCAATTTCATCTGTTAGGTTAACTAATAATAATAATAATAATAATAATAATAATATTATTATTATTATTATTATTATTATTATTATTATTATTATTGTTATGGTTATTATCATTATCATCATCATCATTATCATCATCATATTGTTTCATCATATTACTTTATTTTTGCATGGTTAGTTTTGTATGATTTTTTATTATCTTCGCATGTGTACTATTCATATGTCACATTAATGTGTTTAATTTAACTCATTTTATTTTTTACTTGTGTATTAATTTTTTTGTTTCTTCGTATTTTTATTGCATCATCAATCATTTATTTCTTTACAATTCATGTATTTATATTTGCTTGATTACTAATACGTACTTTCTTTATGGTTTATTTATTTTCATTGCATTACTAATTATTTGTCTCTTTTTGTTTTGTGGATTTAAAAAACTCATACGCATATGAGTTCTCCCATAGAATGGAGATTTAGGGGCTAGGATTCACGGGATTTGTAATTTCTCTATATACTTTACTTATTTTATTTTGTTATTACTTTAATTTGGATTTAGAATAATAATGGTTTTTATATACGTTAACTTAGAAATTCACATAAAGATCTGTACAATAATTAATTAGGCCTTTCCTAGTAAAATATGACCAATATCCTAATTTTTCTCCAATAAAATGTCACTCAAGAAATATTTAATTTTGTAAGTATATATACAGGAACCAATGTTCCCACTCAAATCAATATCCCATTTTATGTATGTATTTTATCTCTTCTATTTTTATTTTATTGGGGGTTGTATTCCGCCCTTATTTATTGTAAATTGATACCTTCATTTATCATTCTTTTTTATCTATTTTTTTGTATGGTTGCAATGTGCTTTAATTTAATTGCATGAATTGTGTGAGAGGAGGGATGGAAATTTAACTTAAAACTCATTTACAAACTTTAACCAAGGTACAAGTAAGGGTGATGTCCTAAACTCTGTCTGGGCTCAGGCTTCATGAGGTTAGATGACCCTTTCAATATTTTATTGGAAGGCGATTCCAAAATACTTTCTTGTTGCCCAAAATAGACACATACGCATGGTCTTAGGCTCAACGAGGCTAGATAAACTTTTTCAATATTTTATTAGGTGGCGATTCCAAAACACCTCTTGTTGCCCAAAATAAATGCACTCGTAAGTTGATCATCAGCAATCGAATTGGGGAATCCCATGTCCATTGTGAAGTGATAAATCTTTACGAGTTTAATAAACCTCTCTCAGACCCTAAAAGCGGGCCTCCAAGAGCCTACGGGGTTCGGCGCACATCATAGTGGCGACTCTACTAGGGATTTAGAGATATTGTCCCCTAAAGTACTTTAATTAAAATTAAATATAATTAAGTTTTTAAAGCTTAAAATTCTATCTCTTTTTGAAAATTGCTTTGCATTTATCTTAAAGCCTTAGATTTATGCTAGTTGGTCCCTTTCTCACCTCGATGCGTTCCTGAAGCACGACCCTACGTTCACTCAATGTAGAAAAGTGTTAAGGATAATCACCAGCCCAAGCCTTGTACCATTTGGTATATCAAATGGTGACCCGATCAGTCATTATGCTCATGATGAGCTAGACTCATTGGCAGGGATCATGCGTGGGTAGCCTTAAAGTTTTTTTTCGCGACTAAAGCCCATGTAATGACAAGTAGATACTTCCCCTAGGTAACATGAACCTTAGTACTGTGCTTGCTATGTGGACCATTACTTGTTGAATAAATTCAACCAAATTAAATGGTCACTCATCAAAGCCTTTCTACCTCAATAAGCCCATTTTAATTCTTAAATTGTTTGAATGCACAATGGCCAAAACTCATGGGTATGCGCTTTAATTAAGAGGTGTTATGATGCTTATTTTTCGTCGTGCACCATACGTGTCCATTAGGTCCCTTGATGACCTTGGGTTAAGCTCACCTAGGAAAGATACCGCATGAGCTCTTGTGTGGGAGCAATAAGGTTGGAAGGATTTACTTGCTTGTATGTGGTTGTAGATGCTATATAAACACGACCACGCATTGCATTTAACTCATGCTTCATCCTAACCCTTTGAATTTTTATAGCCATTATTGAGTCATCCAGGTGGTTTAGGGGATCTGACGGACGACTCATTAGAAATCTGTTGTTTGAACTGCCAGAGTTAGTGCCTATATCGGGTTCAAATTTAGTTTCAAAAGAAAAAAGTTTAGAATTTTCTTGAGAACAATCTTTAGGGTCAGTAATGGCAGATTTACCATAAGAAACGAGTGCTTTGACAGCACAAGATCTAGATAAAATACTTGAGGATTTTGAGAGGAGGATACTAGCCATGATGGGGAATATTACTGCTCAAATGGCACTAAATACCGGGCGACCACCTGTAGCTCCTGCTATGGAGCAAGTCAAATTGCCTACTATGGGGAGAGGCTCCTATAGCAACCATTACCGTAAAACAACCAGTCATTGAGCCTAGAGCAGCGGCACCAGCTGAATAGAGAAGGGTAAGGATTCCTAACGCAAAAGATGACTTCATAGAGGAGGAGGAGGATGAACCAGTAATTCCTCAGGCTATGATAAATAAGGTTCCCAAAGTAGAGGATGATGTGGTGAGGAAAATGGAAGAAAAGATTGAAGCGATTACAAGTTTACTATCAACCAGGAAAGGGATCAGCCCTAAAGATATGGATTTAGGTGATGAAGAACTATTGCCCTAGAGATTTAAGTTGCCAGACCTACTGAAGTTTAATGGTACTTTAGACCCTTCTGCACATATTCAGCAATATACCCTAATCATGAAGGGTATGGGGCTGACAAAGAAACAAAAGGTAGAGTATTTTTGCCTTAGTTTGATGGGTCCAGCAGTCGATTGGTTCCATGGATTAGATAGAAGGTCCAAAGAGGATTAGGATCTACTGATGGAGGAGTTTTTGAGACAATATGACTATGGAGGTAACGCTGAAAGACCTTGAGCTTTTGCAATAGAAGCATAATGAGTCCTTCCATAATTAGCTTACTTGATGGAGGAATCGGGTCATGGAGATGAAAAGGAAGCCCGATACATCGGGTCATGGAGATGAAAAGGAAGCTCGATACATCGGATCATATCAGGTTGTTAATTAAGAATACAACCCCATACTTGAGAGAAGGGCTTAAGATGAAAGGGCTTAAGGATTGGGAGTCCTTGAAAGATATAGCCATAAAAGCTGAAGGAGAATACTTGGCAAAGAAGGCTAGCAATGACAATTATATTCGAAGAAACTATGGGCTTCAAGGAGGAAATAAGTCGAGTGGTACTGGAAGTAGCAGTAATCGAGTTCGCAAGATAGCAAAAGTTTCAGCCATTGACGTGAGTCAAAGACAATACTTAAAACTTGGAAGATCAATATCCTGGGTTTTAGAGAGATTAATGAAAAAAGGGAAACTTCAGCCATTGCCAGCTAGGCCGACCAAGAATCATGGCCAACCGAACCATAGGGGGTACCAATATTGCAATTTTCACCAGCACACTGGCCATCTCACTGATTATTGCAGGACTTTGAGGGATCAAATTTAGAACCCGATTGACAATAAACAGATCTCTGACCCCAAAAAGAGAGAAAAGAAAAAAAAAGTTAGGTATAACGCTGTTCCCCTACCCGTTTTCATAATAAGTTCTAGTCTGCCTGAATGGTATGTGCTGAGGGACCTTTATGAAAATGACTATGTGGCTATTACTTGTCCCGACAAAGGGCCAATAAAGAGAGGCCTCAAGTTGGCATAATAGATTACTAGGATTTAACCAGTGAGAGCGAGGTAAGAAAGTCGACGAGCTTGAAGATTTGTGGGATTTTAAGGGTAAAGAGAAGGAGCAGAGAGTGCAAGCTGTCACACGGAGTGGGAGAGTGGTACCAGAAATTGAGAAACAACAGTACCCAATACCCCTAACTGTGGAGAAAGAGCTAGAGGAGAACCAAATTCTAAAGCAATTATAGAAGATGTCAGGTGAGATATCGATATGGGACCTGCTGAGACAGTCTCTGAGTCACAGGCAAAAGTTAGTGGAAGCATTGTGTGAATCTATAGTTGCTACCACCATTTCACCTACCGAGCTGCTAGATATGGTAAAAGGGGAGGGGGGGGGGTCTGGGGAGAATGTTGTCTACATTAATGCCGACTTACGAGTTAAGGGTCGTAATCACAACCGGCCCCTATATATCAGAGCCTAAATCAATGGCAAATACACAACTTGCATCATGGTGGATGACGGGTCTTTCATTAATGTATGTTCGCTGGTGGCACTATCTGCTTTCGGGATGAATGAGAGCATGTTGAGTAGATCTGATTTGACCATTACTGCCTATGATAATTCAAGGAGGCAAGTTGCTGGGACCTTTAAGGTGCAGGTAAAAATTGGTCCAGTTGAGACTGAAGCCGAATTTGTTGTCCTGCATATTCTGGCCAATTTTGTTGTGTTATAAGGGAGGCAGTGATTTTATAAGTTGGGAGGGGTTCCATCTACCCTCCACCAAATGATCAAAATCCCCTATGAGGGTCAAGTCGTGATAATTAAGGCGGCCAGTGATAATCAAGTATCGGATCTGGGGATTTCAACCAGCCTTTCAGCGGATTCCATGTGGCCATGATAAATGAAAAGATTGATTCAATGGAAAGCCCTCAGGTCGTTAATATGATGAAAAAGATGAACTTCCTCCCAGGAGTTGGTTTAGGCAAGAATTGACAAGGGCCTCAGGCACCCATCACCACAAGGGCCAGAAAGACAGAAGGGAGTTGGGTTATACGGTTAAAACTGGAAAGGACAAGCCAAAGAAGAAGCCTACAAAGATCCCTCATATTGCAGAGAGGTCGAGCCACAATGGATTGATGATAAGATCACCCCGGGCTTTGAGATCTTCAACGATATCTTTGATTGGTTTGAGTGGTTTCACACGTCTGCAAACAGAAGTTTATCAATCACACTACTCAACCATGGTTTTACATGTCGACAAGCTAACGTTTATCAATCACACAACTTAATCATAGTTTCACACGTTCACAAGATGATGTTTATCAATTACACAACTCAATCGTGGTTTCACAAGCCAACAAGCTAGAGAAAACTAATCACACCCCAATCATCAATAACAAAACGGAGGGAAGATGGCAGCCTCAGGAATGTATCTTTGTCTTTTTCTCTAAACTTTAGCTAACCTAACCATTAGTGAACTAGCTTTCCTAAAATTAGGGGCAACTGTAGACACTAGGTCCTAAGGCAACTTCTGATCAGGGTTACCCAATCAAGATTATATTGCTCCAAAATAGCCAGATAATTGAAGCACGAGGCTCTCTCTGCGGGTTTTGTGTTTTCTAAGAAGAAAATTGATTTTGAAGAAAAAAATAATTTTTTTAACTGCTCTCCTCCGGAATTTTCAATGCTTTAAAAAGGGTCTCTCCTTAGGGCCTCCATTTTCTAAAAAATTAAAAATATATAAAAATTACAATTATTAAAAAATAATAATAATGATAAATATATAAAAAAGAAAAAAAAAGAGAGAAAAAAGAGGGATTAATTAACTAATAGAAATTATAGGAAAATATATTAGATAAAAAAATATATTTAAAATAAGAGAGGGAGGCAGAGATAAAGGAGAGGAGAAAACCTAGAAGAGCGGGGGCAGCACAAAGAGAGAAAAAAAAGAGAGTGAGCCAGGGAGAAAAAGAGAGAAAAAAAAGAGAGGAAAAAAAAAAGCAGAGATCTTAAGCAACACACACACACGAAAGAGAGAAACCAGGAGGAAAGCAAAAAAGAACAAACACACACACACAGCAAAACACAAAATCAAAAATAGTTGTTCTATTTTCCAATTAAAATCGAGGAAAAGGGGAAGGAGAAGAGGGCTTAAAGTGTTTGATTCTTTTGATTTTGGAGCTAAAAAGAAAACTGAGGGTAATATTCACTAATCTCTGAAACACATTTTAAATTGAAATTAATTTTATTTTACAGTAAATCTATAATAACCCAAAATGTACCCTAGTAAGATTTGTAGTGTTAATTGCATTGTGAGGGCACAAGAGTAATTGTATAAGTATGGAATTATGGGTTAATAAGGATGTAATTGAAAAAAAATTATAGTATTTGAAGGAAGAATTAGATTGAAGGACTAAATAGGAGTTGGCTAAGGGATTAAGTGGAATTTTTCTTCGGGCTTAACATGTGGCATGAGGTGGAAGTGCCACTTAAGAGCCACATGCAATATAAGAGTGAGTGGAGAGGCAAAATCTATCTCCTCCCTCACATGCATTGGACTGGCCACCTATCCATTTTTTGTTCTATCTCTCTTATTCTTCATTTGGCTTTTCATTTCTTGTTGTTTTTCTTCTTCTTCGTTGGTTCTAAAGATTGAAGCTTTGGATTCGTTTGAAGAGGATTAAGTGATAAGTTGGAAAGGTAAGTGTGAGTATGGAATTGAAGCTATTTCCTTCTTCATCTTTATTCTTGGTTGTGATTTTGAGTGGGTTTGGTTAATGATTTAAGGCCATGTTTGCTTTCCTGTATAATACACGGGATAGCATAAAATAATACCCTCCAATACATTAAAGGGTATTTGGTTAATTTTTTTAAAAAATAATACATGTGTTATAAAATGTAGAGTTTAATTTTTTATCCTGCTTACACAGGATAAAATAACGGACACCTCCCCGTTGGGTTTATTTAATACAGTGTTTATCTTAATCTTCACTTTTTCTCATTTTATCTAAATTCTATTTTATTATTTTATTATCATTTTTATTTTGCGAATATATATTTTATGTGTCATAATAGTTTGTTAAATTTATTTAGTTTGAATAATAATAATAATAATAATAATAATAATAATAATAATAATAATAATAATAATAATAATAATAATAATAATAATAATAATGATGATGATGATGAAATTTATTTATTTTGACTATATGCATGTTGATTATATGTTGTTACAAGTTTGTATGAGAATGTTATTGGTATGTGATTACTTGTTTAGAATACCTTTTGGCTGGAATTAGTGTTTGATTGATAATTGAAGTCATGCATGTGAATATAGGAAAGTATGTGAAAAGTATGTGATAGAGATATGTGAAGTTAAGAGTTTGAACATGACGTTCAGGCTCTGTTGCAAGTGTGACAGAGTGCTTCGTAGGCTTGAGTTGCCAGGCTGTGTTCTATCATGAGCGCGAGCTTTATTGCGGGCGCGACAAAAGCCATTTCGGCATTCTGTCGCGAGTGTGACATCTGCCACAAGCGTGACAGAAGTGTAATGAGGTTCTGTCGCGAGTGCCGCCCAGTTAAAAACTATAAATACATGTTAATTGTTCTATTTTAGGTAAAATATTCTATTTTATTATGAAGTTAAGATATTCGCGTGTACTATATGAGTATGTAAACTAAATATGAGCATGATTAATGTATGTGGCTTTGGCATGTTAGATGAACAAATGTGTATGTATGATCTCGGTTTGTATAGTTAATATGTAATTGGAGTAGATGTGTAGTGGTTTGACAAGATAATTGAATAAATGTAAAGTATATGGTTTAGAGAATAAAGTTTATATGTAACCCTGAAGGATTCATAGTAGCGGATAAATAGGCATGCCTATAAAGGGTTAGAGTGTGCAGCTGCCAGAGTGACCCCGATTGGGTCAGTTTGTCACCTTTTAGAGTCTAGAGATTTAAGACTTCAGTCTTTTGATGTTTGATACTGTTTGTCAATATCTAGAGCACCCGTATCCACCATCGATGTGAATTCAGGCTATACTGTTGAATGATTATGACTGTACGAGAGATGCAATGATATGTATAGATTTGTGCTTGATTACATGATAAAAGTAGTGATATGTTATCACTTATAGTATATGAGGCGTGCTAAATCTAGAGATGTTATGCACATTTAGATGAACGTAAATGATAAAAGTAAGTTGATATATTAAATGTACATGTATATGACTATATGAGAGTAATAAGGATAAGCTATCACTTATTGTATGTGATAATTGTTAAAACTAGAGGTTATGTGCATGAAGAGTTATATGCTAGTGATATAGTTATGTTAATTGTATACTTGTTTGGAGTGTTTGTTATTGAATGTTAATATATGATAAGCATGAGTACTATTCATATGCATATTGTGTAATGTTTGTGACTTCGTAAGAAGTCTATTTGCTTTTGTATATCCCCATTGAGCCTTCGCTCAGCACGAGCGTTTTTCCGTCTAGGTTTGCAGGTTTGGGTATAGAGAGTTGTGCATCTGCAGGCCATTAGCAGTTGAAGCGTGGAGTTTTTGTATGTGATAGGATTCTTTTTGTATCGAACGGTATAATAATGATGTAAAGAATGTTAAATGAAAATTTTATAGAGAATGTACATGTAATATGAAGGATAATGATATTACGTAATACAAGTAACTTAAGTTTGTTTATGTATTATGGTTTAGGTAATTATATTTATTGGAAGTGAATTGCATGATTTTTCGCTTATAATGTTTATTGATATGAATAGTATGCACAGTTTGTATGTGTATGTGCGTGTAGCGACTCCGGTATCCTCCAGGGGGTATTGGGACGATATAAAATCTCATTAGTTTCTTCATTCTTTTTTAATCTCTTAGATCTCTTGGTATTTAGCTTGTAAATAGATTTGTTTTTTTTTTTATCTCTGTGATATTTATTTGTAATACCCTTACACTCGTCGTACCGAACGTACGCTAAGTTAACTCTTGTAACTACCATGATTGTTTGGATACTGATAAATATTCAATTATTGCAAAAGCAAGTAATTTTTTTTCCATTATTATTTCACCATACCCAATTGTATATTCTTATTAGTTATACTTAAGCAATCAACTTAATGATCATAGGCATTCTTTAACAAATAACCTATAAATGCCCTATTTTACTATTCATTTAATTAAAATTTCGACAGCATAATGGTAGTTTATCTAATCTACTGTAACACCCCGTTACCCCCGTTGGAAGGATATCGGAGCGCCACGCGCACAAATCACATACAAACTCAAATAAGTTAAGATAATAATTACATTTAATTAAAAGATACCAAATCCATAATTAACCATATAGTTTTTACAAAAGGGATTTGTAAAAGATAAACATTTACAAATACAAAATCATCCTTAACAAAATTACATTTTCCAAAATCAGTTCCCAAATACCAAAAATACAGCGAAAGACACAAAATAAACTCCAACTACAGACTTCTAGTGGCCGATCTGCAGATGTCTGACTCCAAAATGATCCTGCCACCTACACGGGAAGAGAGCCCGTGCTAAGCGATAACGCTTAGTGGGGAGGAACAACACATGCATGTACATATAATTGCAATAAACATATATATGTAAGCTTAATAATAACAAAAGCATAAACATATACTGTTCATGCATATAACAATTATTCATCATACTCAAGTACATCCAAATTTAACCATTCATATTCGAATACAAATATTACATTTCATCATGTCATAACGCATATACACATACATGTAACATATATTCATTTCGTATAAATAATAGCTTCATATAACGAACTTGTATAATAACTTCAAGTAATAGCCTGATTACTCGCTAACTAGTGGATACGGGTACCAATGATACTAATAGGACACAGTATCCCAAGCATTTGGAGACATGGGTCTCAAAACATTTTCTTATATTTATGTATACCCGAAGGTATACCGGAGACCAAGGCCTCAAACATCTTATATGATCCAAACGGGGCCCGCATGTAACAAATAACATATAGCAGCTGCACACACACCCAGACCCTTGATAAGTGCTTATCTATCCACTAACTATGACTACCAGGTTCAAATAACAACTCAATCCTGATCAAAAATAATTATCATATAACTGAGGATAAATCAATTATAATCATGTTATTTTATAAATACATGTATGTTGGTCAAACTCAGAAACATATACATCATATATAAGTCTCAATATGAACATATAACTCACGATTAAATAATGCATGTACATATAAATTGTATGCATTTAATTCATATACGATCTTATTAATCATGTTATTTTATTAGTTAAATTACCAATCTTAATCATACTCATAAATTTTTCCCAATGATAACTACTTTTATAATCATTTTATAACCCCTAATCAAGCATAATATGTTAAGGAGAAAGGTAGGGGATTTATCCATGCCAACCATGGGCTAAAAATGAAGAATAAAAGGCTTTATATGTGTTGTTCTGTCGCGAGGTCGCGACTCTGTCGCGCTCACGACAGAATCTCAGCTCAGGTGCCTTACGAGACTGGTTTTCACTCCAAACTTGCATCGCAAAAACCGACCTCTAGACCTCATTTTTAGGCAAAGTGGTCTTCTTAACAATTGTTCCGCTACGTCTTATCTTTCAAATGGGACAAGTTTCAGATAAATTGGATTCCTAAATTAAGAGATATATGTTAAACACTAAATACTGTTCAAATGAACCCAGCTAGACAGAGACACGTCCGGTTTTTTCCATTTTTAAGCCTCTTAGAGACAGAATTAATTTATGGTCTCTCTTAGACTTTTAAAGGTACAGAAGTCATGGTTCAAAAGGAGCGACAATAATTCAATTTGGATTTGTAAAACTCCAAATATGGTCAAAAAAATACACAGAGGTCCAGTAACAAATTAAGCAGAAAATCCCTTAAATTAGTGTTCAAGCCCTAGCTAATGTCTCATGACAATTAACCAACAATTCCAACAGAATTCAACTATATATCTCATCTATATCATCTATCAATTAACACATATTCACACACAAATTCCATATGCATATAATCACACATCAAATGAACAAACTTACACACAAACACATATAAGCAACCAAAGCTCCCAAACCTGATATGGAGCTCAAACTCCCACTGTAAACTTCAAGCCCCTAACTTTCCTTTTCCTATATCCTTCCTCTTCTCTTCAACAGCTTGTATGAACCAACAAATAAACCGCAATATCAACCCAATAAAATAGCAACAAAAATCGAGAAAGAAGGAGAAGATAAATATAGTAGCTTACCCTGAAAACTCAGCTCTTAACTCTTTAAACACAACTCAACTTGCAGAGTATTAAAACATGTAAAACCCATAGAGAAGCAAGGAAGAATGAAGAGAAGAAAGAGGAGAAACGGGACAGCCAAGGAAAAAAAAATGAAACCAATTTCTGCCTCTTCCTCTTTCTTCTTTCAATTCCTCAACATGCACACTATCCACTTGTCATATTCTGATTGGACCCCCAATTCCACTAACTACTCTTTTTCCAACAGCTCCTTATAATTACTAATAAATCCTTGTCAAAATACTTTTTACTCACAAAATAAAATCTGCTAAATAAATAAAAACAATACTTTTAATTCCTTTCAATTACATCCTCTTTTCCAATATAACTTACCCAAATGCTCTTATTTCTCTTGCATAAATAACCACAATACTCCCAAAGTCCAATTATCTTACTAATTCCAACTAGGCCACTTTTGTGGTGTGACATCTACGCTCCTGTAAACCAAACAATTCCATAGCCCATCATGGGCACAATAATTCATATAATATTTTCCATACATAATATAAGCAACATCTCAATTCAATTCAATCCTGTAACTCTCACCCATCATACATACTACATATGCATACCAAAGCAAAATAAGCTAACTACTTAATTACAATTGTTTAATACAAACTCTTCATTACAATAGTATCCTAACTATCTATATAGTGTACATGCTATCAAGAAATGGAATTCAAGTTATCCAACCCCAAAAATTTCATCTTTGTTGTCTTCTTATCGTGACTCCCATCCAACATTAATCTTTTGGAACACTCATATTTATCGCTTGATTTCTATCTTTTGAACTGCGCAAGGATAAACCATACTGCTATGCTTTAAGCTTAGTGGTGACTACCAAATTTACTTATCCAATACTAAAAATATAAATTATTCATAAAGTTACACTCACATATACGTGCTTAAAAGTCTTGCACCAAAAATCATTAATTAACACCTTATAGTATTCATACAAATAAAATGAATTTACACTTACCTATTAAACTTGACTATTCTCTTTGTAACACCCCCTACCCATATGTAGGCATACCCATCCTCAAGGGGTGAGGAGCCGTATGAGCTGGGTGTATCACCAAACCGATAAAGATACGAAGCATACATTCATACATAATAACCATACATCATTACGGGGAAATTAAAACCTTCATAAGCATCAGTATGATCAATCATTACAATAGCGAAATTCGTTACAAAAATGTTCTGATCAAAAGTTAGAATAAGATAATTACATAACCCAAAAGTATATAATTGCGGAAGCTTTACAAAATAATGGTATAAAGAGAGTTCCGATACAAAAGAATCAACATGCTATCAAAAATAAAGCCCTAATACTAATCCCTCTGTGTTGGCTTGACGGGCGACGACTCTCCCAAAAGAATATCATCCTCCGCACCTACACGGATAAAACACCGTGCTAAGAGATAAACGCTTAGTGGGGAAAAACACAAGTACTATGGACGGCCATTCACAATGGTCGTCGAGGCATAACACAGTCACAATGGTAAATGCAGATAATCATAGCAAGTAAATATACATTCTTGCATATAAAAGCCATACTTTCGATAACATAAGCTCACATCCATACTCACATTCATAGTTACATTAACTGATCATTCATCTCATTATCATACTCATTCAGATATCACATTCGTATAATCACATTGGAGCAAACTAGAGAGAATAGAACACCTGCTGACTCACAATAGTGGATAACGAGTATACGGACAGTACCTTATGGGTACGAATCGAATACTGACAGTACCTTACGGGTACGAATCGAAAACCATTTCACTTTATCAATTACAAAACATTTTACTGAGGGGACCTTAAATAAGATCCAAATACTGAGGGGTTCGCGAAGAACCAAACGGGGACCTGATCGGGGTCCAAACGGAACTGAGGCTGCAGCTTAAGACTCTATTAGGCATGCCTAACTATTCACTTACTTGACTCTAGCAGGTTATGCATCATTCAAATCATGTTTTCAAGAGTAATACATAATTATACTCATATTCATATCAATGAATCATAAATAAGACATGCATAACCCAATATCATTCAACAACCTATAATCATGCAATATCGTATACCTTACTTATTATTTGGCTAAGTTAAAATACCCATTATATCATTTGCACATTAAGAATACATAAATGAGGACTAAAGAACTCAAAACAGAAGAAAAAGGATTGGAAAGGACCCAAATACGTTTGATAAAAACAGAAGGGACAGGGGCTAGAGGGCCACGAGTCTTGCTGAGGAGCACGATTTGTGCTCCTGGAGACTTGAGGGGCACAAGTCGTGCTGAGGAGCACGACTCGTGCTGAGTCCCTCAGGCATGAGCACTACTTGTGCTCATGCTCCCTGCCAGAGCACGTCTCGTGTTCTAGAACACGACTCATGCTCTGGCTCTCTCACTGCTCCCTCCAAGGTGTAAAAGAGAAGAAAAAGAGGAAGAAATACTCACCAGATGAACACGACTCACACCCCCAAGCACGACTAGGACAAGCACACAGACATCAAACAAAGGAAACGAAATCATGGAAGAGACAGCTAACGCAATTTTCCAATTTTCAAAACCCTAACGTCGTGAAATTCACCCAGAACCCAGAGTTCCCAGAAATCATCCCAACTCAAATCCAAATCATTCTTACCTGGAATCAGCTTCCTCAAGCATGCAAAAACCAATATAAATAATACAAAATCACTTCCTTAACAATTACCCATCCAAAACAGATATTAACTAAATCAAAACTTTGAAATATTAGAACTCAGAAAATTAACAGTAAGCTCATTCTAACATAAATCTCATCCTCCTCATCCTCAAGGTTCCAATCCTCATGCATTAACCACAATCAAAACCCATTCATTCAAATCGCAACATGCATTATCAACACAGCAGATTGCCAACAAAAGGAGCAAACACAATAAGAACACAAGAAATGCAGAAATTCCCAAACCTGAAAATCTGAAGCTCTAATCACTTAGTTCCACTACTCCCTGCCTTCTCTTTTCCCTTGGGATCGCGAGGAGGCTCAGCTAAGTACGACACACCAAAGAACACCCAAAATACAAACCCTAAGTTAAATCTAAACCCAGAAATCAAGAAGAAGAAGAACAAGATGAGCAAATGTAGAGAACTTACTAAGATAAATGCAAGATGTGATCAATTTCCACCACCAGAAGCTTGAATCCAAGTTCGGGCATACAAAAGAAGAGCTAAGAGGAAGAAGAAGAAATGGAGAAGAAGAGAACGGGAAAGATGAAATTACTGCCTTTCCCTTCCTCTTTCTTCTTTTACTTATCCTTCTTCTTAACCCTAGACACTTGGCATCTCTCTAGTAGTGGATATTAATCACTCACACCCAACAGACATGCATACATTGCACACTATACAATCCCAACTTAAAACACCCTAATAGTGTGTGAGTAAAGCACACAACCACCACACCATTACTCACACCCTACAATGGTATGCTCATGCACCCACAAACATATCCCAACTAATACACACCTTAATACCATACATGCATCCACATACTAACAAAACCCTTAAAACATACATTTCTACCCAAAATACCCTTATGACATGCCAAACACATACCATGCATGCACACACAAATGGGCTCATACTACTAGGGGGCAAACGGGGTGTGACACTCTTAGTTCATATAAGCCTTCAATTACGTTCATTTCATTTTCCTTTTCATAATTTCATTTAAGAATGTTATTTCCAATCAATATATCATTTATTGTTTAACTATTTACTCTGCATCATCTTTAGATTACATTTTCCTCATGTAGCCAAGTAACATTGCATATATAAAAAAAAAATCAACATACATAGGCAAACAATTTAAACTTTATAAGACATATTTAATCTACAGTCTTCTTATATAGTTTTATTGTTTGTCATTTGAGCATATTACATTACTCTTTAAACTATATACCTATCACATATATAACAGCTCACTACTTAAAATTTACATTTTACCTTTTAGTTATTATTTTATTTCATGATTATTAATTTATCTCTTAGTTTATACATTTAATTTATAACTGTTATTTTATTACTTAAGTTTATTATTTCGCCTTCTAAAAATTATCATTTTGCTACTTAATTTCTCTTATCATCATTAAATTACTTCTTGTTCCTTTAATCCGTATTTTACTTACATAATTACCATCAATGTCCTTAGTCTATACATTTTTTCTGGATTTACATATATGTTATTTAAAATTCAGTAATTTACCCTTTAAATTAAATATCTATTTTATACTTTAATTTACTTTTATTAACTATTAACTATTAAATTAGCATCTCATTCTTAGATTGATCATTTATAGTTTATCTATATAAATTCCATAATAAACACAGGTACTTCGCACAATAAAACAATATTCCTAAACAAACAAGCAAGGTTTCCCAAAACATTTATACTCAAATTCCCAATTCAATAACCTAAATCTTAATATATATTGATTGTATATAAAACATTCTTATCAGGTGTCACTTTATAAATTTCACGAATTCCAAAACAGTCACTGTACATATAATATGGCATTTAATTTCCCATTTTGACATTAGTAATTATTTTATCATGCATCTTATTCTATAATTACTACTGACAGATATGCATGTATATTATACACATTGGTGGTCATGAAGTTCTTATGCATAAATAAAACCCCCTCACAATGCTATTACTAATAAAATCAATTACCAATAACATTTCTTTAATAGAGTTATCATTTTTCATTTCTTTTCATTAATATGCCCCTAGTATAACCCAGTAGAAATCTATGGACCGGATATACGGGATGTGGACTCCGCAGGACCAATACAGTAAACAGTAAGTGCAGTTTAGTTTAGTAATCAGTGACGTACAGTAAACAGTACTCAGTAAAAGTAGACTATCATTAGCACTACCAGAGAAAGAGAGTCGTCATGACTTAGACCGCGGTATAAAGTTCCTATGGCTAGCCATCTATATCCCGAGCTAGATTAACTACCAGATTACTAAGCACAATATATATTCAATCTATGCCACTCTACTTATTCACTGATATACCATGTTCACTTATGTCACTTTTCATTTCATTCTTATTCTTCACTCATGCACTTAGGGTTATATACTTGTATACGTTATATACAATATTATTTGTATAAGCACATATGCTTACACATTTCACTTTCTCTTGTACGTAGCATATTCACATATATAGTTTCATATCCATCCATATATAAATTCCATTACTTATTTCACTCATTACTATTGCATTGCTCTATTCTACTATTGCATTGCTCTATTCTTCTTCTACTTCTTCTTCGTCTTCTTCTTCTTCTCCTCCTCCTCCTCCTCCTCCTCCTCATCATCATCATCATCATCATCATCATCATCATCATCATCATCATCATCATCATTATTATTATTATTATTATTATTATTATTATTATTATTATTATTATTATTATTATCACTAATATCTTTGCTATTATCATTATCAACGTTTTTATTTTTCTAATTTCAATTTCACTTCATTTCTATGTACACATAACCATAAGCATCTCAATTCATCAATTTTTACATTTCGTATCATTCGACCATATCTCATTTTTGGCTTGCAATATTTATTTTCCTTTCACTTAATATAATGCCATAATTTAACTAATTATAAATTAATTTATTTATTAACATATCAATTTAGCTTCCCATACCATTTACATGTCATACCATTTACATACCTATATGTAACTAACACGTAATTATCCACAAGTCTACCCATTATGCACCCAAAGATTCAGTTTCATATTCTTCATGCTTAATTCCATCCCAATTTTTTAGATTTACACTTAATTACATTTTTTTTCTAACTTAGTTCACATATACCTATATGTATAATGTGAATTTCACATAAAATAAACAAGTTTAAGTATCAAATTATCCATTTGAACATCCTAAGTCTTCTAATTATCACTAATGACTATTTTTATTTATTTTCGTTTCAGGCATAAATTCACTAGAATCACTATCTTACACAACTTCTGCATCTTATAATTTCCTACTTACCTAAATACCATTTTAATATACCACATTGACAATTAAAAGCCAATAATTGAACATAATATGGAAAAGAAAATAGGAGATTTCCTAATCAACTAACTATCTGCACAGTTTCCATACTCAATAATTCCTACTCTTCTGCACATAAATTGACAAACCAATCAATTATTAAACATTAATAACCAACCAACTTAATTATCAAACTAAACATACACAACACAGAACATAAACTTTCCGCAAATCAATTTTGTTTATTAAAAATCATATTATAAAAGTAAATTTAGCAGTCACGTACCTATTGAAGTCGAGATTCCCCAAACAAATTCAACTTATTTATGTCTATCCCCATCGACGGAGACTCACCGGAGCCTCATTGGAGATGCACCACCGTCATCAGAGGATAACTGAAGGTGTCAGGACTCCGTTTCTAGTGATCACGCACCCATCCGCCGCGTCGTTTTGCCGAAATCACCGTCGAAAGCTTAGTTCACTCCAATGCCGATCTCTTCATTGCCGATGAGTGAGGATGATCCATGGACACTAGGAGATTTGCCTGACCACCAGGATTCCCATGGTTCCGCTCGTGTTGCTATCCGACATCGGAGCTAGCAGAAAAATAGAGAAGAAGCTCTTGGCATACCATTTTTTATCTCCTCATCGGCAGTATGTGGGAATGATCGGTAGGTGCCAGAAGAAGCGCTTGCTCGCCTAAAGTCCATTAGCACTGTCCATATTGCCACCCAATGTCGGTGGTGGCCGAAAAAAGGAAGAAGAGCATTCAATTTTTCTTGTGAAAAAAGGGTAGAACGCCAGGAAACTGCGGCTGAACGGGGAGCGAAGGTGGCAGAGCTGGCCATTGCAGCAAAGGATCCCGATTAGTTACCGGCACAGGTGGTTCCTCTCCTGCCTTTCAGTCGTGTGCTCTCTCTCTCTACCTCCTTTCCCATTTTTTGTGTTTCCTTTTATTCTTTTGTGCCCAAGCTTCATTTCCAAAACACCCAATATTAACTTATATGTATATTTATTTAATTATTTTTACCTACTTGTTTACTTAAATACACATTTATATATTACCATTTATTTAACTAAATTATCCAAATAATAAATTATATTTTTAAAGAAAATTCCAAGTATCACAGTTCAAAAGTTAACCTTTGCAAAATTTTCAGCGTGCCAAGTTATTATTAGCAATACTAAAAATTTTGGGGTGCTACATTATTCATCAATGTACAAAAACACATTTAAATCATGTAAATATGAGCAGATAGGTGTGACGCGCACCGGAACCTAGCAGAGGCCCTCTTTGAATCCGCTCTTAGGATTTGAGGGATTGGTTCGTGTCTTTTTGATCTTGGGCATCGTGAGACATTTTGGACACCTCATTTCCAATAAAACATTGAAAAGGATCATCTAGTCTCACAATGCCTTTAGGCACCTTTGAGCTATTTTGGAGTCGCCACCCAGTTTACAAGAAACTGGGAAAGGTCTCTAACCTCTATTGGTCTAAACCAGACAAGGTGTTCGGAACTTCACTCTTATTAATGACCTAAATTTTATAAATGAGTTTTTAAGAAATCAAAATTCCATTTCTCATCTCACACGATTATGCATTAAATTTAAAGCGCATTCATACACGTAAAAAAGTGATAAATAAATAAAAAATAAATAAATAAATTACAAAATTAAAATTTGTACAGAATAATCCCCCAAAATAAATAATAGAAACACATAAAGGAAAATGGGATAGAACAATCACCCAAATAAAAATATAAATAAACAAAGTAAATAAATAAATAAACACATAAAAAAGATTAAAATACAACATACATTAATCGGGTCATTTATTATATAGGAACATTGGTTCCATTTTTATTAACTTAAAAAATAGAGAACTATTTTTTTGGGTATTGATTGAGAAAAAAACTAGGATGAATGATCCCATTTTATGAAAATTAGTTCTCTATTTGAAAGTGAGGTTTTATTGGCTAAAATAGGACATTGGTCCAATTTATTAGGAAAAGTCCCAAATTATTATTTATCTAAAAAACGTGATTTTCCGTAATACGGATAATAAAAAATACATTTTACATACAATACATAAAAAATAATATAAATAAAATAATAAAATAAACACATCAATTAAGATGCAAACCCTAAGTTTGATGGTTTTTAATTCTTCGATCCTCCAACTCGTGCGCGAATACGACTCGCGAGACAAATAATTTTGAGACAATAAAAAAATAAAAATAAAATAAAATGTTAGTAAAGTAAATTAAATAATTAATATGAACAAATAAATTAATTGAATAAAATCAATTGAATAATATAATTAATTAAGACAATTAATAAATCAATAAAATAATAATTATGAAACCAATTAAACATAAACAATTAAATATAAAAAAAAAGATACGGCAAGACAGGACAAAAGAGAAGTAAAAACAAGAAAGAAGAAGGCCAAAAGAAGAAAGAAGAAGGCCAAAAGAACGGGGCAGTGAAGAAAAAACACAGCTGTGTTTTCCAAAGGAACACAGCTATGTTTTTCAATAAGCTGTGCGCGCGCAGCATAGAAACACAGCTGTGTTTTTCTCAGAGCACAGCTGTGTTTTTGCTTTATCACGTAAAACAGCCCCGCTCCAATAGAAAAACATTGGTTTTGATTTTAAAACATTAAATCAACAGATTCAAACCACATAACATACATTTCTAAAGATAAAACGACTTAAATTAAATGAATAAACATGAGCAAAATTAGATAGAATCCAGCAGGTAAACAACTTAAATAAATTGATGAAGAAATAACTATGAACACAACTAATATCCAACCACATCAGCAATCACGATTATTAATGAGAGACAAAATAAGCAGAGAAGCTAAAGATCAACTAAATGAATTAAGAAGGAAACACGCAAGATAAAATAGAGCAACTTATGAAGAACAGCTGATGAAAGAAAGGCAGAATCACTAAAGAAGGGAAAGGGGAGCCAGATGTGCCAGACTCGTGCATCCTTACACGAGTCATGCAAGAAGAGCACGACTCGTGCACTATCTGCACGACACGGACAGAAAGGGGAGGGGAGCTTGGCAAGGAAAATGATGCACGACTCACACGAAAAAGATAAGACTCAGACAGGGAGAAGCAAGGAGCACGACATGTGAAGCTTGAGCACGACACGGATGATGATTCACGACTCGCATAGAGAAAGCAAAAACCAGTTCAGATGAACGGGAAAAACAAGGGCAAACAAAGGGAGAAAAATAGCTTAAAAAAATAAGATCAAAACTTACAAAATATAGCAGCTTACATACATACATATCCATAATAACAACAAATATATAATAAACAGGTTAATGGAATCAAACGAGAAACATGTACAATATATTCAATGAACAAAGCTTACTGGTTCAACAAAATGAAGAAGAAGAAATAAACAGGAAGAAAGAAAAAAAAAGAAGAGAGTAAGAAAATAAAAATGGCTAGTGTGTATTTACCCTCAGATATTTACGTTAAACTGCAAGTGAAGCTTCTGATTTCCTCGTTGCTTTTTCTTGAAATTGAAGTTAAAAAAACAGAGACTATAAAACTTTTAGTGGAAGTTACGTTCAAGAGAAAACCAAAACAATGGATTTTCAAAACACTCAAAATTTCTTTCCTTTTAGCTCTCAAAACAATCCCAAAGTGTTTTTTCCAGCTTTCTTTTCTTCCTCGTTTCTTTCTTCCTTTCCAAGCTTTTTACTCTCTGTGTTTTCTTTTCTCGCTAATTCTTGCTCTCCCCCATAATTCTTCCTCTCTCCTTTGTTTCTTATCCTTTTCTTTTTATATCTCAAAGGAGATTAAAATCTTTTCTTTCCCCCAAATCTAGCCATAAACCATCATTTTCAAACCAAATCTGCTGAAAAATCGGAAGTGGGACGTGCTGAAAGCATGGGGCGCGTGAGGCAGGTGAGATTTTCATCTCATCTATGAAACGGGTCTCACGTGGTGAGGCTGCATCTCACCAACGTGAGATGGGCCTCATAACGTGAGGCTTCATCTCACATGGGTGAGATGGGCCTCACCCCCACAGGCCCCCATCAAGCCCCCAAACTTTTTTTTTAAATAAAAATAGAAAACATGTTTTTCGAGGAAACCATCACTTCGATCTGTCTTTTGCCTATGAACAGGCATCATTTTCATTATAGGGTAACTTCGGTCTGAGCTGCCTTAGGACCCGGTGTCTACAGTTGCCCCCAGTTTTGGGGAACGTAGTGCCTGGGTGCCTAGGTGAGCCAAAACTCAAAGAAAGAAAGAAGAAGCGAATACCTGAGGCAGCTACCTTCTTGGACTAGATGATGCACCGAGGCTGCTCCAGACTTACAAAATGCGAGGGTTGCTCTCTGAGCTGCACCGAGTCTGCTCCAGACTTATAAAGTGCGAAGGTTGTTCTTTTGAACTGCACCGAGCCCATTCTAGGCTTACAAAGTGCGGGAAGTGCTCTCTTGGATTGAAATGATTTGAAAAAACTTAATGCTCTGAAGAGATCGGGGATGTTTTAGAAGAAGGATTTAAGGGATAATGCTCTGAAAAGACTGAAAATGCCATGGAAAAGGACTTAAGGATAATGCTCCGAAGAGACTGAGAATTCCTTTAAAGAAGGAGTTAAGGATAATGCTCCGAAGAGACTGAGAATGCCTTTAAAGAAGGACTTAAAGATAATGCTCTGAAGAGACTGAGAATGCCTTTAAAGGACTTAAAGATAATGCTCCGAAGAGACTGAGAATGCCTTTAAAGAAGGACTTAAAGATAATGCTCCGAAGAGACTGAGAATGCCTTTAAAGAAGGACTTAAAAATGCCTTGATAAAGGACTTAAAGATTTGAAAAACTTAGAACGCTCGAAAGAGACTTGGAATGCCTTGAGAAAAGGACTTAAGAATGCCTTGATAAAGGACTTTACAAGCTATCGTATGATTTCAACTTGCGCATGTTTCTTCTTGACTTCATTATGCCGAAGCTATTGCTTGGTTTGGCTTTTTCCTGTAAAGCTATCAGCACAAAGGCATATATAAAAGATTGTGTGTGCATAATGTGCGTGAAATGTATACATAAAGCTATATACATGAAACATAAACAAATGATTAATGTACAAAATTATGTGTACACAACTATACACGTGAAGGATTGAATGCACGTGATATACTAGAGGATATGCAAACGATCTATGCATGCGAGATGCAAAAATGGATAGACCACATCTTAGGTGGTCAAGAGATTCGTTGAGTGTACTGCTCGGCTGCTCACATTGTCTGATGATCCCAAGGATCTTAGAAAAGCATCGTCTTGGATTTAGGGATTCTGACCCATAGTCTTTTTAAAGAGAACCGTCCCGTGCACATCTTTGCCCCTCGGTTAATGAGCATTCTGCCCCCAAAACTTTAACTCGTGTCCTGCGCCATATGCCTAAAGGGAAGTTATTCGAAGTAATGCCACCTTATCACTCCAGGCTTCAAAAGTCATTATTTTAAAGGTAATGCGTCCCTTGTGGATTTTCACACTAGCTTTTCTTAGCGAGAAATGCGTCCTTTCGGATTTTCACATAACCCTGTGCCTTATTTTTGCCTGGAATGGACTCAACCCAATCCAACGGCTTTTCTTTTTTTTTTTTTTTTTGGGTAGGAGGAGGATTTATCACATGAAAAATTGTTATTACTGCCTTAAGACTTGCTCGAACATATGTCCTCATGCCTGCAACAGGTTTCTCTTAACCATTTAATTGCATGTTTATGCCTAGCTTATGCATGCATTTCTATCTACATGCACCATATAGCAATAAGAATGACCGTGACTAGACATGTGATACAAAAACACTAGTTTTGTTCAATCTCAATGAGTAACACCTCAGGTGCATTCGACTCCTATTATCAATCAGCCCTCTCGGGTTTTCATGATTGAATATTTTCTCTCAGATCTTAATTTTTTCTTTGAACGTGGATTCGAGATGCAATGTTGGGGACGAGACTTAATTCAAATGCATGAAAGCACTCGTGGCTCCCCACTTGAAGCTTAAGAAACACCATATGCCTATTCGTACATACCAAACCTTAATAGAAGGTCATCTTTGCTAATTGGATAAGACCGAACCAAGAATCAAGAGGTCTTACTTTGGTTGCAACGTTAGGCTTAGGTAGATGGCTATCAAAGAAGGATCAGCTAGAGAAAAATGGCCGCAATATTTACTCGACTAATGGGTGAACCGTTCTCAGCTCAATTACATATGCAAAGGTATTCTTAAATTTGGGCTTGATAACATTTTAGCTCATCAAGATTAGAATAACAATTAAAAAGATAATCGTTGAAACTCGTCAAGTGGTTACTATCTTGAGCTCTATTTTTTTATATTATTATTTTTTTTACTTTTTTATATATTTTTTATTTATTTTTATTTTTATTTTTATTATTATTATTTTTTTTGAGAGCTCATATCTTTTGCGCATGGTTAAAACCCTCTTTCCGAAATGTAAACTTATCCTTTTCAGGGCAATTTTTGATAACCCAAAGAATTGTCAATGATGTATATCTGTTCTTACTAGAGCGGCCATTTTTTTAAGGGGAGGTACAAATCATTTTAGGCAAAGGATGTTTCAATATGTGTAACAAGAAAATCGGTACGCATTTAGTATACTAGCATAAAGGCTCAACGGGCTAGCAAAGCGATTGCGAAATAAAGGTAGAAAACAGTCATTTAGAGAGCTATACAAAGAAGGGCTGCCTAAATCATTTTCTAGGTTCCGTCTTATCCAGGGATTGCTTTAACATGTAATCAGAAAGGTTCTAGTGCTCTTTGTGAATTTTCATCCAATCCCCTAATTGCAACTAGTTTTTTTTTCTTTTTTTCTTTATTTTTTTATCTCACTTCAGGAGTCAACTTGGATGCAACAAAGATTAGTATTTATTAAAACTGAATGAAACAATGCTTATTAAACCAATGCCTTAATCACGATTATCACTTATACTTGATGCAATAAGATATGACAATGCATATATAAGAAAAGCCCATATTATTAAAATAGAAAAGAGAAACAAGTGCACAGTTTAGGAATACACTTTAGAAAAGGAAAGGCATTGCAACATCTTTAATGCTTTCTTCCATCCTCCAGGCTAGGTACCAATTCTTGTATGCGATCTCTTAGAGGACGACAATAGTCTATTCTATGCCCCATGTACTGGTGATATGCACAAAACCAGCCTATTCTGTGTCTAGGCTGGCCTTGGCTTGGGGCAGGCCCAGCTGGCAAGGGTTGTAATTTTCCTTCCTTGATGAGACGAGTGAAGTGCCAAGTTAATGGCTTACCCGAGATAGTGAGGTGGCACCGAGTCGTTCCCGTGGTTGAGACTTCTGCTGCCCCAGTATTGCCCCCATTACCACTGCTGTTTCCCTTGCTTTTGCCGGAGGCCATGTTTGTAGATTTAGCTATTTTATCCAGAGGCTCGGCCTGAGCTTCGATGGCTATATCTTTTAGGGACTCCCAGTCCTTCAGCCCCTTCATCTTTAATCCATCCTTCAAATATGGGCTAGCATTCCTGATAAATATCCTGATCTGGTCCAGAGTATTCGGCTTCTTCTTCATCTCCATTACTCGGTTCCTCCATCGAGTTAGGTACTCATGGAATGACTCGCCTGGCTTTTGCTGCAGCAGCTCTAGATCTTTTAGAGTGACCTCAATCCTTGTACTGTAGTCGTACTGCTGGAGGAACTCCTCCGTCAGCAGATCCCAGTCTTCTTTTGTTCTCCGGTCCAGTCCATGATACTAGTCCACCGCAGGGCCTGTGAAACTTAAACAGAAGTACTCTACCTTCTGCCTTTTTGTTAGTGTAGTACCCTTCATTATCAAAGAGTATTGCTTGATGTGTGCAGTGGGATCCGAGGTGCCAACGAGCTTCGGGACATCAGGCATCTTGAAATTTAGAGGGATTAGATCATCACTATCCAGCTCCTTGTCTTCGGGGTCCATCCCCTTTCCCATCATCAGCATTCGGGACATCGCCTCGAATTTCTCTTCCATTTTTCTCCAAATGGCTTCTTCTGTCTGGGGTGGCTTTCTCTTTACTACCATCTGTTCCTCTTGCTCCTCCCATAAGTTAATCTAGATTTAGGGCCTTCTCTACGCTCAACAGGCGCTGGTGCTCTTGGCTCAACTGCAGGTGGATCAACTGCCACTGGGGGCTCCTCTCTTGCAGCCCCTTGTTCATCTTGCCCCCCAACTGGAGCAGTATCCTGTTGCTCAACAAGTGGGGCTAGTGTAGTGGCAAGGTTGCTCATCATCGCTGTCATCCTGGCCTCAAACTCTTCCATTCTTTTCCCCACTTCTTCGGTAATCACTGCCCTAGTTGCATCAGAACCACTTGCTGGACTAGACATGCTTGACTCTATTGATGATTCTGAAGAAAATATCTCACTGCCTTCCGAGAGAGAATCCGAACCCTGATCTGAAACCAGCTCTGGTAATCCTAAGAGTGAAATTTTTCTTAACTGACCGTTAGGACCTCTAAACCACCTGGACAAATCTATGATGGCTGCAGAACACACCTCTGTAAGGATGATGCATAATTTGAAGTGCAATGCATTGTCGTGTTGGTGCAGCATAGACAAACACATGCAAGCAGATAGATCATTCCAACCTTATTTCTCCCACACACGGGGTAGTGCGGTCTCTTTCCTAGGTGGGGTTTATCCATGGGTTAATAGGGAACCCATTGGACACGTATAGTGCACGATAAAAATCGGTAGCATAACATCTCTTGCCTGTTGTACATTCGTATGGGAGTTCGGCCATTATGTATGTAAACAATTCAACTAAATTAAGATAGGTCCACCGGGGCGTGAAAGCCTTTGATGAAGACCATTTAATTTAATTGATTTTGTTCAATATATGACGGCCCAAATAGTAAGCACGGTATTATGGTACATTTTACCTAGTGGGAGTATCTATTGCCATTACATGGGCTTCAGTCAAAGGTGACGTTATTTTAGGTCTACCCAAGCATGGTTCCTGCCAACGGGTCTAGCTCATCACAGCATAGCAACCAATCGGGTCTCCATTTGATATACCATTTGATGGTACGAGGCTTGGGCTGGTGATTATCCTGAGCACTTCCCTATAATGAGTGAAAGTAGGGTCGTGTTTTAGAAATGCACCGGGGTAGATAGGGGACCAACTAACATAATTTTAAGGCTTTAATGTATGTAATGCAATTTCGATTAGAAATGGAATTTTTGATTCTTAACAACTCCATTGTATTTTTAACTTAAGTCACTTTCGAAGTGAAGTTTCGATCAATGTTCCCAGCAGAGTCGCCACTGTGACTCTCGCCGGAACCTAGCAAAGGCCCTCTTTGAATCCGCTTTTAGGATTTAAGGGATTGGTTCACGTCTTTTTGATCTTGGGCATCGTGAGACATTTTGGACACGTCCTTTCCAATAGAACATTGTAAAGGATCGTCTAGTCTCACAATGCCTTTAGACACCTTTGAGGTATTTTGGAGTCACCACCCAGTTTGCAAGAAACTGGAAAAGGTCTCTAACCTTTATTGGTCTAAACTAGAGAATGTATTCGGAACTTCACTCTTATTAATGACCTAAGTTTTATAAATGAGTTTTTAAGAAATCAAAATTCCATTTCTCATCTCACGCGATTATACATTAAATTTAAAGCGCATTCATACACGTAAAAAAGCGATAAATAAATAGAAAATAAATAAATAAATTAAAAATGAAAATTGGGACAGAACAACCCCCAAAATAAATAATAGAAACACATAAAGGAAAATGGGACAGAACAATCCCACATAAAGGAAAATGGGACAGAACAATCCCCCAAATAAAAATATGAATAAACAAAGTAAATAAATAAATAAATAAATAAACACATAAAAAAGATTAAAATACAACATACATAAATCGGGTCATTTATTATATAGGAACATTGGTTCCATTTTTATTAACTTAAAAAACAGAGAACTATTTTTTTGGGTATTGATTGAGAAAAAACTATGATGAATGATCCCATTTTATGAAAATTAGTTCTCTATTTGAAAGTGAGGTTTTATTGGCTAAAATAGGACATTGGTCCAATTTATTAGGAAAAGTCCCAAATTATTATTTATCTAAAAAACGTGATTTTCTGTAATACGAATAATAAAAAATACATTTTAAATACAATACATAAAAAATAATATAAATAAAATAAACACATCAATTAAGATGCAAACCCTAAGTTTGATGGTCTTTAATTCTCCAATCTTCCAACTCGTGCGCGAATACAACTAGCGAAGATAAATAATTTTGAGACAATAAAAAATGAAAATAAAATAAAATAAAATGTTAGTAAAGTAAATTAAATAATTAATATGAACAAATAAATTAATTGAATAAAATCAATTGAATAATATAATTAATTAAGACAATTAATAAATCAATAAAATAATAATTATTAAACCAATTAAACATAAACAATTAAATATAAAAAAAATGATACGGCAAGACAGGACAAAAGAGAAGTAAACAAGAAAGAAGAAGGCCAAAAGAACGGGGCAGTGAAGAAAAAACACAGCTGTGTTTTCCAAAGGAACACAGCTCTGTTTTTCAATAGGCTGTGCGCGCGCAGCGTAAAAACACAGCTGTGTTTCTCATGGAGCACAGCTGTGTTTTTGCTCTGTCATGCAAAATAGCCCCACTCCAACAGAAAAACATTGGATTTGATTTTAAAACATTAAATCAACAGATTCAAACCACATAACATACATTTCTAAAGATAAAATGACTTAGATTAAATGAATAAACATGAGCTAAATTAGATAGAATCCAGCAGGTAAACAACTTAAATAAATTGACGAATAAACAACTATGAACACAACCAATATCCAACCACATTAGCAATCATGATTATTAATGAGAGACAAAACAAGCAGAGAAGCTAAAGATCAACGGAATAAATTAAGAAGGAAACATGCAAGATAAAACAGAGCAACAGATGAAGAACAACTGATGAAAGAAAGGCAGAACAACTAAAGAAGGGAAAGGGGAGCCAGATGTGCCAGACTCGTGCATCCTTGCACGAGTCATGCAAGAAGAGCACGACTCGTGCATGGAGTGCATGAGTCGTGCACTATCTGCACGACACGGACAGAAAGGGGAGGGGAGCTTGGCAAGGAAAATGATGCATGACTCACACGAAGAAGATAAGACTCGGACAGGGAGAAGCAAGGAGCACGACACGTGAAGCTTGAGCACGACACGGATGATGATTCACAACTCGCACAGAGAAAGCAAAAACTAGTTTAGATAAACGGGAAAAATAGGGGCAAACAGAGGGAGAAAAACAGCTTAAAAAAATAAGATCAAAACTTACAAAATATAGCAGCTTACATACTTACATATCCATAATAACAACAAACATACAATAAACAGGTTAATGGAATCAAACGAGAAACATGTACAATATATACAATGAACAAAGCACTACAAGAATATCTGAAAATAGCAACAGAAAATAGAAATCGAATCTATTGATTTTCCATTGCTAATGAAAAATAGCAACGAAAAAAACGGTTGCTAATTTGGCGGTGGGTAATTTTAGCAACAGAATCATTTTCCGATGCTAAATTTAGCAACGGAACCAATATTCGTTTTGGTGAATTGTCAATATTGGCAACCGAATTTTTTTCCGTTGCTATATTTAGCAACGGAATGATTATTCCGTTGTTAAATTTAGCAACGGAAATGTATTCGGTTGCTAAATGTTGGAGTCTAATCGGATAAGTTTAGCAATGGAAAGAGTATTCCGTTGCTAAAAATAGCAACGGAACAGAAAATCCGTTGCTAAATGTTGGTGTTCATCGCATGTTCATTGGACAAGTTTAGCAACGGAAATTCTATTTTTAGCAACGGATTTTAATATCCGTTGCTAAATATATCAACGGAAGTTTAATTCCGTTGCTATTTTTAGAAACGGAAATAAATTTCGTTGCTATTTTTTTTTAATAAAATTTATGTAAATCAAATCCTGAAAATATGTATGCTTATTGACAATATAATATAAAAATTATAATACACAACAATTAAAATCCTGAAAATATATTTATATTATTGTAACCATTATAAAAACAACATAAATTCAGTATATATAACATTGTGAAGTAGAAATTCATGAAAACTGTCATAAAAAAAACATAAATTAAGTACAAATAACGAAATATTACAACTATATAGGTAGAGGTGAGGGAGGATGATCTGGCTGCTGAGCACCCTTTGGACCCAAATCTTCAACTGGGATACAATATCCATCAGTAAGGCGAGTGCAGTCTCTAACTGAACAACTTTCTGAGAAGACAAAATTTTAGCTATGCTTTTCCTAATATAAGAGTACTTGTTTCTCTACAATACAAGAATCAACAAAATAGTTAATCATAAGGCACATTTAATAAGAGTATACATAGAAAATTCATATGTTAACTATAATTTTACTAAGTGAACAAGACTACACCTTGGGACAAGTAAAGTTGGAAACCAAGCTTATCATGAGTATATGATATGCAATGCATACATTCTGAAGTGCCATTAAGTGGAATTTCTGTTAGTTTTCGCCAACTATAAATATAAACTCTAAAATTTTATTTTCACATTTCACTATAATACTCATAAATTTAAATATAAATCATTAATTTTTTTTCCTTATTTAATTGAAAAATATACAACTAATTCCTGTCAACATAATCTTGTGATTAGAGCATCATTGCATAGTCAAAGAGTCAAGATTTGGATTCCACAAATTGGTAAAAGTATGTATTGTGATATGAATTTGATTATGAAGAGTTGCAATCTTTACTGAAATTGAACAAAAAGGATTAAAGAGTGGGACACATAAGGCACCCCACAATAGCAACAACCTATTTTAATCATGTAAATAAATAATCAAATTTGGAATAATAAGAAAATAAAAAAACACCAAATAAAGTAATGATGTGGAATTGGCCAATTGCACCCAATTTCAAAATTTTATGCAGCAACTAACTTTATTCCTCAACAGTAGTAAATTATAATGTGATTTCCAATCTCAAAGTCTTAAACCCAATATATTCTTCATGCCTTTTACACGCATTTTGCTTTTTTGCCTTTATTTTTAGTTCCCTCTTTTCTTTTGCACAAGTGCGCATCAACAAATCCAATCAAAAGATGAAGTAATCACATATAAAGAGATGATAAAGTCAAGCTTTCACACCTGTGTGCTCATGCATGAAAAGAGAGGAAGGATCAGACACACATATGAGGCTTCACATGATATATTAATGTAATGAAGATTTTCCTTAAATTATTGAAAGCTGAATTTTTATTTTCAATGACATTAGCTTTAAATAAAGCAAAGCAAATAGAAAGCACACATGTCACTTCACAGAGCAACCGTACAAGGAACCAGCAAGAGAAGATATTAAATGCAAGTTACTTTCAGATTCAAATGATTTTGACCTACTTCACATTAGGATTTGATGCCACAGCTGCTGTAGGAATAATGCGTTAGCCAAAGCATCATATACCTCATCCATAGAACTGCAAGGCAATAGAAAAAAGGTAACAATTGATGAAGCAGAGAGCCAAAGTAATTTGGATTTAACTATCAGTTGAGGCATAAATAGCCAATTATTTAATTGGCTCAAGAAAGCAGAAATCTCTCCAGGAAGCAAACAAATCCTTGCCAAACACAGCCATACTCAATGCTGAAGAAATAAGTAATTTGTCACACGTTGTTTTTATCAATCAAAAAGACAAGGCATCAAAATTCGGGATCCATTTCCTACTTGTCATATGGTATAAGGTAGAATTTGAGCCTACTCAATCAGAAACTATTGCTGGAAAATACTTCTAAATTTGACCCATAAATGAGCATACCTGGTGTCGAGAGTGGGAATGCCATTCTTTAGACTGCTTAAAACCTGTAACATCAGCATACATAGTAAACTACAAAATCCCATTGTGAAAAACAAAAATTTCTAATTTTCATCCAAAAGTGCTATATTTTGAAAAAAAAAAGTAGACTAGCACAAATGAGAAAAATAAATAATAACCTTTGCAGAGTTTTGCTTACGAACTAGAGGTCTGTTATGTCTCAATAACGGTGGAGAATTTCTTTTATTTAGGGAAACCGGTGCTAAAAATTGATACCGCAAAGGAAATCGAATCCTTTTGAGCAGCGGCGACTCTGCATATTCATAACATTTTTACTTCATATAAAATCACTAAACAGTACAATATGGCCACAACAATTACTAAATAACGAACACATCATAAAGAGAGAATAACCTAAAATGGACACATCATAAAGAGAGAATAACAAGAAACGTCTACTGATAATCAGCACCAATTACCGAATAACTGCTATAACATTAAACAAAAAGTATAAGTTCGAAATACAGTCCGGCAACTAAGTAGAGAATTTTAAGAAATGATTATAGTTAGAAACAAGATTTCAAAATAAAAGAATCCAAAAGATCAAAGTAGCCAAGGCCTAATTGCACAGACGTAACAACCAGTCATGATGACAGACACCGATAGAGAGAGAGAGAGAGTAAAACCTGTTGAAGGAGAAGAAGGATAGGTTCTTGAGGGTGTGGAGAGCGAAGAGACCTCCATTTCAAAATCAGGATCACAAAACGCAAATAGAAACACTCAAGAGATAGAGAGCGCGAAGAACAAAGTAAAGCCCAAGGAAGCGCGACATTAGAGCTGGGGGTAGGGGGCACGACGGAGTGGCAGCGTCGGAGATCGGTGGCCGTTGTGCATCCGATCCGAGGGGTAGTGGGCACGCCGGAGATGCGAGGAGCTGAAGATGCAAAAAGCAGGTTAGGGAGAAGGTTCGGCGCAAGGGTATCGTGTGAAGAAGAAATGAAGAAAAACACGAGATTAAAAACGGGAATTAACGCTAACTTTTAGCAACCAAAATTAATTCGGTTGCTATCGTTGCCACATTACCAACCGATTATAATTCGATTGGTATTTTTAACCCAAACATTTAACATTTAGCAACGAAAATTAATTTTTATTACTATATTTACAACCAATGAAAATTCGGTTGCTATTTTTAAGACATTTAGCAACGGTTTAATTAATCCGTTGCAAAAGAATGTTAGCTATTAAAAAATAGCAACCGAATTTGTATTCAGTTGCTATTTCTTTCAATATTAACAGCCGAATTTTTATTCGGTTGCTATTTTTGGAACATTTAGCAACGGTTAATTAATTCCGTTGCAAAATATAAAAAATAGCAACCGAAATATTTTCCGTTGCTAAATGTTTCAATATTAGAACCGAATTTCATTTCGGTTGCTATTTTAGAACCATTTAGCAACGTTTTATTAATTCCGTTGTAAATTATTGTTAACTAAAAAAATAGCAATCGAAATCCTTTTTCATTGCTAAATTTTTCAAAATTAGCAACCGAATTTCTCTTCAGTTGTTATTTTTTTTAACAATTTAGCAACGGAATTAAAATTCCGTTGCTAAATTAGCAACCGAATTTAATTCGGTTGCTATTTTTTAAAGCAAATATTTAAGACTTGCTATATAGCAACGAAATTATGTTTTCGTTGCTATATTTGCAACCGAAAAATATTCAGTTGCTATTTTTTAACAATTTAGCAGCAGAATTAAAATTCTGTTGCTAAATTAGCAACATAATTTAATTCGATTGCTATTTTTTAAAGCAAATATTTAAGACTTGTTATATAGCAACGGAAATATATTTCCGTTGCTATATTTGCAACCAAAAAATATTCGGTTGCTATTTTTTAACAATTTAGCAACGGAATTAAAATTCAGTTGCTAAATTAGTAACAGAATTTATATTCGGTTGCTATTATTTAAAGCAAATATTTAAGACTTGTTATATAGTAACGGAAATATGATTCCGTTGCTATATTTGCAACCGAAAAATATTCGGTTGCAATAACTGAAGCCTTTAGCAACGGAACACTTTTCCATTGCTAATTTAGCAACCGAAATAATATTTCGTTGCTATTTTTCGCTCCAAAATTTTCCTGAATTTCGTTGGCGCCATATTTAGCAACGGAAACCATATTTCGTTGCTAATATCCGTTGCTAAATATTGGCGCTAAAAGTTTCCTCCACTTTTAGCGACCGAAAATCACCAAATTTTTTTCCGTTGTTAAACATACAAAACTTAACCAATTTTAGCAACGGAATTTAAATTCCGTTGCTAAATAGCAACAAAAATAAATTCCGTTGCTATTTAGCAACGGAATTAATTCCGTTGCTATTTCCAAATTTTCTTGTAGTGAAGCTTACTGGTTCAACAAAACGAAGAAGAAGAAATAAACAGGAAGAAAGAAAAAAAAAGAAGAGAGTAAGAAAATAAAAATGGCTAGTGTGTATTTACCCTCAAATTTTTACGTTAAACTGCAAGTGAAGCTTCTGATTTCCTCGTTGCTTTTTCTTGAAATTGAAGTTCAAAAAACAGAGACTCTAAAACTTTTAGTGGAAGTTACGTTCAAGAGAAAACCAAAACAATGGATTTTCAAAACACTCAAAATTTCTTTCCTTTTAGCTGTCAAAACAATCCCAAAGTGTTTTTTCCAGCTTTCTTTTCTTCCTCGTTTCTTTCTTCCTTTCCAAGCTTTTTACTCTCTGTGTTTTCTTTTCTCACTAATTCTTGCTCTCCCCCATAATTCTTCCTCTCTCCTCTGTTTCTTATCCTTTTCTTTTTATATCTCAAAGGAGATTAAAATCTTTTCTTTCCCCCAAATCTAGCCATAAACCATCATTTTCAAACCAAATCCGCTGAAAAACTAGAAGAGGGACGTGCTGGAAGCATGGGGCGCGTGAGGCATGTGAGATTTTCATCTCACCTGTGAAACGGGTCTCACATGGTGAGGTTGCATCTCACCAACGTGAGATGGGCCTCACCCCCACAGGCCCCCATCAAGCCCCCAAACTTTTTTTTTAAATAAAAATAGAAAATATATTTTTTGAGGAAACCATCACTTCGATCTGTCTTTTGCCCGTGAACAGGCATCATTTTCATCATAGGGTAACTTCGGTCTAAGCTGCCTCAGGACCCGGTGTCTACAATAGGTTAATTGGTTTTTTTATCACTATTCATCTCCTTTTAAACTCCTCTGTTTCGGGTTTCACATTCCATGATTTCTTGATTTTAAATTTAATGCATTAAATTTGTTCTTGCCTATTTGATGATTAATTTATAGTGATTTTATGCATGAATCAAGTTTTTCCCTAATGATTTTGGCCTAAAATCCATTTTTGTTTTCCTTTGCTTTGCTTGTGGCGGATCTATTGACGGGTACCGCAAACGGATAGATAGCGACCGATGGCTGTCAGAAGTTGCCCGTCCCGCCGGCTTGGCCGGTCGGTCTCCGTCCACCCGTATGCTGTCCATCGCCTCCTTCTCCTCCTCTCACACCTGTGCCACCCATTTGCATTCCTGCGTATTTTCCATTTTCTGCAATGCATATTTCACTGTTCATGGGCCATTGCTACAGTAAACTTGTCTTCTTGCTTGGCCTTTTATGTCATTTACATAATTTATGTCATTTACACATTTTTGCATGGCTTTGGCAACCTGTAATTTTGTTGCTTATTTTTACATGTTTCCTTTCTATTTTGAATGAGTTTATATTTTTGTCCTTTTGCTATCACATGCATGCATTTAATATTTAATTTATTTGATTATTTACTTGGTTGTTAATTTGTGTCATCCATTTATTTATTTATTATATTATATTATATTATATTATTATTATTATTATTATTATTATTATTATTATTATTATTATTTTCCTATTTTGCATGGCTCATGTTTACCTTTCTTCTTTTTTATTTTTGCATTAGCTTTGCATGCTTTGGCCACTGTTGCATGCTTATTTGCTTTCCTCACGCATCTTGTTTATTTATTAAATTTTCTTTGTTTATTATTGTTATTTATTATTATTATTATTATTATTTTCCTACTTTTGCATGGCTCACGTCTACCTTTCTCATTTTTTTCTATTTTTGCATTGGCTTTGCATGCTTTGGCCACTGTTGCATGCTTATTTGCTTTCCTCACTCATCTTATTTATTTATTTAATTTTCTTTATTTATTATTATCATTTATTATTATTATTATTATTATTATTATTATTATTATTATTTTGCATGGTGTTATTGCGTGGCTTAGTTTCGCCACTATCACTTTAAGTGTTTTTCTTTGGTCCTATTTGTTTTCCTTTATTCTATTTTTATGACTTCTCTTATTTCTTTTTCCCATGTCCTTCACGTGATTGCATGAAGTGAACAAGTTAAAGTGACTAATTGGTATAAATGCATGATTAGAATTAATCAAGGTTAATTAGTGTTAATGGAAGTCAGATTTGGCTAAGCAAGATTGAGAATTGATAGTGGAATCTAGGTGTCTTTATTAGAGGATGCCAACACATATTGATTCATGCAATAAATAGGAAATTGGAGAGAGAAATTCCATTTTCTGCATATGATCTACTTTTTCTTCGGCTGAACTTCTTCTTCATCCTCTTATGTTTTTAAATTTCATCTTTAGACATACTGTAGACACCGGGTCCCGAGGCGGTCAAAGATCAGAATTACCCGATGATGAAAATGATACTTGCCACAAGCAAATGTGTCAAAAATGATGTTTTCCTTGTCGAAAATCTCCTTCGTTACTCTAAAAATTTTAATTCAAAAATTTGCATTTTTACTCTTTTTTATTTATCTATTTATTTTATTCCCTTTATTTTTATTTCTATTTTTAATTTTATTTCTATTTCTATTTTCATTTTTATTTTTATTTTTTTATTATTTTATTCGCGTGCTACACGCGGAGGCAGTGCGCACCTGCGGGCGCGCGGGCTGGGGCGCGTTTCGCCGAGGTGTGCGCGCCCCTTGGTTCGCGTCTCGCCGAAGCGAGGTGCGCGCGCCGCCCCTGGGGCGCGCCTCTTGGGGCGTGCCTCGCCTGCCTCCACGCGCGGCCATTTTGGCCCTTTGCGTGGTCGGTTTTTTCTCTGCATTTCCTGCAATTTTTAGTATGTTTTTTTTCCATTTCTTTCACTCTTGGTGTCTTTGAAAAAATAAAATTAAGAAATTAATTTTGTCTTTTTTCCATTTTGGAAAGACAGAAAATTAAAATGACTTTTAGCTTCATTTGAGAGGGGGGGCGGCAATTTTTCACAAAGGGAAAAAAGAGAGAGTTTCCTCTCAAAACCAAAGAGCAGCCGATTTCCAAAAGCAAAAAAATCTTTGAATCTAAAAGGTTTGATTTTCTCTTTGTTTCATCAAGAACAGTTTGTTCAAGGATCTAATTGAGCAAGGAAAATTAATTCCCTTTGCTCAATGATCCACCACAAATATTTTCTCAAGTTTTTCTTATTTAAACTTGGATTTCTTCTTGAATAATTTCTGTTTTTATCACCGAAATTCGACAAGGGAACGGATCAAAACACCATTTTTTTCTTATATCTACAATCTCTGAGGGTAAACACTTTGGACCCGTCCTCATTTATTTTTGTATATCATTTATTTGTTGTCAATATTATTGTTTTTCATGTTATTATCATTTATAATTTATTCCTAACATTTTAATGTGATTTTAGTACTGTTGATGTGTTGTTTATATTTTTTGTTTGATTTCTTTGTGATTCCCGTCGCCATTATTCTCATCCTCATCATCATCATCATCATCATCATCATCATTATTATTATTATTATTATTATTATTATTATTATTATTATTATTATTATTATTATTATTATTATTATTATTATTATTCTTGCTATTTGTGTCCACTGTTAATGTTTGTATTGCTCATTTTATTATTATTATTATTATTATTATTATTATTATTATTATTATTATTATTATTATTATTATTATTATTACTACTACTACTACTGCTGCTCTCCTGTTGCAACTATCATTTTGGGTTATTGTTGTTGTTATTATTATTATTATTATTATTATTATTATTATCATCATCATCATCATCATCATCATCATCATCATCATCATCATCATCATCATCCTTACTGTTGTTATTTATGGTCATCAATAATATTGTTATTTTATGCTTATTCTATATCGCTGCTATTATTGTTGTTAATGATTTTATTTGTTTTATTTTTATTATTATTGTTATACCTTGCATGTGTCCGATTAATTTGCTTAAAACTATTACTAATGGTTTCGATGTTATTTTTTGTCCGAGATTAAATTTGGGGTCTGCAGTCGGAACCCCTACAAGTGTCACGCTTTATTCCTCGATGCATGGGGCAAAAGCACTACTGCCTGTTGAAGCACGTCAAATCTTTAAGGGGCAGTCATAGAAGCAACGGCTACAGCAGCTACAACACGTTAAATGGAGACAGGTTTTAGGATTACTATCACAATCAGATCTATCAGAAAATACCTTATTCAATTATTTGGGAAGAAAGTCAGAAAGCACCTACTGAAAGAGTGAGATTTGGTCTTCAAGCTAATAGGTCCGAGTGTTCCAGAAGGACGAGGTAAATTCAGGCCAACATATGAATACACATTTGTTCTTGAAAAGTTGTTATCCAAGGGAGCAGCATTCTAACAGACAGCAAGGGAAGCAAGTTCAAAGAACTAGTCAGCATCAACAGACCCAAGGAGGTCCATGGCTAAAAACTAAAAATCAAAAGAAGAGAATAAATGCCCCGCGGGTTGAAAATCAAAAAAAGGCAGCCTTGCTAAAATTGGGCGCCTCGTCAGGATGAAAATCAAAAAAAGGTGTCCTGGTAAAAAATTAGAGGCTTGAGAGAAAATATCCAATCAAGAAAACCCGAGAGGGTTGATTGGAAACAGGAGTCTGATACTTACAAGATCCACTCCGAGATTAGATGTAATTTTGCATTCTGAATCCGTGTTAAATAGCGATCATGTGTTATGGAATCAAGCTGAAATATATACACTTATGCAATGATATATTAATGTGACCAGAGCAGTTCATCTTGCATACTCAAAGTTGTCTGGTTCCAGCATAGAATCAGTGCATTGGTACTACCTACCCTCTGCCACTCTCGCCACTCAGGCACTTCAGTCAACTCATCCTGCTATCAACTGTGAAGCCAATTATATAGCACCCTCATGATAGGAATCAAACTCATACACCATAATCTAAGACATAAGTACATGCCGATCATACCTGAAAGATCTTCGATAATAGCTTCATCCTCTTCAAAAAAAAGGGGGGGGGGAGCCGTTAGAGATGAAAACCGTAATTGGCGCTCTAAGAAAAATTAGGCCAAAGGGCAGGGTGAAAACCTGGGAAGAGGTAGTCTGCCCTACAAAAAATGAAATGAATAAAAGCCGCTGGATTGGGTTGGGTCCATTCTAGGCAAAAAAATAAGGCACAGGGTTATGTGAAAATCTGAAAAGGACGCATTTCCCGCTAAGAAAAGCTAGTGTGAAAATCCACAAGGGACGCACTACCTTTAAAAAAATGACTACAGGTATCAGAGGAGAACCTTGTAATCCCCAAGGGCACGAAATTCAAAAGCAATTCTAGAGGGCACCAATCCTACTGCCAATTGCGACCAGGCCGGCTGTCGCCTCCAGATCCCCTCAGATGAATTCTTATCTTGCATTCCTGTATGACACATACATTTCACGTGCATGCTCACCAATTTTCCTGCATATTTAGCTTTCCAGTTTTGCAGCAAGAGATTTTTGGTGCGGACACCGACAAAAGTTGAGTGACGACATCGATCAAAATACCAATCCAACAATCAACTAAAGATCTCTCAAGAAGTAATCAGCCAAAGACCTCTCAAGGGGCAATCAACCAAGGGGCTCTTAGGGAGCACCGCTTCAAAGCTCATAAGGGTTAGCACGATGGCGGCACTACCATTCTACGGAAGGTTAGCACGACCATGTCATTACCACTTCATAAGGGTTAGTACGATGGCGGCACTACCATTCTACAGAAGGTTAGCACAACCACGACACTACCACTTCACAAGGGTTAGCACGATGGCGGCACTACCACTCTATGGAAGGTTAAAACGACCACGGCACTACCATTTCAAAAGGGTTAGCACGATGGCGGCACTACCATTCTATGGAAGGTTAGCACGACCACAACATTACCACTTCACAAAGGTTAGCATGATGGCGGCAATATCATTGTACGAAAGGGTTGACATGATCACGGCACTACCGCTTCAGGACGGTTAGCACGATGACGACACTACCACTCCACAGAGGGTTAGCACGATCACGGCACTACCGCTTTAACCAAAGACAATACGCCGATAACTCGGCGATAACCACTCCAACAACACCATCCAGCCTGGGAAAGAGACCGCTTCAGGTACGCGTCTCTTCCCTTCTTTTCTGAATTTTGGCTTACCCAGGCACCTAAGTTCTAAATTCCCCAAAATTGGGGGCAACTGTAGACACTGGGTCCCGAGACGGTCCAAGATCAGAATTACCTGATGATGAAAATGATACTTGCCACAAGCAAATGTGTCAAAAATGATGTTTTCCTTGTCGAAAATCTCCTTCGTTACTCTAAAAATTTTAATTCAAAAATTTGCATTTTTACTCTTTTTTATTTATCTATTTATTTTATTCCCTTTATTTTTATTTCTATTTTTACTTTTATTTTTATTTTTATTTTTATTTTTTATTTTTATTTTTTTAATATTTTATTCGCGTGCCACGCACGGGAGCGGCACATGCCTGCGGGGGCGCGCGCTGGGTGCATGCACCCCCTAGGGCGCATCTCGTCGAGGGTGCGCGCGCCCCCCTGGGGCACGCCTCGCCTGCCTCCACGCGCAGCCATTTTGGCCCTTTGCGTGGTCGTCTTCTTCTCTGCATTTCCTACAATTTTTAGTCTATTTTTTTTTTCCATTTCTTTCACTCTTTTGGTGTCTTTGAAAAAATAAAATTAAGAAATTAATTTTGTCTTTTTTTCCATTTTGGAAAGACAGAAAATTAAAATGACTTTTACCTTCATTTGAGAAGGGGGCGGCAATTTTTCACAAAGGGAAAAAAGAGAGTTTCCTCTTAAAACCAAAGAGCAGTAGATTTCCAAAAGCCAAAAAATCTTTGAATCTAAAAGGTTTGATTTTCTCTTTGTTTCATCAAGAACAGTTTGTTCAAGGATCTAATTGAGCAAGGAAAATTAATTCCCTTTGCTCAAACATCCACCACAAATATTTTCTCAAGTTTTTCTTATTTAAACTTGGATTTCTTCTTGAATATTTTCTATTTTTATCATCGAAATTTGACAAGGGAACGGATCAAAACACCATTTTTTCTCATATCTACAATCTTTGAGGGTAAACACTTTGGACCTGTCCTCATTTATTTTTTTATATCATTTATTTGTTGTCAATATTATTGTTTTACATGTTATTATCATTTATAATATATTCCTAACATTGTAATGTGATTTTAGTACTGTTGATGTGTTGTTTATTGTTTTAGTTTAATTTCTTTGTGATTCTCGCCGCCATTATTCTCATCATCATCATCATCATCGTCATCATCATCGTCATCATCATCATCATCATCATCATTATTATTATTATTATTATTATTATTATTATTATTATTATTATTATTATTATTATTATTATTATTATTATTATTATTATCATCATCATCATCATCATCATTCATTATTGTTACTATCAATGTTACTACTATTGTTCTTGCTATTTGTGTCCACTGTTGATGTTTGCATTGCTCATTTATTGTTATTATTATTATTATTACTACTCTCTTGTTGCAACTATCATTTTGGGTTATTGTTGTTGTTGTTGTTGTTGTTGTTGTTGTTGTTATTATTATTATTATCATCATCATCATCATCCTTACTGTTGTTATTTATGGTCATCATTAATATTGTTATTTTATGCTTATTCTATATCGCTGCTATTATTATTGTTAATGATTTTATTTATTTTATTTTTATTATTATTGTTATACCTTGCATGTGTCCGATTAATTTGCTTAAAACTTTTACTAATAGTTTCGATGTTATTTTTTGTCCGAGATTAAATTTGAGTTACATTATGTGATTACCCACATGACTTCCCGAATGAGTTACGACGCATAGAGGAACATGTTGGATTGGTGAGACCTTTCTTATTCCCCTTTATGTGTTTGGTGTTTGATTGCAAATAATTATTTCATTTATGCACACGTGAGACAAAAAGTCACAAAAATATTTCTAGAATTGAATTGGAATTTTTACTAATAAAATTGGGACCAATGTCCCTCATTTTAGCCATAAAACGAAAAACATCACAAATAAAACGAAGAGTTAAGTTTTCCAAAAATGGGATCACTCGTCCCGGTGTTCACCCAATAAATCAAAACAACTCTTCGAATCCTCTTTAAATAAACGCGAAGGGACCAATGTTCCTAAACCTTCAAACAAGTGCGAAGGAACCAATGTTCCTAAACCAAACAAATGTCCCAATTTATGTATGTTTTTCTTATATGGTTGATTTTGTTTGATTGTTTAAATTTATGTATTTCCTTTTGGGCCCTTGTAATTAATTTTGGGGCAATATTATTTATTTAGGGATTGTATTCCGTCCCATTTTCCCTTTTTTATCTTCTTCTATTTGGGGGTTGTATTCCACCCCTATCTTCCGTGTAATTGCGTGCTTACGTGTTTATTCGCTTTCCTTTATCGCTTTATTTACAGCTTTTCTTTATAGCTTTCCTTTATTGCTTTTTGAATGCTTGCGATGTGCCTTTATTTAAATGCATAAATCGTGTGAGATAAGAGATATAATTTTAGGAAGTTAAAAACTCACTTATAATTAACCAAAGCATAAATAAGAGTGAAATTCCGAACACCAATCTCTGGTCTAGACTAATAAGAGGTTAGAGACCTAGTCTAATTTCTTGTAAATTGGGTGACAACCCCAAAATACCTCAAAGGTGCCTAAAGGTGCCATGGCGCTAGATGTTCCTTTGCAATGTTCTAATGGGAAGGAAGCATCCAAGATGTCTCATGGCACCCATGATCAAAAAGTCGCGAACCAATCCCTGGAATCCTAAGAGCGGGTTCAATGAGGTCCTTTGCTAGGTTCGGCGCGCGTCACACATACATTCTTAGAGATGTGATTAGCAAGATGGATAGTTGATTTATTGAGCTAAATTTGTTATTAAGCAAGGTAAGTAATTTGGTTCTTCTTCTTTTTCTTTGAATTTGAGGTTGAGTTGAGATAGTGATTCTTGGTTCTAATTTCTAAAAATTGGATGTTGTTGTAGCCGTTGAACCTAGAAGTAGCAAGGGGAAGGAGAAACTTGTTGAATCAAGTGCAAAGTGAACGTTAGGAGCTTAGGCGAAGAGGTTTGGGAAATTTATTTGATTTTGTGTTTGTATTGTTAATTAATTAAGTTCTGAATATTTATTGATGATATGTGTGATTTGGAACTTAAAAAGTGAATTGGATGGATTAGGAGGTGTTAAATGTGCTCGAACCCTAAATCCGGATATAAGTGTTTAAATACAAAAACTATGAGAAAATAGATTATATGAGTCTAATTGATATGTGATTTTTGGGTTGAAATTGATGTCTTAACTTGATAAAGAAATAGGTGGTGTTTTAACGTTGGTAAGATTTTAAAAAGGGGTTTTAATAGGGTAAATAAAATGGGTATGAGAGTCATTAGAAGCATGTTGTGATCTTATGGTTATAACTTCTTAAATTGAAGTCCAATTGCATTAAAACTAATAATGTTGGAAGTTAATTAGTAGGAAAACTTATTGTCAGAAGGAAGAATTGGCTAAAAATGACATTTGAATAGGGTTTAGAAGCTTTGAAGTTGGTAAGAAGAATAATGTTGGTTTGCACAGCTGTGCTTGGGCAAAACACAGCTGTGTTTTGGCATTTTCGCATATGTCACAGTGACCAGCTTCTGGTAGCCACCATGAGGTATGCAAAATTTGCATTTTGTTTTGTATGTCACGGTGGCTAGCTTTTGGGTAGCCACCGTGAGGTATGTAAAATTTGCATTCTGTTTTGGTAGCCATCGTGAGGTAAGCAAAATTTGCATTCTGTTTTGTATATCACGGTGACTAGCTTTTGGTAGCCACCGTGAGGTATGCAAGATTTACATTCTATTTTGGTAGTCACCACGAGCTACCTTGGGTTGCTTTTTGCTTTGTATGTCACGGTGATCAGCCTTTGGTAGCCACCGTGAGGTACCTTGTTTTACAAGCTGAATTTTAAATCATTCCCAATTGTTATGAAAATGTTTAAGCAACTATTAATCAACCTTAACATCATCCATTGAGGACTTGTATGTGTTGAATGCTATGATTAAATATGATGATTGAATTTGATTATTAAAAGTGAATTTGTTCAATAACTCATAAATATGCGTAAGTGAGGAGTTATGCTATTTTAATCATGTGTACTATTATGGTTACTATGATGTGAGATCAATAGAATAAACAATCGGATTTAATAATTTAAAGCCTGCTAGTCAAGTAGTGGACAGATAGGCATGTCATAGGGTCTAAGTGCTACAGCCATATGCATTCGATTCCTCTGGAATCACCAATGTGTATTGAATCCCTATTGGATTCCCTAATGCGAATTACTGATATATTATTAACTATTTTGGTACTTACGGGTGCTAATTCGAATGTGTGGTATCCACGGATACCAATGCGATTACTGTACCTCAGGGTACTAATGCGATACCTGTTATCCGCATTTTTGAGTTGCAGGCAAGGATTAAATAATTCTGTTAATAACCAGATAAAGTGAATCTTATGTTACATACTTATGAATATAAATGTGATATGCATGCAAAGAATATGCAATATGGTGGAATGGATGTGATTATTCTGAGATGCCATGTTCATTGATTATATGCTTATGTTGAATATGAGGCATGATAGTTGATGCATAACTCTTATTGTTTATATTATGTTATGTATATATGTGTGTATCTATTATTGTATACTGTGTATTGTTTCCCCACTAAGCATTATCGCTTAGCACGGGTTTTCTAATCCGTGTAGGTTCTAAAGTGAAGTGATTCGAAGGACAGTCCCACATTAGCAAAGGTCAACACTAGGATTGCTAATAGTGTAGGTTTTGGGTGATTTTATATAATGTAAGGTGGGCATGTAAATATTCATTTTGGAAATACATAATATATGTGATGTAATAATTAATTAATAGTTATGTAAGTATGTATATGCGTGCTTAGGCATGTGATCTGTATGAGTAAGCCGCTGCATGAGAATGGATTGAAAGAAAGAAATTTATTTGTACATGTTTTCTGCACGTGTATAGACATTATAAGTGCATGTGATTGTCATTGTGACGATGGTTCTCGACTACTTTAGCTGAGCTAATCGGGGTGGTCGAGAAAGGGCGTTACATGTTGTGGTATCAAAGCCTGGTTTAGTCTTTTCTGGGAATTAGGTAGACTAGGATGTGTATAGTTGTGTTGACCTAATGCGGACGTCCTTGTTTTATGTCTCAGAACGATGGATTCTTCTCACAATTATAGAGAAGAGACTGCAAAGAGTGTTAATCCTCATGAATCTAAAGTATCTGGGTCTGATCTGTCTAGGCCAGCTAGTGTGGGTCATGAAGTGCTAATGGTACCAGTGGAAGCCTTACTCAAAATGTCTCAGGTCATGGTAAGGGTGTTAGATCGAATGACAACACCAAAGGCTCCACTAGAATCTATGAGAAAGCATAGAGGGAGGAATTTCATGGAACTAGACTTGATGAGTCGGATAAGGCAAAGTATTGGATTGAGAAGGTTCAAAGGGTGCTTGGAGAGATAAAGTGCCCTCCTGACCAGCAAGTGGAATGTGTTATGTCATTGCTTCAGGGTATTACTTATGATTGGTGGAAGCTAGTCTTGAGGCATCCAACATTGCCAACCCCTGTTACGTGGGAATTCTTCAAACAAGAGTTCCATAACAAATATGTGACTAAGGCATATAGAGAGGCAAATTGGAAACAGTTCTTGAATTTGAGGCAGACAACCATATCAGTGGCTGAATACGAGAAGAAATTCTGTAGATTGAGTAAGTATGCACTGCCCGATGTATTAACTGAGGAATTTAGATGCCAGCAATTTGAAGAGGGATTAAATGAGCAGATTAAGGCACTGTTGATTTCAATAACCACATCACAAACTGTAAGTTATTACCAAATTATGCAAGCTGCTATGAGAGCTGAAAGGTCATTGGAAATTTAGAAAGAGAGAATGCAGAAAAGGAATCATAATCGAGTTGGGTCACATTCAGGCAAGAGATCAAAGGATTCCCATATGGCTCATCTAGCAGAGTCAGTTAATGGTTTAGCTACCCGAGGCAGGAAACATGGGTCATTTTTTGCATCTGGTATTGGTGGGGGTACAACTGGTAATCGAAGTGAAGTGCCAGAGTGTCCACATTGTTGTAAGCGACACAGAGGTGAATGCTGGAAATTGACTGGTGCATGTTTTAGATGTGGGAGCACTTGACATTTTCTAGCTTATTGTCCAAAGGCATATGAAGTAGCTGGGAATCAGTAGGAGACTAGTCGAGGTGGGTCTAATTTGCCTCCAGTTAATAGAGGGAGAGGGAGAGGACATGGCAGAGGTGGCTAGTCCAGAGGAGGAACGGTGTCGGAATCAGTGGATAGACTTCCAACTGCACCAGCAAGAGCTTATGCCATGAGGGCTCGAGAGGAGTAGGATGTGCTAGAGGTCATTGCAAGTACATTTCTACTTTAATATAGAGAAATATTTGCATTGATTTACCCTGGGTTGACGTACTCTTATGTTTATTCTACAAAATTATGTGATGAGATGTGTACTATTAATTGTTCAAATTATGACATACGTGTAACAAGCCCATTAGGGAGTAGTGTGAATGTGAACAAAGTGCATAGAGATTGCCCTATAATGGTTCAAGGTCATGTGTTTCCTGTAGACTTGATAGAATTGCCATTTGATGAGTTTGATTTAATTCTGGGTATGGATTGGCTAAGTAAGCATCGAGCTGTAGTTGACTGTAGGAAGAAAACAGTCGTGCTTAGTAATGCAGAAGGGTTTGAAGTGACTGTGAGGGGTGTATGTCACACCTCGATTTCCCCCTAGTAGTTTGAGCCATGTGTATGTGTGCATGTGTGTGTGTGTTGGCATGTATTAATGGTATTTTGGATTATATGCATGAATTGTAGGCTTGTTAGAGTGTGCATGCTCATAGGGAAGTAGTGTGTGCATTAGTGAGGGTTAGTCTTGTGTGTAGTGCCTTGCATGGGTGTAGGGTGTGAGTGATCAAGATCCACCAAGGATAGAGTGACATGTGGCTAGGGTTTTAGAAAGTGGGTGTAAAGTGAAGGAGAGAGAAGAGAGTGGTCATTTTCGCTGCCCTTTCCCGTTCTTCTTCCTCCTATCTTTACCTCCTCTTCCTCTTTTCTCTTCAAGTGTGCCCTAGCTTTGATCCAAGTGGTTTTTGGTGAAAATTGATCATCTCTTAAGCTTTATTGGTAAGTTTTAGTTGGTTTCTCTTCTTCTTCATCTATTCTTTTGATCTTTGTTAGAGGAGTTTTTAATCTAGGGTTTTGTATTTGTGTGTTCTTCTTGGGTTCGTGGTTTAGAAGCGCCTACTCGTGACCCCAAGGGGAAAGAGAAGGCAAGTGGGAGTGGAGCTTGCAACTAGGAGCATAAGATTTACAGGTTTGGGAATTTATGTGTTTTGATGCATTCTCTTGGTTTTATACTCTTGGTTGATTTTTTGGATATTGAATGTTTAATGAGGTTCATGTGAGTGAAATGTTATGAGTTTTGGTTGATTTAAGTTGTGATGCATGAATGATGATTATGGGAACAAGTTTGAGTTGGATGATTTCTACTGTGATTTTCTGGGTTTGCTTATGTTGGGATTCAATTTTGTAAATGCATGAGTTGATTGTATTAAGTGTTGTGAAAGTTGTGTTATGCTGTTGTTTGTGATGCTGGGAATGCTCGATCCAAGGTAAGTTGAGGTTTGATTGGATTTTTGAAGTTCTGGGTGAGTTTTGGAGCCAAAGGAGTTCTGTAGATTTTTCTGCAGACTTGGAACACGACTCTCTGTCACGAGCGCAACGATCGTCGTTTGCCCGACAGGGGTCGGTGAATCCAAGTCCCGATCAAGCTACCATCTTCCGATCAAAAATGCCATGGGTGCATTGTCGCTCTACTGCCAATTGAAAGATGGGAAGTTCCTCGATCGGGAGAGAAGGACAGCACGATTTGTGCCTACTGGGAAGCCAGGTCACGAGACGTGCATTAGAGCACAACTCGTGACAGGGTGATGGGCAGCGACACGAGTCGTGTCGTCTCGTACGACTTGCGTCCCCTGCTCTTCCTTCACGATCGGCTCTCGACTTTCGGCCTTTCGACGATGGGAAGCATCGACACGAGTCGTGTCGACCTGCACGACTCGTGTCCTTTGCTTCTTCCATTTGTGATTAGCCTTTCGGCCATGGTAAGCATCGACACGAGTTATGTCGACCTTCACGACTCGTGTCCTTTGCTTCTTCCACTCGCGATTGGCCTTTCGGCCAAGTGAGGCATCGACACGAGTCGTGTCGACCTGCACGACTCGTGTCCTTTCTATTTTTCTGAACTTGTCCTATTTTGCTAAAATGTATTTCATATCTTTTCTACATGGGTTTTTACTACTGTATGGGAATAAATATGCTTATATATGTACAATATTGTAATTTCTTCATAATAAATTATATGTTATGCTTTGAGCATGATTTGTAGTATGCATGACCTGCATGAGTCAGTTTAGTGGATAGTTAAGCATGCCTAATAGAGTTCAGTAACTACAGCCCTCAGTTCTGTTTTGGACCCTGATCAGGTCCCCGTTCAGATCCTCGCGATCCCTAATGTGTTTGGATCTTGTTTAAGATCCCCTTTGTAAAATGTTTTGAATGAGAAAATATGATGTTGCTTTTTGAATCGTACCCACGAGTACTGCCATGCGTTCACTCGTTATCCACTATTGTGAGTCAGCAGGTGTTTTGTTTGTTATGCTTATGCTTATGAGAATGTGAATCCGAATGAATATGATTAAAAGTATGTGAATCAGTTATCATATGAATGTGATTATGAGCCTTTGAATGCTTATGAATGTGATTCAATTATGATTATATCTTATATGATTATCAGCATATGCTATTATGTATGCATTTTGCCTCAACGACCATTATGAATGGCCATCCATATTATTGTTGTGTGTTTTCCCACTAAGTGTTATCGCTTAGCATGGGTGTTTCATCCGTACAAGTGCGGATGGTGGTTAGCTTTTGGGAGAGTCACCGCAAGTCAAGCCAACACAAAGGGAATTGATGTTAGGACTTAGCTTTTTGTTATATGATTCCTTTTCTAATAGTGAACTCTCATTGTATTAGCCTTTTGTTCAGATTCCGCCTTGTATTTTGAAATATGTAATTATTTTGTAATATCAGAACAGTTTTGTAATGAATATTATTATTGCATCTATGAATGAATGATCATTTTGTTTAAAAGTTTTAATTATGCTGTATTTCTATATGTTTATTATATGTGGATGTATGTTTATTGTATCATTTTGTTTGGTGACACCCCGACTCGTACGGCTTCTCACTCCCTTACGGATGGGTTCACCTACGTATAGGTAGGGGGTGTTACAGTTTTTGGTATCAGAGTTGTGTTTAGGCATTTTCTGGGTGTTGTTGTGTATAGATATATGTTTAGGACTGTGTTGGTTGATGCGGGTGTTCTTGTGTTTATTTTAGATGGATTCTGATTCGGTGCATGGGTCGCTTGAGGGGTCGGCTGAGAGTGTGAATCCTCAAGCAATAGATCTTTCTGTGTCTGTTTCGGCTCAAACACCTAAGGTTCAGCCTGAGGCCGCAGCCATGCCCTTTGAGGCAATGTTGAAGATTTCTCAAGACATGGCTCGAGTCTTAGAGAAAGTGACAGCTTCGAGAGCCCCTATTGAGAGTATGAGGAAAGCTAGTGCAGAGGATTTTTATGGGACTAGTTTGGATGAGTCTGAGTATGCTGAGAAATGGATAGAGAAGGTAAAGCGTGTTCTTAATGAGATTGGGTGCCCTCCTGAGAGGCAAGTAGAATGTGTTGTGGCTTTGTTGCAGGGATCCGCCTACGATTGGTGGAAGTTGGTCCGTAGGCATCCCCAGTTTCCTGACCCGGTTACTTGGGGGTTCTTCAAGAGGGAGTTTACCAGTAAGTATGTGACTCAGGCCTATAAGGATGCTAAGTGGGCATAGTTCTTTAGTTTGAAATAGAGAGCCATGTCAGTTTCTGAGTTTGAGAAAGAGTTCAACCGTCTTGCGAAGTATGCTCTAGAGGGTGTTCTAACAGAGGAGTTTAGGTGTAGGCCCTTTGAGGCTAGTTTGAATGAGTCCTTGAGGGCTATGCTTATTTTATTAATGAGTACTCCGGGGTATTGGTTCTTATCAGATTGTTCAGGCAGCAGTGCGGGTTGAGAGATCAGAGTTAGTTCTGAGGGAGAGAGCTTAGAGGAGGAATCCCCCTCGTGGAGGATCATCTTCGGGTAAGAGGTCTAGGAACCCGAAGGATGAGACTACTTCAGGTTCGATTACGTGGGGCAAGAGGTAGGGTTCTGCTATGAGTTTGAGTTCTGGTAAAGGTGGTTCGGGTAGTAGGACTGAGGCATTGCCCGAGTGTTCTCATTGCAGCAAGCACCATCGGGGTGAGTGTAGGTGGCTCACGGGTGGTTGTTTCCAATGTGGGAGCACTGATCACTATTTGGCTAGCTGTCCTAAGTTGAGTGAGGCTTCTGGTGATCAGCGTGAGGCTAGCAGAGTTGGATCTAATGCACTGCAATCCGGTTGGACTAGAAGCAGAGGTAGAGGTCAAGGCGGTCGGCCTAGAGAGGGAGCTCCATCAGAATCTATCGAGCGGCCCTTGACGATTCCAGCTAGAGCTTATGTTATGAGAGCTCGGGATGAGCAGGATGCTCCGGACATGATTGCTGGTAAGTTCCTACTCTTTGACACTGAGTTGTATGCTCTAATTGACCCTGGTTCCACACACTCATATTTGTGCACGAGTAAGTTATTTGATAAGTTGCATGATGTTGATCAGTTAGATTATGAGGTTTGTGTGACCAGTCCCTTAGGGCATAGTGTCAATGTGAGTAGAGTGTATAGGAATTGTCATCTTTCAGTTCAAGGTGTTGAGTTTTCTGCGGATTTGATTGAGTTGCCATTTCGAGAGTTTGATCTGATCTTGGGAATGGATTGGTTGAGTAAGCATTGGGTTGTGGTTGATTGTCATAGGAAAGTGGTTGTGTCGTGAGATAGAGATCAGTCTTCTGTTGTGGTTAAAGGTTTGAGTTCAAGTTCCTTGAGTAATGTGATTTTTGCTATGCAAGCTAAGAGGTTCATGAGGAAAGGTTGTGAAGCGTTTCTAGCAGTGGTGTTGGATTTTAAGCATGATCGGGTTAAGATTGAGGATATCCCAGTAGTTAGGGAGTTTGCGGATGTGTTTCCAAGTGAGTTGCCTAGGTTGCCTCCGGAGAGAGAGGTGGAGTTGTCCATAGAGATAGTGCCGGTTACTTCGCCAATTTCAAAAGCACCTTATCGGATGGCTCCTGTAGAGTTGAGGGAACTTAAAACTCAGCTACAAGAGTTGTTGGATAAGGGGTTTATTAGACCCAACATATCTCTATAGGGAGCTCCGATGTTGTTTGTTAAGAAGAAGGATAGTACCTTGAGAATGTGCATCGACTATAGGCAAATTAATAAGGTCACAGTGAAGAATAAATATCCTTTGCCTAGAGTTGAGGATTTGTTTGAGCAGCTCAGAGGTGCGGGTGTCTTCTCCAAGATTAATCTCTGATCGGGTTACTATCAACTTCAGGTGAAAGATGTGGATGTGGCTAAAACTGCATTTCGGACACGATATGGCCATTATGAGTTCCTTGTGATGCCGTTCGGGTTGACCAATGCACTTGCGGCTTTTATGGATTTGATGAACCGAGTGTTTAGGCCATATCTCGACCGATTTGTAGTAGTGTTTATTGATGATATTTTGGTTTACTCGAAGGATGAGAGTGAGCATGAAGAGCATCTTCTGTTAGTACTGCAAGTTTTCAGGGAGCACCGTTTGTTTGCGAAGCTTAGTAAGTGTGATTTTTTGCTTCGAGAGGTGTCTTTCTTGGGTCACATTGTGTCAGCCGAGGGTATTCAAGTTGATCTGGCCAAGATTGAGGCGATTGTGAATTGGAAAGCGCCTAAGAATGTTCCAGAGGTAAGAAGTTTCCTTGGTTTAGCTGGGTACTACCGTCGATTTGTGACAGTATTGCTGCTCCTATCACGAGATTATTGAGAAAAGGAGTCAATTTTGAGTGGTCGAATAAATGTCAAGCATGTTTTGAGCAGTTGAAAAGGATGTTGGTTGAAGCTCCTGTACTTACTCAACCCATCTTGGGTAAGGAGTTCGTAATGTACAGCGATGCTTTTCAGGTGTTGGGCTCGGATGTGTGTTAATGCAAGAGGGTAAAGTTGTTGCTTATGCATCTCGTCAGTTGAAGCCTCATGAGAAGAACTATCCGACGCATGATTTGGAGCTGACAGCTGTGATCTTTGCTTTGAAGATTTGACGGCATTACCTCTATGGGAAGAGGTGTAGGATTTTCATGGATCATAACAGTTTGAAGTATCTCCTCACGTAGAAAGAGTTAAACATGAGACAGCGCCGATGATTGGAGTTGTTCAAGGATTATGACTGCATTGTGGATTATCATCCGGGTAAAGCTAGCTTCTATCTTGGTAAGGTCAACCTGGATGCCTTCTAAAGAGACAATATGGCCTAAGAAAGAGACTTCCTTAAGCCAGATGTCACATTTGCTTATCTTGGCATACAACTATTTCTCCCTTAAAGTCTGCAGTACTATTCTCAAGTGTTGGGCATGTTCTTGTTTATTCTTGGAGTAGACCAGAATATCATCGATGCACACCACAACAAACTAGTCTAAAATAGGGTCTGAAGACCCTATTCATCAAGTCCATGAATGCTGTAGGTGCATTAGTTAGCCTGAATTGCATAACCAAGAATTCATAGTGACCACATCAAGTTCTAAATGCGATATTTGAAACATCTTCATCTTTAACCCGAAGCTGATAATAGCCTGACCTCAGATCAATCTTAGAAAACACTCTGACACCCTTCAATTGATCAAGTAGATTTTCTATTCTTTGTAAAGGATACTTTTTCTTCACAGTCACCTTATTAATTCATGGTGCTCCCCATTGAGAGACACTCGGCCAGATGAAACCCTTGTCTAAGAGTTCTTATAATTGAATCTTCAATTCTTTTAACTCTGTGGGAGCTATCCAAGGGATCTATTTTAGGTATGACTTCAAATGGACAACTCTACCTCTCTCTCAGGCAAAGGTCACGATAATTCTCCTGGAAACACATCAGGGAACTCAATTACTATTGGGATATCTTGTAATTTCACATGTTCCCTTTTTGAATCAAGCACTAAAGCTAGTAAAGCTTCACATCCTTTGCTAAGAAATCATCTGCCTTGCATAGCTTATACCCCATTAGTTAGAGGATCAGATCGGATACCGTGCACCACTATTTCAAACTGATCAAGACTCTTAAGCATGACTATTATCAAGCCACAATCGACAATAACTTGGTATTTGGACAACAAATCCATATCCAGAATAATATCAAATTCATGGAAAGGAAAATCTATCAAATTAGTAGGAAATTCTCTACCATGAATCAGAATCGGACAGTCTCTATACACCTGGTTTACACATATATTATGACCTAGAGGACTAGTAAAACATATGTCATAATCTAATTTATCTACAAATGTCATTTTATCAAACAAACCCCCAGTGCATATGTATGAGTGAGTGGAACATGGACCTATTAGAGTGTGCATATCAGTGATAAAGAGAGAAATTACTCGCTATGACCTCTAGGGCATCTTTCTCCTCATGAGCTTTCATAGCATATGCGTGAGCTAGAGCTGTTGTAGGACCTGGTCACTCCATTGTCTCATACACTATACTTGGGTTGCCCCGAGGCTAGCTAGAACAACCTCGGCCTGTTAGAACAACCTCGGCCTTTACCTCCTACTTCCTTGTGGAACTCTACCTTGTCTCGACTCCTGTAGACAATTGGCTAGGAAATGGTCAGTGCTTCCACATCAAAAATAGGTTCAGTTAGCTATTTGTATGTACCCCTATGCAATCTATGATAATGTGGACATTTTGATATATCAATACTCTATCCTTCTGAAGAGCCTTTATAAGTATTAGATGCTGATGGAGGTCCCTATCTTCTGCCTCTGGTAGTAGGACTATTTACAAACTCAATCGGGTGAGCTCCTTGTGATTCACCAGCTTTTTTACCCGATGATGTGCCACCTTTAGCCACATTTCTTCTCTGAGCCCTTTCTTTCTTGGCCATTTCAGATTTCTCTACTCGGATGGTGGCTTAAACCAACTAGTAGTAGCTTACTTGTTGTAGAGAAGTGACAGCTACTAAGTGCTCTTTGATGGAGTCATTGCGTCCATCCTCAAACTATTGTCATCTGAACACTTATGTCAGTACTAGCTCAGGTGCATACTTGCTCAATCTGATAAACAGCTTTTCATACTCAACCACGGTCAGATTTCTCTATTTCAAGTTCAAAAATTATTTCCACTTAGCTTCCTTATAAGCCTCGGTAATATACTTATACTGGAATTCTCAGATAAAGAACTCCTAAGTCACTAGATCAAGGAACTATGGATGCATTATTACTAGCTTCCACTAGTCATAAGCTGCTCCTTGTAGTAGGGAGATAGCACAGGTGGCCATTTGTTCTTGTGACACCCTTAATTCACTATACCGTACGTACGGTTATCGGTTAATTTGGCTTAAACAATTACCATAATTATTTAAAGTATGTCCAATGTTAGATTATTTTAAAAACAGGTAAATTTTTTTTCCTACCTAATCCTTTTTATTTCATTTGACAATTAACCTATAACTGTCCAAAATTTCTATATATTTGGTATAAATTTTAGCAGCATAATGGCTGCTTATAAGCCTTACCCTCCTATAAATTCAAATAATGCAAGCCCAAAAGGGGCACAACAATCCAATAAATCAACATTTACTGACATTCCAACACATAGTTCCTAATCATAGCCAATTCTAATATGTCATGCATCATCCATTACATGCATATTATATATGTCCATAGCCTATATAAACATTCATACATGTCATATATAATCCATATTACATAGCCATATGCGTTTACAAACAACATATACATGCCATAGTTATCCATATACAAAATATACTTGTTAGTTTCTTTGCTCTTGTTCGCTCCCATAAATAGTTGCATATGCTTGCTCCAGTCACTTGCTTGTCCTATACCTACGTTCAGAAAGACACTATGTGCTAAGCATTAAAAATGCCCAGTGGTGGATACATATCCATAATTTTCCATTTACTAAATGTGCATACACATGCATACAATTATACATAACAAATTCCATAGATTCTATACCATATACATATCAGCATTTACTAGGTTAATACATTAATTCATAATTTATTACTCATAATAAACTTTATGTATATACTTTAATGTCACCAGTTTTATATGTTATACTTTGTCTCATTAACATTAGTATTATTATTATTATTATTATTATTACTATTATTATTATTTGTATGATTAATATCAATATTAACATTAATACTATTTTTATTATGAATATTAACGTTATTCTTATTTTTATTTTCTTTATTACTTATTAGGCTCATTTAAATTCTTCCAAATTAATTATTAACCATATTCTTATTTAATTTACATTTTAAGCCATTTTCCTTATTTTGCCCTAATATTAATCCGGTAAAAATTTTCAGACCGGGTACATGGGAAGTGGAATCCATAAGCCCACCCCGAAGGGCCACCTAACACTGTCATTGATATCATTGAGCGCTGATTACACTATATCACCATGGTATACCGTCATTAGTCTATCCAAGCGAGTTGCCATGACTCGCACTGTTGTATGGTGTCCCTGTAGCTAGCTAATTATATCCTGAGCTAGATTTGACTACCAGACTACTAAGGGCAATATTCATTATTCATTATTTCTCATTATTTCATTATGCACATAAATTTACCCATTTCATATTATCATTTCCATTTCAATATACCATTCGGCCAACATAAACTTTATTCCACATTTAATTTCTTTTCCACTAATTTCACTTTCACGCTATTTATCATTATTTTTTTTAACCGAAAATATACTATTATTTCACTTAACATAAACATACTCCATTTTCTTCACTTTTAACATAATACTTCACCCAATTAAATATATCCAATTAATATCTAAAAATTCTCAATAATTTATTATATACTCAATTTTAATTCTATATTCACTCTAATGTATTATATTCATTAAATTATCAATTTATTTTACTATCCCCTCAATCATCTTATTCGGCCAAGAGTTAACTAAATCTTAAATTTTATTTTTTTCACATTTACCTTATATTCCATTAATTCACATGCTAACTAACATATTTCTACCATTAAATTTCATTAAACATCAAAACAATACATATTAAACCCTAAACCTACATTCGGCCACCTTTAGGATTTTCAATCCAAATTAATTCTTTTCATTTCTATCATATTTTCCAACATTTTTAAGTCCACCTAACATGTTTCTAAGGTTAGATTACATTATACAAGCATATATCATTTAATCACACCAAGACATACACTAATCCCTACTTAAAATAAATGGAAAAATGAAGGTTATTATATCCACTAGCCTTGAATTCTTGTTCTTCAATGTTTACTCCTCCTTATTTTTCTCTTTTCCCTTAAAAATCACTTCCTCCTTCTTTGAACCTATCATGGCCGAATACATGACATGAGGTTTCTTCAAATTCTTCCTTCCATAGCTCAATTAAATCACATAATCATAATTGCTACCCCCAAATCTACCCATAGAATTAAATAAATCAATTTATTACCACTAAAATCACTTACTTGATTTTCAATCCTACACTTCCTCTTCTCACGTTCTTCCAATTCTTTCACTTCAAGTGAGCTCTAAAGATGAAGATATATGAGTTTAGGGGCTGAAAATTACTTGGGATAATTTATTTGAGTAGAATTTGTGGGAGAAAAATGAAGAAAATCATGGAGAGGGGGAGAGAGGATGGTTCGGCCTTCATGAGGAGAGGAGAATGGTGGAGAAATTTCTACATCAAGGCTGATTTTTCAACCTTTTTATATGGCTTTAGATGGGTTGGGCTTGGTCCAACCAATTGGGCCAACCTAATTTAAGCCAAATCACTTAATTAAGTATTATTTTGCTCTAATTTTTTTCTATCACTTTCCAAGCTCAATTTCTCATAAAAATGCTTCCATAATTCTTACAATATATTTATTAGCCTACACAAATGTTTTCAAGTCAATCAGAGACCGTTTCTTAGTTCGGTTCACTAATACCGGTCCGATAATCCAATTTTTAGTGTTACCGTAAAATTAATTTTTTACTGTCAAATAATATTTTATATTATTTAGAATAAGTCTATATGTTTAAATAATTTTTTAGAGGTCTTTAGTTCTATTTAAAGTCCGGTCAAACTCTTAGTCAAAGCGGTTACTATTTGAACCGAAATAGTGACTTTTTCTTATTTTCGACTTTTGAGGACCTATTTGACCTCATTTTCACTTCAAATTTTACCCTTGGAGTCATTGTGAATAGTATTTTTTGATTGTTAAATAAAATATTTTTTTTGCCTCCGGGTATATTTTTCACCCCCGATACACTATTCACACTAGGGAAATACTATTCACGACTATAGAGATTTAGGCCATTACATTTCTCCCCTACTTATAAAAATTTTGTAATCGAAATTTTACCTGTATCAAATAACTTTGGATGCTGCTGCCGCATCATTTCTTCAAGTTCCCACGTGGCTTCTTCCATATTGTGATGATTCTATAACACTTTTACTAGTGGGATCTATTTGTTTCTTAGCTGCCTGATCTCTCTAGCAAGTATCTTTACTGGTTCTTTTTTATTTGTTAGATCAGGCTGAATCTGTATCTCCTCTGGCTGGATAACATGTCTAGGGTCTGATCGGTACCTCTATAGCATCGACACGTGGCAAACATTATGGATCTTTGTCACACCCCGTTTGCCCCCTAGTAGAATGAGCCGTCCGTGTGAGCATACATTTGCATGTGTTCGGCATATCATAAGGATATTTTGGTAAAAATGCATGTTTTTGGGGTTTATTAGCATATGGTAATATGTGTGGCATTAGTGTGTGAATTAATTGGGAAATGATTGTGTGCACTTGAACATATCATATTAAGGTGTTTTGAGATGGGAGTGCATAGTGTGTGTGTTCATACCATTGTAGGGTGTGTATTAGTTGGGAGTGCATTGGGTGTGTGTAGTGCATGCTTGTTGGTGTGAATGGTTAGTTTCACCAATAGGAAATTGACATATGTTTAGGGCAAAGAAAAGAAAAAGAAAAAGGAAAGAAAGAAGGGGAAGGGCAGATTTACGTTTCCTTCTTCCCCTCATCTTCTTCTTCTTCTTCTTCATTTTCTTCACTCTAAGAACTCTAGTGTGCCTTCAAGTCTTTATTGGTGGAATTAATCATCTCTTTGTATCCTTTTTGGTAAGTAAATGTATTCTTTTCATTTTGTTTTCATCTTCTTCTTCTTTGGGTTTAGATTTAACTTAGGGTTTGCATTTTTGGGTGTTCTTTGATGTGTTGCACTTAGCTGAGGCTCCTCGCGATCCCAAGGGCAAGGAGATTGCTGGGAGTAGTGGAGCTAAGTGATTTGAAGTTAAGGATTTCAGGTTTGGGACTTGTTTTAGAAATTTTGTTTGAGAATTTAAGTTACTGTAATTTTTAGGGTTTATGTTCTTGAGAAACTTGAATGTGTTTATGCTTGATTTTGGTTGTTTTGATTTCTGAATTAAGTTGTATTTATGTTGTTTATACTATATGGGACATCTTCTGGAAGGTATGATGAGATTTGTATGGTTTTGATTCAATTTTGGAATTGATTTTTTGAGTTCTGGGAATTCTGGAAATGGAAAATCGTGATTCAGTTGAATTTCCCGTTTCCAGTTCATGTCTGTCGCGTGACTAGCCAAGAAGAGAGGCCGGTCAAGACTCGTGACCAGCCAGAGAGGCCAGTCACGAGTGGTGACTGCCAGTCACATCTCGTGACCAGCCAAGAGGAGGCCAGTCACGAGTAGTGACTGCCAGTCACGACTCGTGACCGGCCAGAGAAGGCAGTCATGAGTGGTGACTGCCAGTCACGACTCGTGACCAGCCAAAGGAAGAGGCCAGTCACGAGTCATGACTCCCAGTCACGACTCGTGACCAGCCAGGTGGAGGAGGCCATCACGAGTTGTGATGCCAGTCACGACTCGTGACCGGCCAACCTTGTTGGTCACCCCGTTCGGCCTATTTTCTGAAATTTCCTGGTTTTAACAGAAAAATGAATTTCGTACTTCTTCTGAATGGACTTATACTACTGTGTGATTCATGTCATGTTTTCATATGCTTTTATATGAGTGATACCATGATTCTTCAGATGAATTGTATGCTATACATTGAAACATGAATTGAATGATGCATAACCTGCTAGAGTCAAGTAAGTGGATAGTTAGGCATGCCTAATAGAGTCTTTTAGCTGTAGCCCTCAGTTCAGTTCGGACCCCGATCAGGTCCCCCGTTTGGTTCCTCGCGAACCCCTCAGTATTTGGATCTTGTTTAAGATCCCCTCAGTAAAATATTGTGTTTCTGAAAAAAATAAAATGATTTTTGATTTGTACCTGTGAGGTACCCTCAGTAATCGATTCGTACCCGTAAGGTACCCTCAGTTCACTCGTTATCCACTACCTCGAGTCAGCAGGTATTCGATTGGTTTGCTCAGCTCTGATTTGACAATATAAATGTGATATCTGAATGAGTATAATGATGAGATGTATGTTCAATTATTTTGGATATGGATATGAATTTGAGATGCGGAATGTATGGCTTTAAATTGTGAGCATGTTTATATGGATTATGTTATAAACTACTGCATTTGCCATTGTGAATGTGTAATGCCTTGACGACCATTGTGCATGGTCGTCCATATATTTTATGTGTGTTTCCCCACTAAGCGTTTATCGCTTAGCACGGTGTTTTTACCCGTGCAGGTGCGGAAGGAGTTTTGCTTTGAAAGAGTCGCCACCGTCAAGCCAACACATAAGGTTTTAGTGTAGGGCTTAGCTTTTGTAATCATTGATGATTCTTTTTGTATAGAACTCTCTTGTATCAGTTTTGTTATAGCTTCCGCTTATGTACTTATACTTTGGTTATGTAATATCTTTTGTTTCAGCTAGTTGATCAGAACATTATTGTAATGGTTTTGTTATATTAATGTATGATCAGCTATTGCTTTCTTTTTCCTTAAAGTTTTTAATTATCCCGTATTTCGGCATATATGTTATGAATGAATGTATGATTTGCTTTGTATCTGTTTGGTGGCACCTTGACTCATACGGCATCTCACTCCTTATCGGATGGGAAGGCCTACGTATGGGAAGGGGGTGTTACAATCTTTTCTAACTTTGGAGTCAACACTAACGGATAGGCCACGGGTCCCACATGTTCCAGAATCTCATAGGGGCCAATAAACCTCGAGCTCAACTTACCCTTCTTAACAAATATCAAGACCTTTTTCCACGGAGATACTTTAAGGAATACCTTGTAGCCAATGTGGAATTCTGTATCCTTCATTTTCAGGTTTGTATAAGACTTTTGTGGATCCATGGTTGCCTTTAATCGATCTTTGATCACTTGTATCTTTTTCTCTGTCTCTCGGATCAAATCTGACCCCAGTAATTTGTTTTCACTCAACTCTATCCAGTATCAAGGAGTCCTGCACTTTCTCCCGTATAGTCCTTCATAAGGTGTCATCTTAATGCTAAACTAGTAACTGTTATTATAAGAAAACTATGCCAAGGAAAGACACTTTTCCCAGTTGCCTTCGAATTTCAGAGCATAGCTCCTAAGCATATCTTTAACCACCTGTATTACCCGTTCAGACTATCCATCTATCTGTGGATGGAAAGCTATGCTCAAGTGAAGTTTAGTCCCCAATACCTCCTGTAATTTCTTCTAAAATCAGGAAGTGAACTGTGGACCCTATCCGAAATGATGGAGGAGGGAATTCCATGTAGCCTGACAATCTCATTTATATAGATCTCTGCCAGCCTTGTGAGTGGATAATCCATTCTTACGAGTAAGAAGTGAGCAGACTTAATGAGCTGACTTACCCAGATAACATCATGTTTTTTTCTTGTAAGTGGCAGCCTTATGATAAAATCCATAGTCACTCGGTCCCACTTCCATTCTGGTATGGAGATAGGCTGGAGTAGACTCGATGGAAACTGGCGCTTTGCCTTCACTTGCTGATAGGTTAAGCATTTAGTCACAAACTCTGTTACCTCGCATTACATGCCTGGCCACTAATAATGAGCTTTTAAGTCCTGGTACATCTTGTTACTGCTAGGGTGCATTGCATAGCTGCTATGGTGAGCTTCTATTAGGATATTTTTTTTTCAAATCTGCCTGGTCAGGTATGCACACTCTTTGCTTGTAGCAAAGACTGGCATCTTCATCATCATGCAGTCGATTCATAATAGCAGTCAGGCAGTCATCATGCTTCTGAGCAGCTTTCACTTGCTGTAGAAAGTCTGATTTAAGTTACATTTTAGCTATTATCACTCCATCCTGTGCCATTCCCAACCTCACATTCATAGCCCGTAGGGCTGCCCTGAATTTCCAGCTGAGGGCATCAACTACTACATTCGCTTTCCTCGGGTGATGGTCGATAGGGCAATCATAGTCTTTTATAAGTTCAAGCTACATCCGCTATCTCAAGTTAAGCTCCTTTTGTGTGAGCAAGTACTTCAAACTTTTATGATCCCTATAAATAAAACACTTTTCACTATACAAGTAGTGCCTCCAAATCTTTAGTGCAAATACAATAGCTGCAAGTTCAAGATCATGTGTAGGATAGTTTTTCTCATGTGTCTTGAGTTGCTGGGAAGCATATGTATTCACCTTGCCTTCCTGCATAAGTACTGAAGCATCACTGTAGATCACTAATTCTTTACCCGGTTTAGGTTGTGTTAACACAGGAGCTTCTGTTAACATGATTGTAGGCTTCTCAAAGCTTTCATGACATTTATCAGTCCATTAAAACTTAACATGCTTATGTAGTAGCTGGGTCAGTGTCGCTACAATAGTAGAAAATCCCTTTACAAATCTCCTATAGTACCTTACTAGTCTGAGGAAACTTCTAACTTCTGTGACATTTTTGGGTGTCCTCCACTACAAGATAGCTTCAATCTTCTTAGGATCCACTTTAATGCCCTCTGCTGATACTACATGACCGAGAAAAGAAATTTAATTCAACCAAAATTCACATTTGCTGAACTTAGCATATAGCTGCTTCTCTCTCAACGTCTGTAAGGCTATTTGTAGATGGTTATCATGTTTTTCTTGTGTCTTTGAATATACTAGAATGTCATCAATGAAGACTACTACAAACTGGTTCAAGTAGGGATAAAAGATCCGATTCATTAAGTCCATAAAGGCTACTAGTGCATTTGTAAGGCCAAATGGCATCAGCAGGAACTCATAGGCCATATCTGGTGCAAAAAGCAGTTTTAGGCACATCTGCTTCTTTTACTTTAAGTTGATGATAGCTTGATCTCAATTCAATCTTTGAAAAAACACCTGTACCTTTCAACTGATCAAACAAATCTTCAATTCTCGGAAGCGGATACTTGTTTTTAATAGTCATCTTGTTCTGCTTACCCATCTTTCTTTTTCACAAATAACACTGGTGCTCCCCACGATGACACACTAGGTTTAATAAAGCCTTTATCAAGTAGCTCTTACAGTTGAATCTTGAGTTCTTTAAGTTCGATGGGAGCCATTCTATAGGGAGCTATAGAAATGGGTGTAGTGCCAGGAATCACATCAATAATGAATTTAACATCACTATCAGGTGGCAAGCCTAGTAATTCATCAAGGAATACATCTGGGAACTCATTCATTGTAGGAACATCAGCTACCTTTGACCCTTCTTTTTTAGCCTCCACTATATAAGCCAAATAGGCTATATATCCCTTCCATATCAATTATTTTGCAACTATAGCAAAAAATCACATTTGATAAGAAATCTGCCCTTTCACCCACTACTATGATCTCCTAATCATCTGGAGTTTTTAAAGTTACCCATTTGCATTTACAATCTACTATATCTTGATGGGTAGATAGCCTGTCCATTCCCAAAATAACATTAAACTCATGGAATTGGAGTTCAATTAAATTTGCTGGGAAGGTGAAATCCTATACCTGGATTGCTAACTAATATATCTTGATCTAACTATGAATCATTCAAACCCCTTTCCCCATGCTATATCAATATTCACATAAGAGTATATGGAGCCTAGGTTAACTAATGCATAAACACAATCAGAAAGAAGAATAAATTTACCTATGATCACATCTGGAGCATCCTCCTCTTCTTTTGCTTTCACTGCATAAGTACGTCTTGTTGCTCAACCTTGTACCCCCTGTATAGGCTAGGTAGAAGGTCTAGATGTTGTTGTGTTAGGGGTTGCTCCCCTACCTCGGCCCCTCTGTGCAGTAGGTCTAGTGCTTGGTGTAGAAGAAGTATCTATGAATGTCTGGGCTACTGGATAGTCTCTCACTTGATGTTCCTTGGATCCACACTTGAAATGGGCTCCAGTCAAATATCTCCACACACCGGTATGGGGTCTTCCACAATGATCACATGTCAAAATAGCACCTCCAACTTTACCCTTGAGTGTACTGCCAATAGAGGTTACAAGGGCATTACTGTGGTCTAGGAATCTCTGACTACATGCTAGAGCTAAAGAAGCACGAGTTTATGAAGGAGGTCACCTAGACTCTTTTCTCTGACTTGCAGATGCAATGGATTGTTTTGGCTTCCTCTTTTATTGGAATCTTGACTATCTGTTTGCTTTATCTTGTAGTATGGCATCTATTTTTGCAGCAGCTTCCACTAGTGATCTCATGTCTGTATAGTTCTGGGCGCCTACGGCTGGAGGCCACATTCAAACCACTAACATAACCTTTCCTTAGTCAACTAATTCTCATCCTTATAGGCATTCAAATTGAAAGGCCCAATGCATACCCTAGTTGTTTATGGACATAATTAGAGTATAATTATTGCCAAATGCATGAAATTGCGTGATTAAATGTGCTAGGGGTATAATCGGTAACAAAGTTTGTGCCAAGGGTAAAATGGTAATTTTACCTTATGGACTAAATTGCATAGAATTATAAATTGTGTGTGCTAATGTGTGTAATGGATAAACTATCAAGGCTAATGTATGAAATTGTAGCAAATGAAGGACCAAATTGAAAGTCAATTAGTGAACCAATAATAAATGGACATGTGGAGGAAATGGCTGATAGAAACTTGACACCTTGCTTGAGTGGATGAGGAAGAACTTCATGGCTATAAAAGCCATGAAGTCGGTGGAATTGAGGGGCAAAAATTTGGTCTCCTCTTCCTCTCTCTTAGCAGCCATCTTCCACTAAATTAGTTCACAAAACTTTCCATTAAAAATTCTGCTCTTAAGTTCTTCTAGTTAGGTAAACAAATTTAAGTGTGTTGCAAGCTCATCAAGGTAAGAGTTCTTAGTTTAATTTCTTCTTCTTCTTCTTCTTCTTCTTCTTCTTCTTCTCTATCCATAAGCCTTAGAATTGAAGTTATGGTTGTTATGTTATGTATGTATTCTTGGTTGATGCAAGAAGAAGAAGGAGAAGCATCGAACAAGGGAAAAGGAAAGGATTGTGCACAAGGAGATAGATAAAATTAAAGAAAGAGAGCAAGGAGAAGAGGTTGGGAATTTCATATTGATTATCTATTATTTTGAAAGATGAGTGAGGATATGATGATATGTTAAATTATGGTTGAGGTTGTGCTGTGTTGTTTGAATGATTGAAAGTTTAAATTTGGGCAAGTAAGAGTTTTAGGGGAAATTCTATTAAATTTCACCCTTGACCTTGGTTCGGTTTTTGGATCATAAATCAGCTTAGGATTATCAAAATTAGATGATTCTAGTGGCATTTAAACCAAGAATTCCATGCCTATAAATGTCTTACAAATGAATCTAGGCTAATTCTGGCTCCAAATGTCCCAAAATTGACCAAAATGAAAGAGTAACTTCTTTGGCCTGGTTCAAGGAATAGTTTGTATCTCTAAGGCCATAACTCCTAGGATTTAACTCCAATTGATCTGAACATTTACCAGTAGAAAGATAAGACATAGGCTAATAAAAGTATAGAATCCTAATTTTGCTAAATCGATCGTTTGATAGTTCAAATTGGCTATACAAAATGAGGGTCAGAATCTGCCCTGTGCAGAAGTGAAATTTAAAGGGAGTCACGGTGGGCACATATTAGTTACCACCATAAGCTATGCCTCCGGATGTGCAGTAACTGAATTTTGGCACACCTCATAGTAGGCATGGATCAATAACCACCGTGACCCTCCCCTATTTTGACTATACTATGCATTTTTCCTTCCCAAATTGAACTCGAAGTTCACCGAAACTTTCCGGGACTTAACTATATATGTTTAGGACTATATAATGGATATTTGAGGGATTAATAATTGGAAATAATTTAAAAAGAGTAAATGAATGTGATAATGCTATATGTAAATGAAATGTGTGTTATGTAACATTTAATGATTTATATGTATATTGAAGTATGTATGACAATTGTATGAGTTTGTTGAATGGCATTAATGTTGAACTATACATAAGTGTTGAATAAGTTTATTATGTGACACTGAGTATGAACTTTGAAGTATATATAACTATTTTGTAAGTTGGTTTAATGATATTAAACACAATATGAATAGGTGTACATCAATATTATGTGAAATCACATAAAACAATAGTATAACCTTATTAAAAGATTCAGAAGAGACTTTGTACTAGAAATGTAAATATTGTTCAATGTGATTAGTCTAAGAGATTAAATGTATATGATTGGTATATGATTAATATGGAAGACTTAAGAGACTTGTGTTATACATGTTTAATGTTATGAAATAAAAGTTTAGTCTTTGGTTATAAAGATTTGCAAGTAATATAGAAAGAGGAACATAAAGAAATTATAACTGAATTTACATGTAAATGTTAGTGATTTTGGTAAGTGATAAAAGTATTATGGTACGGATTAGGGAGCTATGTGTAAATAGACATGCTTTAATTTGCAATTTAAGTTGATTGTTATTCAATGCATATTGAACAATTTATGATATTGGAATATATAAAGAATTTAATAGAACAATTGTGTGGATTCAAGTATGATAGAAATATAGTATGGCTGCAAATGAATATTTGTTTGACAGTATTGTTCAAATTTGTTTAAAAGGAATGCTAGATGATTTGTACGAATTTTATAACCATATGTGAGAGTGGAAGACAATGATATGCACTTATTTGCATATAATAATATTGTGTAAGTGTAACACCTTTAACACACTATACAATACGTACATTAGGTTGCAATAACGATTACCATGATTGTTGGAAGTACGCTTGCATATCAAAATCGGGCAAATTTGTTATTTTTTACTTGAAATCCTGATATACTTCTAATCCAATCTATATTTGCCTAATTCACTTTGTTTAATAAATCCTTTTTATCACTTGTCAACGACCTAAAACTATCTATTTAACCATTCACTTAATTGAAACACTAGCAGTATGACGGCTATAATTTTGACGTACCCAACCTGAAAATTCAAACAATTCACAGCCCATGCAGGGCAGAACAACATATAAATCACACTTATCCAAAACCATAACCCAAAATAATTTATCCCTCATAATATCTCGATCATCCAAAAGATATATTAATTACCCATATGCATGCCTTAATACAAGTCCAAAAGTTCAGACAAATACATATACATACACAAAAATTTAAACACAAGATAATTCTTGAATATTCTTTAACCAATTAGCTCCCAGAAGATGAGGTATGATTGCTCCTTCCACTGCTCTAATCAGTACATATATGCAGTCAATAAAAACTATGTGCTGAGCATTAAATGTGCTCAGTAGTGGTTACTAATCCAAAGATTTCCATTACTTGAATATTCTTGAACTATGCATGCGAGGATCAATGTCCTCATCCTTAATAAATACCCCGTTTTATGCATGATTTACATTTATTTTACAATGGGGGTTGTATTCCGCCCTTATTTTTGTTGTAATTTATTTTCATGTACTTTACTTTAATTATGCTTTCATTTACCGCTTTCCTTGGATGACCAACTTGCGCTCTAATTATTGCATCAAAACGTATGAGAAAAGGGATGAAAACTTAAATTCAAAACTCAATTTTAATTTAACCAAGGTATGAATAAATGAGAAGTCCCGAACCATCTCTGGTCTTTGGGCTCAACGAGGCAAGAGGGCCATCTCAATGTTCTATTGGGATGGGGCCTCCAAGACACCTCTTATGTCCCGTAAAAAGGCCCAAAACTTTCACAGTCCTAGGCGCTACGAGGCGAGAGGGCCATCCTAATGTTCTATTAGGGTGGGGCCTCCAAGACACCTCTAGTTTGCCGAAGCGCGAGGTCGAAAGGGCAATCCTAATGTTAGGGTGGGGCCTCCAGGACACCTCCGGCTTGCCTATGATGGATATAGCTGCGCTGTCTTAGGCTTACTGAGGCTAGATGAACTTTTTCAATGTTCTATTGGGTGGCGACTCCATGAAACCTCCTTGTTGCCCAAAATAGACGCCCTTGCAATTTCACTTGCAAGTTTCCATGAACCTCTTCCCGAGAGTCCTAAAAGTGGGTCTTCGGGGTACCAACGGGGTTTGGCGCGCGTCATAGTGGCGACTTCGCTGGGGACATAAGAGACTTCGATTCGAAAGTACCTTGGTTAAAAACTTATAATTGAGTTTTAATTTAAAGATTTTTATCCCTTTTCAAAATTGCATTACATATCATTGAGCCTTAAAACTATGCTAGTTTGGTCCCTATTCTTACCCCGGTGCGTTCCCAAAGCACGACCCTACGTTCACTCAATGTGGGGAAGTGTTAAGGATAATCACTAGCCCAAGCCTCGTACCATCATGGTATATTAAATGGAGACCAGATTGGTCGTTATGCTCGTGATGAGTTAGACCTGTCGGCAGGAACCATGCTTGGGTAGCCCTAAAATATCATCACCCATGACCAAAGCTCATGTAACGGTAATAGATACTTTCCCTAGGTGACATGTACCTTAATACAATGCTTGCTATGTGGGCCATTATATATTGAACAAAATCAACCCAATTAAATGACCTTTTATCAAAGGCTTTCATGCCCTGGTGAGCCCATCTTAATTTAGTTGAAATGTTTAAATACATAAAGGCCAAAAGTCATATGTATGCACATTAGATAAGAGATGTTATATTGTTGGTTTTCCATCGTGCACCATACGCGTCCATTGGGTTCCCCGTTAACCCATGGATCAAGCCCACCTAGGAAAGAGACCGCATTACCTTGCGTGTGGGAGTAATAAGGTTGGAAGGATCTACTTGCTTATATATGATTGTAAATATTGCATAACACACTATCATGCATTGTATATGTCATTCATGCATCATTCTAACAATTTAAATTTTTTAGCCATAATAGATTCATCTAAGTGGACTAGAGGTTCCGACGGTCGGCTAATAAGGACAAATCTACTCTTTGAGTTGCCGGAACTAGTGTCTGACTGGGATTCTGAGTCATTCTCATCAATTAGTGAATCCTCTCTTGAATCATCAATGACAGAAGAAACTGGAGCTTTGACCACTGAAAACCTTGCTAGGAGACTAGAGGACTTTGAACGGAGGATGCTGGATATGATGAGCGCCATGGCTGAACGGATTGCTCATCGTCCTGCTCCCCAGGCACCTGCTACTCCACAGCCACCTATTGCTCCACAACCACCAGCACTCCCTCCTCAGGGGCAAGCCGAACCACCTGCTGGTGGGGAGGCTCCTCTTGTTGGAGCTGCTGCCTGTCAACCTATCAATAAGCACAGAGCTACTGCGCCCATCGAGCCAAGAACGGAAAGGGTCCCCAACCCCAATAATGATTTTGTGATGGAAGATGAAGATGACGAGCCAATAGTCCACCAAGCTGTGAGGCCTAAAGCACCCAGGGTAAAGGATGAGGCTTTAAGAGGTATAAAATAGCAGATTGAGGCTATCACCCGTATGCTATTAGCTGGAAGGGGGATCAACCCTAAGGACAGGGATCTGGGGGATGAGGAGCTGTTGCCCCAAAGGTTCAAGGTGCCTGAGCTGCCGAAGTTCGATGGTACTTCGGACCCATCTGCACACATCAAGCAGTATACCCTAGTGATGAAAGGCACAGGGTTGAGCAAGAAGCAGAAGGTGGAATATTTTTGCTTAAGTCTGGTGGGTCCGGAAGTAGACTGGTATCACGGGCTGGACAGGAGGTCCAAGGAGGACTGGGACCTTTTGACTGAAGAATTTATGAGGCAATACGACTGCAGTACCAGGATGGAGGTCACCCTGAAGGACCTTGACCTCTTACAGCAAAGGAGCGATGAGTCATTCCATGAATACCTCACTAGGTGGAGGAATAGGGTTACGGAGATGAAGAGAAAGCCTGACACCGCTGACCAGATCAGGTTATTTATCAGGAACTCATGCCCTTACTTAAGGGATTTGCTCAGCTTTAAGGGGCTCAGAGATTGGGAGTCACTTAAAGATATTGCTGTAGAGGCTGAGGCGGCTTACCTAACAAAGAAAGCAAGCCAAAATAATTTTGCTGGGAAATGCTATGGGAACCAGCCAGGATATAAATCAGGCGGTGCCAGGAGCATAATAGTAAAAATGGCAAGACAGCAGAAGTTTCAGCTACTGGAGTTGGGCAAGGTCAGAGATACTACTCCAACTTAAGCCGCTCTCTATCCTGGGTACTGGAGAGATTGATGAAAGAGGGCAAACTACGACCTTTGGCGCCTAGACCAGCCATGAATCAAGGGTAGCCAGGGCACAGAGAGGACCAGTACTGCGCCTACCATCAGCACACCGAGCACCTGACAGATTACTGCCGGACATTGAGGAACAAGATCCAAGATCTCATTAACTCCAATCAGATCACAAATCCTGAGAAGAGAGACAAAAAGAAGAAGGCAGGCTACAATGCAGTCCCTCCACCGTGAATATGATCGGGTTTTCTTAATCCACTAGTGAGAGTGGAGAAAATGATATTTTTCTTAGATGCTTAATTCTCTTTATTCCAAGAACTTTTTATGACACAGTTTGCAGTTTGTAATAAAATGAACAATTTTTACTTATTTGTATGGTGTTTTTAATGATTTCATTTCACATGATCATGATACATACATTTTGACATTAATTCAACTGCATTTAATCTCGAAACTTTGGAAAACTCAAAGAAAATCTTGATAGCATCTGATATAACTCCTGAAGAGAGGAAATTTCTGAGAGATATAAATAAAAAAATGAATGAAAAAGCCTTTGCCTGGACCTGGAATGATATGATGAAAATTGACAAGGAAATTATTGGGACAACGCTGCCGCAATATGCCAACATGACGACGAGCGAAGTTTTAAAAGCCAATCCTCTTCCTCAACATCTAGGGCGCATACAGTGCAGCCAAGCAAAATCAAACCCCGTTCATCCAAGGGCTACATCAGGAGTTAGACAAATAAAACCCTGAACCTTCATAAGAAATATATAACACATTGAAACCAAGCCCTTAGGAGTCCTTTCCTCCCAACCATTTGAGATGTTTACCCCAAAGCCAATCAAGACTAACCTTTAATCATATGAGACCAAAAGGGACCCTTGTAACAAAACTTAGGAGGACGGCTCATTACCTCACACAAAAAAAAGCAAAAAAAAAAAGAAAAAAAAAAGAACCATAGTCATGTCCTAAACCATAGTTTTTAATCATTTGAGACCAATGTACAACCCCATCTCAACCATTAAAAGTTATTTCAGAAATCGAGCCACCAAAGCCAACAAAAGGAAGATACAGACTTTCACGGCCAAAATCCAAGCAAAGAAACTCACTATCTCAGCCCGTTTGCACAAGTGCCAAGAACAAGACTTTGATGCTAAAAAGAACCACCATCAAAAGAAGCAACCTCCCCAGCTAACGGAGATGAAAAGAAAAACCAATCGGTACTGACAGACTGAAGGAGATTCCATGGCAAAGGCTAAAAAAAAAAGAAAAAAGAGAAAAATAAATAATAAATGCCCCGCAGGTCGAAAACCGAAAAAATGCGACCTTGCTAAAATTGGGCGTCCTGCCAGAAAAAAAAAGCATTTTGGGCAAAAATTAAGGGCTGAGAGAAAATATTCAATCATGAAAACCCGAGAGGGCTGATTGATAACAGGAATTTGATGCTTTCAAGATCCATCCCGAGATTAGATGAGGTTTTATATTCTTGAAATTAATGCCAAACAATGATCATGTTTAATGAAATCAAATTGAAACACATGCATTTATGCAATGGTATAATGATGTGATCAGAGCAGTTCACTTTGTGTGATCAAAGTCATCTACTGTCTACCCTCTGCTATTCTCACCACTCAAGTGCTTCAGCCGACTCATCCTGCTATTAAATATGAAACCAATCCTACAGCATCCTCATGATAAGAATCAAGCTCATGCAACCATGATCTAAGATGCCTGAAAGATTTTTGCCAACAACTTCAGGAATCTGCAAAAAAAAAAAAAAACAAAAGCCGTTAGAGATAAAAATCGTAATTGGTGCTCTAAGCAAAAGTTAGGCAAAAGGATAGGGTGAAAACCTGAAAACAGGCAGCCTGTTCTGAAAAAAAAAAGCCGCTGGATTGGGTTGGGTCCATTCCAGGCAAAAATAAGGCCAAGGGTTATGTGAAAAACAACAAAAGACCTATTTCCCGCTAAGAAAAGCTAGTGTGAAAATTCACAAGGGACGCCCTACCTTTAAAAAATGACTACAGGTGTCAGATGAGAACCTCGCAATCCCAAAGGCATGAAAATCAAAAGCAATTCCAAAGAGTATCGATCCTACAGCAAGTTGAGCCCAGCCCGGCTATCGCTTCCAAACTCACAAAGATGAATTCTTATTCCTGCATTCCTGCATGACTCATGCATTTCACGTGCATGCTCATTATTTTTTTCCTGCATATTTGGTTTTCTAATTTTGCAGAAAGAGAGACTCAATGCAGACACCGACAAAAGCCGAGTGACGACATCAATCAAAACACCAATCCAAGCATCAACCAAAGAAATCTCTGGGGCAACTAGCCAAAACAAAATCAATCCAAAAATCATTTCAAGCAACAATTCAACAATTAGCAAAAGACCTCTCAGGGGGCAACCAACCAAGACGACATCATTCCAAATATCAAATTCAAAGCAATCAACCAAAGGGCTCATAGACAGCACCACTTCAGAAGGGTTAGCACGATGACGACACTACCACTCCACGGAGGGTTAGCACGATCACGGCACTATCGCTTCACAACTCAGAAGGCTTAGCACCATGGCAGCGCTACCATTCTACAGAAGGTTAGCACGACCATGGCACTACCACTTCAGAAGGGTTAGCATGATGACAGCACTACCACTCTACGGAGGGTTAGCACGATCACGGCACTACCGCTTCACAACTCAGAAGGGTTAGCACGATGGCGGCACTACCATTCTACAGAAGGTTAGCACGACCACGGCACTACCACTTCAGAAGGGTTAGCATGATGACGACACTACCACTCCATGGAGGGTTAGCACGATCACGGCACTACCGCTTCACAACTCAGAAGGGTTAGCACGATGGCGGCACTACCGCTTCACAACTCAGAAGGGTTAGCACGATGGCGGCACTACCATTCTAAGGAAGGTTAGCACGACCACAGCATTACCACTTCATAAGAGTTAGCACGATGACGGCACTACCACTCCACGGAGGGTTAGCACGATCACGACACTACCGCTTCACAGCTCAGAAGGGTTAGCACGATGGCGGCACTACCATTCTATAGAAGGTTAGCACGACCACGACACTACCACTTCTGAAGGGTTAGCACGATCACGACACTACCACTCCATGGAGGGTTAGCACGATCACAGCACTACCACTTCACAAACTCAGAAGGGTTAGCACGATGTCCCACTACCATTCTACAGAAAGTTAGCATGACCACAGCACTACCACTTCAGAAGGGTTAGCATGTCACACCCCATAAGTGGCTTAATTGGAAATTAGTAATTTTAATGGATATTTAAGGACAATTGTGTAATTTATTAATGAAAGAGGATTATATTGCAAGGAAATAAAAGATTTAAGTGGCAGATTTTAGGTTGGTAAGTAAAAAGGTAATTGACAAGGACTTATTAGTAATATTGTTTGGATCAAATTGTAAAAGAGGAATTAGTGGATTAAGTGAATTGTGTAACCGTGCATGTGTGCCAAGTGGAAGAGGTGAGTGTGTGTACGTGGGTGAGGGAAAAGAGAGGTCTGAATTTCTTTGGGTTCCTGGAAAACTAAACTCAGGAGGTTCTCTCTCTTTTGGTCTCTCTCACGTTAGCCATCCCTTCCCTCTCCATTTGCTGTTCCTTTCCATTTGCATGTGTGTATTTCTGTTGAGGGACTAAGATTTGGGTTTGTTAGAAGCTTCAGAAGGTAAGTGGCAAGAGTTCTATAGGATTTTTATGGTTGAATTTCCATTTCTCTCGTCTTTGGGTTTATAGCGATTCTGTTCTTGGATAATGAAATGTGGTTTTACTTGTTTGCAAGCTTCAGAAGATAAAAGAAAAGAGAAAGGAAAAGGCAAAATTGTGGATTGAGAAGTGCAGTGGTCATTCTTGTTGGACTTCAGTATCAGGTTTGGGAGTGTCTGTCATTTCTCATATTTGGATCCTGATTGTCGTTTTTCTATGATTGACATTTATGTGTGTTTGTTTATCAAATGTATGAGAAGTATAATTTGTATGAATGATTTCTGTGGAAAAGTATGCAAATGAGATGTTTATGCATGAGCTTAGATGTGAAATTCTAGGATATTGACTTCCTGGTTTTTGTCTCTGTTTGAATAGTAATAATAAGTGACTTGTATTAAGAGTTTTGTAATTGTGCTCTGAAGAATATAAGGTACGTGTGTGAATGATTTTTTTCATGAAAAATGGTTTTAGACAAATGGGGTTTTGAATTTAGAGAGTGCTCTGTTTTCTGGACTTTCAGGTTTTTCACGTTTTTCTGGAAATTCTGAAGAGTAATTCTGGAGAAGAAGAGTTTGTGAAGAAGATCACGTGACGTGATGGAGCATCACGCCGTGACCTCCCTCCTTTGGGGAAGTCACGAGACGTGATGGGGCATCACGCCGTGATCCCCTTCTCTGGGAAGTCACGCGACGTGATGGAGCATCACGCCTCGCGGCTTCGCCTGGTTCCCTGCGTATCACGAGACAAGATCTCGTGATCTCCTTCCTCTCCTCACAGGCGTCACGAGACGTGACTGATGGTCACGCCGTGACTGCCTGTTCTTGCCTTGCTCTTTTGCCTGGCGCTCGCGTGAAGTCGGCGTCACGAGACGTGACTGGTGGTCACGACGTGACCGGCCTCTGCTTGCTGCCCTGTTTTCCTAAAAGCATAATTCTAACTTCTGGTTTAAAGGGTTTTCAACATCTATTAAATGTTTGGGTTTTTAAGATTGGAACTGTATTTTAATGATTGTTTAATTATGAGATTTGTGGTCATAATTAATATTAACGTACATGATTTATATGTTTATAATTTACATGAATATAGTTATTTCAATGTGGGTTTTATGTTTTTTTTATCTCCCGTGTTTGATAATTGAATATATTTACATGTTTCTGGATTCGATTTGTATACATGTATACATGGATTATTTCAAGATGAATTATAAGTTCTTATTTCCCGTAATTAATATTTGGATATATGTATATGTTTCTGATTTTGATCAATGTACTTGAATACATGAATTCTAAGCTTGTATTGAGTTGTATCATTTAAGCCTGAATAGTCATAGTAGTGGATAAGTAAGCGCTTACTTAGGTCAGTGTGTGTGTGCAGCTGCTATATGATAAAACGCTATACGTGGGTCCGTTTGGATCCTTATTTCGACCATGTTTGGTCTATATGGATTTAAATGCGAGACTTCGGTCTCTATATGAAAAATACATGTTTGAGACTCATGTCTCTATATGCTTGGGATACTGTGTTCTATCAGTATCCAATTGACCGCATCCACTTCTAGAGAGTATTTTAGACTAATTAGGCTATAAGTGTAAATGTGTTGCATATGTTGAAATGCATTATTGACATGATTACAAGTATATAATGTATATGAATTCTTGCATAGCTTTATATCACACCTTGAATCTGTATACTTGAAATGATGAGAATTATGAATTGAATACTTAATTGCTTGTAATGTATATATTTATGCATGTCAAGTAAGGAATTTAGAGACATGTTTACACGTGATATGATGCCTTGCTTTTGAATCATTAGATTATTATTGTATAAATATTGTATATGTGTATTATGTCTGTTTTGTTCCTCCCCACTAAGCGTTATCGCTTAGCACGGGCTCTTTTCCCGTGCAGGTGGCGAGGTTAGCTTGGAGTAAGAGATCTGCAGGTCGGCCACTAGGAGTCTTTTGATGAAGTTATTTTTGAAGTCTTCCGCTGTAAATTTTTGTATATGGCTTGTGTATAGCAAAGTAAACTTTTGTAAAGGAACAAACATTATTTTTGTATATGTATTTGCTTACGAGCCTCTTTTTGTAAAACGATATTGATATATGTTATATGTAAACAGGATTTTACTATTAAATGATTAAAAGTTTCTTTATATTTCATTTGGTTTTTATTTATACATGTGTATATGGATTGGTTTATATGTGTTTGCCGCGTGGCACTCCGGTATCCTTCCAACGGGGATGGCGGGGTGTTACATAGCACGATGACGGCACTACCATTCCACGGAGGGTTAGCACGATCACGGCACTACCGCTTCACAACTCAGAAGGGTTAGCACGATAGCAGCACTACCATTCTACGGAAGGCTAGCACGACAACGGCACTACCACTCCAGAAGGGTTAGCACGATGACGGCACTACCACTCTACGGAGGGTTAGCACGATCACGGTACTACCGCTTCAACATAGGATAACACACCGACAACATGGCGATAACCACCACAACAGCATCACCCAGTTCGGAAAGATAGCTGCCTTAGGTACGTGTCTGTTTCCTTCTTTTCTTTGAGTTTAGGCTCACCTAGACACTAGTGTACTAGCTTCCCCTAAACTGGGGGCAACTGTAGATACTGGATCCTGAGTCAGCCTAGATCGGAGTTACCCAATGATGATAAATTGCTTATTCACGGGCAAAGAGTTTGAAAGTGATGATTTCCTTGTCAAATTAGCATTTTAGAATAAAAAATAAAAAATAATAAAAATATTTTAAAAATTAGTGTTAAAAAATGAAATTTGGAAATTTTAGTGTTTTTTAGTTATATTTAAATTTTTTTTAAAAAAAATCGAAAATCGGATGTCGACTCGTGGCAGGGCGCAGGCGTGCGCCAGCTGCGCGACCGACGCCCGTTGGGCACGCCGACGGGCGTCGGTCGGCCCAGTTCCACCACAAATGCCTATTTTCGCCCTAAATTCGTTTTTTCTTTATTTTTTGACTTTTTTTACCATTATTTCGGGATTTTAATATTTTTTTGCCTTTTTTACACCCAAATTAAGGAAAATTAGCTAAAAATCCTATTTTCTTCCCTAATTAGTTATTTTTTCTATTTTTATTCATTTAAGTTGAAAATTTGAAAGATAATTAGGGGGGAATTCATTTGGGATCAATTTTCATTTTTTCTTCTTCTCTTCTCCTCCAAGAATTCTCTCTTGATTTTTTTTTGACATCTTTTTCTCCAAATAAAAATTCTTGGACTAAAAAAATACAATTTTTAATCTAGAATTTTTCTTGAGACAAATAAACTATTGTTTGTTCTTGAGATTTGGATTTTGAATCAATTATAATTTTTGAGACAAAGAAATAATTCTTTGTTCTTGGAAATTGAATTTATTTTCTTCTCTTTAACAATTTTCATCAATAATTATTCTTGAGACAAAGAAATTAATACTTTGTTCTTGAGAATTAATTATTTTTTTTATGTTTTTTTTAAGCAATTTTCTTTTGGAATAAAATTTCAATTATTTTATTTCTATTTTGTGAAACAAAGGAAGGAAAATCATCAAATTCTTCATCAATCAAATCTGAAATCTGAGGGTAAATATTCTAGGCTTAATCCTTTAATTTTATTTTTCTTATTTATTTTTTGTTCATATTTAATTATTAACCATGTAGATTTTTATATTATTGTGTTTTATTTATTTTAGGTGATTTTGTATATAAATTTAACATTTTTAATATTCTTTTTTCTTTTTTTTTATTTAATTGTTCATTCTTCTTTTATTATTATTATTATTATTATTATTATTATTATTATTATTATTATTATTATTATTATTATTATTATTATTATTATTATTATTATCATCATAGTTTGTGTTAACATGTTAATATGCTAATTTTTTTGTTTCCATTATATTAGTTAATTTATTTGTCATCCATAATGCATATTTTATTTATTCTAATCTATTATTTATTGTTTTATATGTTTAATTAATTTTCTTGATTTAATTACTAACATCAATTTTATTTGTGCTTGTTTTTGGTTTCAAATCCGTTTTTTTCCTTATTTGAGCATCCATGCGAGCGAAGGAGGAAATTAGGAGATTTATTTTTATTATATTTAATTTTTTTACTTTATTTGTATTTTGATTTATTTGTCATGTAATTATTAATAAAATCATTTATTTTATGCACGTTTAATTAAAAATCACACAAAAATATTTTTTTATAAATAAATTGAATTTTTCTAATAAAATGGGACCAATGTCCTAGTTTTCCACCCAAGTAAATTATCACTTTAAAATTATTTTCTTGAACTATGCATGCGAGGGCCAATGTCCTCATCCTTAATAAATACCCCGTTTTATGCATGATTTACATTTATTTTACAATGGGGGTTGTATTCCGCCCTTAGTTTTGTTGTAATTTATTTTCATGTATTTTATTTTAATTATGCTTTCATTTACCGCTTTCCTTGGATCACCAACTTACGCTCTAATTATTGCATCAAAATGTATGAGAAAAGGGATGAAAACTTAAATTCAAAACTCAATTTTAATTTAACCAAGGTATGAATAAATGAGAAGTCCCGAACCATCTCTGGTCTTTGGGCTCAACGAGGCGAGAGGGTCATCTCAATGTTCTATTCGGATGGGGCCTCCAAGACACCTCTTGTGTCCCGTAAAAAGGCTCAAAACTTGCACAGTCTTAGGCGCCACGAGGCAAGAGGGCCATCCAATGTTCTATTAGGGTGGAGCCTCCAAGACAGCTCTGGTTTGCCCAAGCACAAGGTCGAGAGGGCCATCCTAATGTTAGGGTGGGGCCTCCAAGACACCTCCGGCTTGCCTATGATGGACATAGCTGCGCTGTATTAGGCTCACTAAGGCTAGACGAACTTTCCCAATGTTCTATTGGGTGGCAACTCCATGAAACCTCCTTGTTGCCCAAAATAGACGCCCTTGCAATTTCACTTGCAAGTTTCCATGAACCTCTTCCCGAGAGCCCTAAAAGTGGGTCTTCGGGGTACCAATGGGGTTCGGCGCGCGTCACAATAGGGGAGTTCTATACTTCCTTCCATACAATGCTTTATATAGAGCTATCTTAATACTGGACTGATAACTATTTTTGTATGCAAATTCAGCTAATGGCAGATACTTTTCCCAGCTCTTTTCAAATTTAAGGACGCAACATCTCAACATGTCCTCAAGTGTCTGAATTACATACTCTGACTGTCCATCAATTTGGGGATAAAAGGCTGTACTAAAATGAAGCTTCGTCCCCAATGCTTCCTGTAATTTCTTCCAGAACTGAGAAGTAAACCTCATATCTCTGTCTGATATGATAGAGGACGGCACTCTGTGAAGCCTGACTATCTCACTAATATAAATTTCTGCCAATCTGGTCAGTGAGTAGTCCATTCGAACTAGTAAGAAATGAGCGAACTTAGTAAGCCTATAAACAATTACCCAAATAGCATTATGCTTCTTTCTCTTCAGTGGAAGCCCGAACACAAAATCCATGGTCACTCTTTCCCACTTCCATTTCGATATAGAAATAAGTTGAAGCAAACCTAAAGGAACCTAATGCTCTGCCTTCACCTACTGGTAAAACAAACATTTGCTTACAAATTCTGACGCATCCCGCTCCATGCCAGGCCACCAAAAAGAAGCTTTCAGATCCTGGTATATTTTGTTACTGCCTAGATGCATTGCATGACTACTATGATGTGCTTCTGTTAAGATATTCTTCTTCAATTTAGCTTGATCTAGAACACATATTCTCTGCCTAAAATATAGGATGCCCTGAGTACCCAAAGTATAACAACTTTTACTACCATTTTTCACTCGAGTCATTATGGTAGATAAACGATCATTTTGTTTTTATGCAGCTTTCGCTTGCTGAAAGAAATCTAGTTTCACTTGCATTTATGCTATTATTGCTCCATTTTTAGACATGCTTAATTTTACATTCAAGCAAAGTTATGCACACATTCATTAGTCATTTGCATACATTATACATATTTAAGGAAATTTACTTAGGATGATTACATTACCTACCATAAACTTCCTGCATAAACCATCTACAACTACATTTGCCTTTCCTGGGTGATAGTCAATGAAATAATCATAATCTTTTATAAGCTCAAGCCAGTGCCTGTCTTAAATTGAGCTCATTTTGTGTAAGCAAGTATTTCAGACTTTTATGATCTATATAAATGTAGCATTTCTCATCAAACAAGTAATATCTCTAAATCTTTAAGTCAAATACAATGGTTGTGAGCTCAAGATCATGTGTAAGATAGTTTTTCTTATGAATCTTGAGTTACCGGGAGGCATATACAATCACCTTGCTTTTCTGCATCAAGACATAGCCTAAACCATTCCTAGAGCCATCACTAAAGATCATAAAGTCCTTGCCAGACTCTGGTTGTATTAACACTGGAGCTTCTATTAACATACTCTTAAGCTTCTCAAAGCTTTCTTAACATTTGTCACTCCATTCGAACTTGACATGCTTCTGTAATAATCAAGTCAGTGGCGCTACAATAGAGGAAAAACCATTCATAAATCTTCTGTGATATCCTGCCAAACCCAGGAAACTCTTGACCTCCGTAACATTCTTAGGTGTCCTCCACTATAAGATTGCTTCAAACTTTTTGGAATCCACTTTTATACCCTCAACTGACACAACATGACCCAGAAAAGATACCTCATTCAACCAGAAATAACACTCACTAAACTTTGCATACAACTGCTTTTCTCTTAAAGTTTGCAGGGCAATCTACAAATGCTTGTCATGCTCTTCCAGAGTCTTTGAGTATACCAAGATGTCATCTATAAAGATCACCATGAATTGATCTAAGTAAGGATGGAAAATCCTATTCGTTAAGTTCATGAAAGCTGCTGGTGCATTTGTGAGCTCGAAAGACATGACCAGAAATTCATAATGGCCATACCTAGTGTGAAAAGCAGTCTTAAGCACATCTATTTCTTTAACTTTCAGCTGATGGTAGCGTTACCTCAAATTCATCTTTGAAAGCATGCCTGCACATTTCAGTTGATCAAACAAGTCTTTAATTCGTGGAAACGGGTACTTATTCTTGATCGTTAACTTATTCAATTGTCTATAATCAATGCATAATCTAAGTGACCCATCCTTCTTCTTCATAAAAAGAACAGGTGCTCCCCAAGGCAACACACTAGGTCAGGTAAAGCCTTTTTCAAGTAACTCCTGTAATTGAATCTTCAATACTTTTAATTCTGTGGGTGCCATTTTTTAAGGAGCAATTGAGATGGGTGCAGTTCCTAGAGCCACATCGATAGTAAATTCAACCTCCCTATCAGGTGGCAAACCTGGTAACCCTTCAAGGAAGACATTAGGGAATTCACATACTATAGGCACCTCTGTTCCTTTAAGACCCTCCTATCTAGCTTCCATAGTATAACACAGATAAGCCACACATCCCTTCCTTATAAGCCTCTTAGCAGCCGTAGCAGATATCTCTTCAGACAGAAAATCTACTATTTCACCTACAACAGTGATCTCCTGATTATCTGAAGCTTTCAGTGTTATTCTTTTTTGCCTACAGTCAATAGTCACTTAGTGGACGGATAACCAGTCCACCCCCAGAATAACGTCGAACTCTCAAAAGGGGAGTTCAATCAGATTAGCCAAGAAAACATGACCCTGAGCACTGATAAGACAGTTTCTATACACTTTATTCAGTACTACACTATTTCCTAAATGATTGCTCACTAAGATATCCTGGTCTAAAAGTGAATCACTTAACCTTTTTCCTTAGGCAATATCAGTTCTTATATAAGAGTGTGTGGAACCAAGATCAATAAGTGCATAAACTAAATTAGATAATAACGTGAATTTACCTACAATCACATCTGGAGCATCCTTCTCTTCTCTAGGTCTCACTATATAGGTCCGGCCTATAGCTCACCCCTGACCCTGAGAAGACTGGGCAAGAGGTTTGGATGTAGCTGGATTTGGGGCCACTCCCCTAATCCTCCCTCTAGTAGCAGTAGGTCCTGGATTTGGTGCTGGAGAAGTAGCTGTGGATGATGGTGCTTCAAGACAGTCCTTCACTCGATGATCTTTTGACCCACACCTAAAGTAAGCTGCAGTAAAAAATCTGCATTCACCTGGATAAGCTCTACTACAGTGTTTACATGTCTGAACGGTGCCTTTTCTTCTGCCTCTAGGTGAAATACCAACTGAAGTAACTAGAGCATTACAACCAGCTAGATTCCTCAGACTATGGCCCGATGATGAAGAAGCACGACTCTGTGAAGGAGGGGGCCCTCTGGACTTTTTACTCTATCCCCCTGCACTACTGGCCTAACTCTGCTTACGTTTCTGCTGAAATCGTATCTGTCTCTCCACTTTGTCTGCCTGAATCAATTCCACTTTTGTAGTAGCTTCAAGCAAGGAACATATATCCGAATACTTCTGAGCACCCACAATCTGTCGGATCCTATTATGTAAGCCTCGCTCGACTCTCTGATATAATTTCTCTTCTGTCATCTGAGCCTCATCCAGGTAGCACTCAGGCACTCAAACTCGCACTCATACTCTGCCACTATCTTATTTCCTTGTCTAAGTCTCCAGAAAGCATCCTGTATTGAAGCTTTATTCTCATATCCTATATATTTCTTCTCAAACTGAGCCAAGAAATACTCCCATGTCAACTGTTCAGCAGGAGTATGCTTACGAACTGTGTCCCACCAAAGAAAAGCAGGACCCTACAATAAAGCCACTGTCCTATGCAACATCTCATCCGGTGGACTCTGAATAACTTCATATGCCCTCTTAGTTTTAAACAACCATTCCTCAGCCTAAATCGATGTCAAGCGATCATGCCCATAAAAATCTTCAACCCTAAGTCCTTTTAATTGCTCCAGTATCGACTTTTTTTTGGCAAAACTAGAGGGTATTCTGGAGCTTGAGGTTGTGACGGCTGACCCTATTGTGCCTGCAGTCATTGCTGAATATAATTTGCCATCAGATTTAATAAATTCGGTTGAGGTGGAGGAGGTGATGTAACTAGAAGAGTAACTTGTGGCGGTGGTGACTCAGCTCTCCCAACACTAATAGAAGCTATATTTTTAGCTTCATCTTCACGATGTCCTTCTATAGAGGACATATATCACTATAAAACAAAAATGAGCAAGTATACATTAATCTCATAATAATTTTCATTCATAAATTGACATGTATATGCATTTAATCAACTTTTTTTTAATCCCATTCCGATCTTAGAATCGCCTAAACTATGCTCTGATACCAATAAAATGTAATACCCTTAACATATTATACAGTACATACATTAGGTTGCAATAATGATTACCATGATTGTTGGAAGTACGCTTGCATATCAAAATCGGGTAAATTTTTTTTTTGACTTGAAATCCTAATATACTTCTAATCCAATCTATATTTGCCTAATTCACTTCATTTAATCCTTTTTATCACTTGTCGATGACCTAAAACTGTCTATTTATCTATTCACTAATTGAAATTCCAATAGTATGACGGCTATACTTTTAACCTACCCAACCTACAAATTCAAATAATTCACAGCTCACGGAGGGCACAACAACATATAAATCACAATTATCCAAAACCATAACCCAAAATAATTCATCCGTGATAATATCTCGATCATCCAAAAGATATATTAATTACCCATATACATGCCATAATACAAGTCCAAAAGTTTAGATAAATACATATACATGCCATAATACAAGTCCAAAAGTTTAGATAAATACATATACATGACCAAAAATTTATACACAAGATAATTCTTGAATATTCTTTAACCAATCAGCTCCCAAAAGATGAGATATGCTTGCTCCTTCCACTGCTCTAATCAGTACCTACACACAGTTAATAAAAACTATGTGCTGAGCATTAAATGTGCTCAACAGTTGTAATGACCCAAAATACACCCTAACAGTATTAAGGCATGTTTAAGGTGAATTGGGAATCGAATGTGTGTGATTGAGTGACGGAAGTGTCAAAAGGACATAACTGTCATTAATTTAGAAGTTGGAAAGTGTCGATAAGTTGGACAATTATGTTGTTAAGACTTAATTTGTATTAAGAGAATTAATTTGTGGGTTAAAATATTAATAAGAGTGAATTGTAAATCAAGAGGGACTTAATTGAAAGTGTAGAGAAGGACTTAATTACATGAAATAAATAAGTTTAGTGATTAAGGTGTTATTATGCATGATTAATTAAGGAAAGATTAATTAAGTTCTAAGTGGGATTAGTTTAAGCTAATTATGATTAAGGTTAGGAGTGGATTCCATGTGGCATGTAATGGCTTGCCAACACATCACTTGCATGCAATAAAAGAGTGGTTAGAGGCAGAATTTGTCATTTGTGCATTCTTTTGGTCTAGCCATTTCTTCTCTCTTCTATCCTTCTTTGTTCTTCCTCTTCTTCTTAATCATCTTTAGTTGTTTGTTCATCAATTTCTATTTGATTGCCGTTGGTTGATAGTGAGTTGAGTTGAGTTCTTGGATAAGTAAGGTAAGTTATAGTGTTAGATTGTCTTCTTCTTCTTTCTTCTTCTTTCTTTGTGTTGAGTTGAAGTTGATTATTTATTTCAATTCTAGAACTGGATATTGGTTGTAGTGGTAGAATCAAGAAAAGATAAGGGAAAGGAGAAGATTGGTGATCCAAGTGCCAAGTGAGCTCATTGGAGCAAAGGAATTGAGGTTTGGGAAACTATGAGCTATGTGTTAAATTGTTAGTTGATATACCTGAATCTATGATTTGGTTGTGTATGGAACTGAATTGAAAATATGGATTTGCATGTTGAATTGATTGTTATGAGTTCATTGAATATAAGTAAGAAACTCTGTTTTCGTAGAATTGAGAACTATTGTGTAATTCTTGAATTAATGAATATTTATTGTGTGGTTGAATGTGCTAAAATGTTCATACATATGTATTGGGAGTTTAGATTGAGTTTGGAGAATTGCCTATACTAATTCAGTTGGGCTCAAGCTTAATAAGCTTGATAGTGCAAAACTAGTTTTGAGGGTCATCTTGATTTACTTAGATTGTTTGTGTTATAGAGTGAGTTTTATGACTCTAATTTGTGAGAGGTCAATTGGATTAGAATCCTAAGGTCTATTCCTGTAATTGTTATAGAAATGGTCCTTTTGGTTTGAGGACTTTAAGGTCTTTAAAATTGCTTGTAAGTATAACTAAAATTTTGTAGGAGGGCTTTTGGAGCAATTGTGTTCCGTTGGACATAACTCCTTGAGCTTAAGTCCAAATGAATTGAAGTCTGTACCATTGGGAAGCTAAAATAAATGTGATCATTTGGTTAGAAGGCCATTTTGGCTGAAAATGATGTTTTAGTTAGTCTTAGAAGTCATGTATGTGAATATAGGAAAGTGTTTAAAAAGAGGTAGGTGAAGTAGGAGTTTTGAGCATAAAGTTCATGCTTTGTCACAAGCGCGACAAGGCTCGCCAGCGCTACAGAGGGCTCTGTAAGCTGAAATTGCCATATCGTATTTTGTCGCGAGCGCGACAGAAGTTCAAATGGCCCAAAATTGCCATAGCCGACATGTAATGGGCTAAATACTGTGTTAGTGGTGATCAGTGAATTCTATAGAGTAAATAGTGTGATTTTGGTGTGAAGACGACAACATTAATACCCTGATGTACAGTAGTGTAAAAAGGTTAAACGTGCGCAGGTTAGGGAAGCCCCTTGATGGGTGACCTCCCGGAGACCAGGAATTGAAAAATATTTTATTAGATTATTGGAAAGTACTAGTCGCGAATAGTCCAAGGGTGAAATTTGAAGTTAAAACGAGGTCATATAGGCCCCTAAAAGTCAAAAAAATAAGAAAAACCTCAGGTTCTGTTCATATAGTAACTGGGTTTGACCGAGATTTGATTGGATCTTTAAAAATAGTAAATGACCTCCAAAAATTGTAGGAATTTTCAGATTTGTCCTAAATAATATTTATGAATTTTTGATAGTAAAAATGTAATTTTACGGTAACACCGAAAATTGCCTAATTGAACCGGTTTGAGTGAACCGGACCAAAAATGGACTCCGATTGGGCTGAAAATTTTTATGGAGGCTTAATTTATTATTTTAAGAATTATGGAATTGATTTTGAGCTTGGGAAGAGAGATAAATAATTTAGAGTGCATAAATGGGCCAAAAATCAAATTTGGGCTTGAATTACGTCCAACCACTTTGGTTGTACTGGCCCAGCCCATTAACTAGGGTATAAAAGGCAAAAATATCAAGTTTTTCTAGAGAGAACTCCAGATTTCTGCCTCCCTCTTCTTTCTTCTTCAAAATTGTATTGTTCCCCTCCCTAATACACCATTTTCTTCATTCTTCTTCCAATTTCTTACCAAAATCAAGCCTCCTAGATAATATTTAGCCCCTCTACAATATTTTAACAGCTTCCAATCTTCAGTTGAGGTAAAATAAGTGGAAGAAATCAAGAAAAGAAGGTTATGTATCAAAAATGAGGTAAGAGAAATTGAAGGTTTTAATTCAATTTTAAGGCATAGATTAATTAATGGAGTATAATTTTTATGGAATTTTCATGGACAAATTCGGCCATCTTTGGAGTTTAATGGAGATGATGGAATTTTTATGGAGTAAAGTGATAGAATGAGGATTTAAGTGAGGAGAAAATAAATCTAAGGTATGTGGATACAAAATCCCCTATTTTCCATTTAATTTGGTTTGATTTAGGGTTATACTTTCCATGTATGTATGTGGAAAATGCATGTGTAATTGAAATTGAGGTTATAAATGTGTTAAATGAACTTGAAAATGATGATTTAAATAATTATAAGTGGAAGAAATTAAAATGGAGGTGGAGATCTCAATTTGGCCGAATGATGTATTAAGTTTATTTTAAAGAATTTAAATAATTAATGTTATATAACTATTAACAAATGAAAATGGAAGAATCTGTAAGTTAATGTATGAAGTGGAATCTGTAACAACATTAATTATCATGATATGAAGTAGAATTAATGAAAAGAATGGAAAATGACCTAACTAGAATGAAAAAGGACCTGAACGAAAGAAATTAAAAAGGTTAGGGGAAAAATGGTAATCTTGCCAAATATTAAGGAAATAGAGCAAAAATGATAAATTAAGTAAATTGAAGGATAAATAGCTAAAAAAGAATGATTATTTGAGTATTAAAAGTGAATTTATAAACAAGATGAAATTTAGGGACTAAACTGTAATTTTACAAATGAAAGTTGAAATTTTAGTACAAAATGTATAACTAATGGCAAATTTGTAAATAAAATGAACCAAAGGGTATTCTAGTAATTTATTAAAAAAAAAAGAGAACCAAATGGTAATTTAACTAGTTTAGGGACTAAATGGTAACTTTATGAGGGAAATTGATTTAACTGTATTAATTGAATAAGTAATGGCATTTTGGTAAATAAATAATCTTAGGGACTAAAATGTAAATTGTCCCTAATTGAAGTTAAATGATGTAAATGTAATAAGAAATGAGGATTTAATAAGAAAATAAGATAGTAGTAAATAAAATATGTAAATGAAATGATAAATTGAAAAAATAGAAATAGAGGGCAAAATAGTAGATTAGCGGATTTTAAAGAATTAAATGGTAATTAAACCATGTTAAGGATTGAGATGTAAATTATTTAAGACTAAAGTCTGAAATTGTGAAAGTTATAGCAATAGGTAGTTAATACGAGAATATAATGAGAACGGTATAATAATACAGCAATGTTGAAGAACAAGAGATTAGAGACTGAAATAAAAAGAGAAAAGAAAAGAAATGTGAAAGAAGAATTAAATGTAGGAAATATTAATGACTGAACTGAAACTAAACTGTAAATGAATGAATAAGGAGTATAAAATAGTGAAAGGAAAACTAATGTCTAAATAATATATTAATGACTGAACCGAAATGTGTAGGAAATGAAAAGATAAATTAATTTGAAAGAAAAATATAATGATTTACGAAAAATGTATAGACACTAATATGGCCTTTAGTATTCTGGTAGTCACACTTAGCTCAGGATATAGTTGGCTAGCCATAGGGACACTTACACCGCGGTAGTGAGTCATGATGACTCACGACTGTAGACCAATTACGATATACTACTGTACTGAACTGAACTGATACTTTACATGATGCTGCAACTGATTCTATTATTGATGCTATATTATTACTTTACTGCACTTTTACTGAACTGTTACTGTAGTGGATTCGCGATGGTCCACATCCCGTGTATCCGGTTCAGAGTTGTCGACCGGATGAGTACTAAGGGCAAAGTAAGAAAATAATCTGAAATAAATGAATGATTGTAACACCCCCATACCCCCGGTAAGGAATATCGGGGCGCCACGCGGACACTTACGTATACATGTACATGCATTAGCGGAAGCGGTAACAATAAATTAGAAATAAGTTGGGCCCAAACAAAATTACTTTTATTATACATATAAACTGTACATATTACCAAAAGCTTCATACTTATACTTGTTCATTTTTCGATTCATATACATATACTTTTAACGATTACATGGAACCACTATACATATACTATACTCTTTATCACATAATGATGTTACTCAAAACATCACCAACTCTACCCCTAATTTAAACAAAAAGGTATATCAAAAAGCTCCTAGTGGCCCTCACTTGCAGATGAACGCTTTCACTGGTCCGCACCTGTCAACCTACACGGAAACAAACATCCGTGCTAAGCGATAACGCTTAGTGGGGATAAAATAATGCAAGGGACTTCTTTCGAAGTCTCAAAATAAATTATATATATACATCACATAAATTAGCCAAAGCACACATGCATATATTTTCACACTCATGTAAATCATGGATTCTAATTCATATAAACATGTGCTGGTACATATAACTATCCTGTAGCATTCATCTCATATACTTTATACATTTACTTATAACACTACATATGATCATTTCATGTTCACTATACACTAACAATAACGGGGATAAAATAATAAGCCTGAATTCCTTTCACGGTGGATACGGGTAACTCTGGATACTGTTTACAGTATCTTACATGTGGAGAATTAACTCAAACTCTATGGAATACACGAGGTATTCCAAACTCTGGGCACAATTAAGGCCAACTCTAGCAGCTGCACTCTAGCCCTTTATAAGCATGCTTATCTATCCACTATAACGGTAATCAGGCTCAAAAGCAACTCATATACTGTACACCGATACCAACTCATCTACTGTAATTCAAGTGCATTTAATTCATGTATAACTTTTACTAATCATGTATATTTAATTATCACTAATTATATAAGAGGTTTAAAAGATAAATTAAACCAAACACAGGCTAAATGATAACATGCAAGACCCATTTAGACCTTTAATAACTCAAAACAGGAGCAAAAGACAAAAACAAGACAAAACAGGCAGAAAAAGGCTCACTGTCGCGATCGCGAACTTGTGTCGCGCTCGCGACAGTAGCCTAAGGAAACAGGGCCGTCACGAGTCGCACAAGCGATTGCGGCTCGTCACGATCTGCTTCGCTTCATGCCCGCCAGGAAGGAAGGGGTCACGAGTCGTGACAGGCCATCACGTCTCGTGACAGGATCCTCCCAACAGAGAGAGGGCATCACGGGTCGTGATGCCATCTCACGCCTCGCCAGAGGAAGGTCACGCGGCATGACTGCTCGTCACGTCTCGTGACGGAACTCTCACAGCAATTGCGAGAGGCATTGCGAGACGTGACGCCATCTCACGCCTCACTACGAGGCTCGCCCAAGGGTCACGAGTCGTGACCTACCCTCACGTCTCGTGACTCTCTCCTCACAACTCTGAAAATCAAATTCCAACTCGCTTTCTACGGAAATGAAAGACGCGATTCTGTCGCGATCACTGCTTATGTCGCGCTCGCGACAGAATCGTGTTTCCCAATTCCAAAGGCAAAAACCACACACAGTTAAACTCAAACCAACTCTTTTATTTTTCACATGCAACCACTCCTCTTTTAACATGTAATTGCCCTATAAATCATGCTCATAACTAAGTTTTCACTCAAATCACACAATCACTTTAGACATTAAGACACTACAAGCAATCACAATGATTTCACACACTTAAAAGGCAATTGAGCTAATTTAAGCTCCAAGTACATTTCTTTATACAACTAAATCTCTATTAACACATTCAAAGTCACAACACATGCACAAATAGGAAAACCGCACACGATCCCTACCTCTAGGACGTTGAACCGCGCTCTCTACTCGGCTCCGACCTTCTCTTTGCCTTTATTGGGCCTCTTGTCCACAGCTTTCATATACAAACCATTCAAAAAAAAATACCAAAGTTACTCTTCTCTCTTACTTTAAATCAAAAACAGAAATAAAATAGAAGAAGAAGACCAATACTAACTAAAGAGCATTACTTACCTTCTTAGGAGACCTAATCAAGCTCTATTAGTCCCTCTCAAAGCCAACCCAAATGAATCACTCAAAACAGTGTAAAGAAGAAGAAGAAGGAACGAAAGAAAAAGCAGGGCAAAGGAAAAGAAAGAAACTCACGTGAAAGAAGAAGAAAGAAGCAGATAGTCTAAGTCAATCCAACAATTACTATAGTAATAAATGCCATCTACCACTTAAATGCATAGTTATCTTCTTATTCCCTTTTAATTAATCCTAATCTCCTTTCTTTAACTCTTAATCACTCTTACCATGGGTTAATCTATTGCCACTTGTCACTTCCCTACAAAGCCATGTGTCATTCTCCTACAAAGCTACTACTTAAAAGGCCAATTTAGTAACCCTATCACCGAAGGACTCTGTCGCGCCCACGACGCTTGTCGCGCTCGCGACAGGACTCACACTCGCAACTCTACTCTTTCTTGAACAAAAATTCTGTTATTCTTCTAGGGCTATTTCGGGGTGTTACAAATCTCTCCCCCTTAAGAAATTTCGTCCTCGAAATTTCCCCCGCTACCGAACAACTAATTCAAACTATATACTGTATAAACTAATAAGAGGACTTACTAGAAGATCCAATCAATGCCTCCACATCTTCAGCCGTCAGGGCAAATACACGTGGCTGATCCTCAGTAGGGAATGGCCTCTCAACTGTCTCCGATGGCGGTCTTTCAGCTCTACCTCGTCCTCTTCCACTTCTAACATTCCCAGAAGCAGTGCCTCTCTCTTTATTTGCTTGTGATGCCATATTCTCTCTTGTTTTAGGGCACTGAGCAAGGAAATGCTCCGTACTACCGCATTTGAAGCAAGCTCCAGTGAGCTTCCTACACTCGCCCCAGTGACGTCTATTACACTGCTCACATTCTGGGGCCATACTCCCTCTACTAGTAGGCGGTCTCACACTTCCAACCGAAGTTGGTCCTTGTACCGATGCTTGCTCATCCTTTCCTCTTTTTACTACTCTAGCTCCTCTACCAATTCCCTCATCTTCTCTTGGAAATCTTCTTTTCTGCTCTCTCTTTTGCTTTATCAACTCAGATTCCCTCATTTTCATCGTTGCCAACACCAATGGATAATAACCCACCGGTTGCAAAGCAACCATGGCAGCTAACGATCCTCTTATGCTCTCTCTCAATCCATCTTCGAATTGTCTACACCGAAAATCATCAGTTAACATTCCTTCCGGTACATATTTACTCAAACAAGTAAACTCTTTATCATATTCTGCAACAGTCATATTCCTCTGCTTAAAAGTTACAAATTCTTTCCACTTGGCATCTTTATACGCTTTGGTCACAAATTTCTCCTTGAACTCTCGAACAAAAAAATCCCAGGTTAACTCCATGGGTCTCTGAGGATGCTGCAACACCAACTTCCACCAGTCATATGCTGCACCCTGCAGCAATGACACGGCGCAAACTACTTTCTGGTTCTGAGGGCAACTGATCTCTTGTAAAATTCTTTCCATTTTCTCTAACCAGAATTCTGCTATCTCGGATTAATCCAGGGATGTTCCATGGAACTCTTCAGCTCCTCTCTTTCTTATCAAATCTGTTGGAGCTTTAGGAGTTGTCAGTCTATCTAGGATCTGTACCAACCCATGCATCAACTCCGGGTTGTCCTGAACAACTCTTGCTCTTTCCTCTCTATCTTGTGCTTGTACATGTGGATCTACTCGAATCGGATTCACACTGCCTGTAGTCTCTCCTACATGCTCACTCGGGTCGGACTCCATCTAGACCCTACAAAACCAGCATCTGCATTAGGCCACACTCTAAGCAAACTTAAACACATAAACATAACTATACTCTATCACCTTCTAGTCCTGAACCAATTAACCTAGAGCTTTGATACCACTAAATGTAACACCCCCATACCCCCGGTAAGGAATATCGGGGTGCCACGCGGACACTTACGTATACATGTACATGCATTAGCGGAAGCGGTAACAATAAATTAGAAATAAGTTGGGCCCAAACAAAATTACTTTTATTATACATATAAACTGTACATATTACCAAAAGCTTCATACTTATACTTGTTCATTTTTCGATTCATATACATATACTTTTAACGATTACATGGAACCACTATACATATACTATACTCTTTATCACATAATGATGTTACTCAAAACATCACCAACTCTACCCCTAATTTAAACAAAAAGGTATATCAAAAAGCTCCTAGTGGCCCTCACTTGCAGATGAACTCTTTCACTGGTCCGCACCTGTCAACCTACACGGAAACAAACATTCGTGCTAAGCGATAACGCTTAGTGGGGATAAAATAATGCAAGGGACTTCTTTCGAAGTCTCAAAATAAATTATATATATACATCACATATATTAGCCAAAGCACACATGCATATATTTTCACACTCATGTAAATCATGGATTCTAATTCATATAAACATGTGCTGGTACATATAACTATCCTGTAGCATTCATCTCATATACTTTATACATTTACTTATAACACTACATATGATCATTTCATGTTCACTATACACTAACAATAACGGGGATAAAATAATAAGCCTGAATTCCTTTCACGGTGGATACGGGTAACTCTGGATACTGTTTACAGTATCTTACATGTGGAGAATTAACTCAAACTCTATGGAATACACGAGGTATTCCGAACTCTGGGCACAATTAAGGCCAACTCTAGCAGCTGCACTCTAGCCCTTTATAAGCATGCTTATCTATCCACTATAACGGTAATCAGGCTCAAAAGCAACTCATATACTGTACACCGATACCAACTCATCTACTGTAATTCAAGTGCATTTAATTCATGTATAACTTTTACTAATCATGTATATTTAATTATCACTAATTATATAAGAGGTTTAAAAGATAAATTAAACCAAACATAGGCTAAATGATAACATGCAAGACCCATTTAGACCTTTAATAACTCAAAACAGGAGCAAAAGACAAAAACAAGACAAAACAGGCAGAAAAAGGCTCACTGTCGCGATCGTGAACTTGTGTCGCGCTCGCGACAGTAGCCTAAGGAAACAGGGCCGTCACGAGTCGCACACGCGATTGCGGCTCGTCACGATCTGCTTCGCTTCACGCCCGCCAGGAAGGAAGGGGTCACGAGTCGTGACAGGCCATCACGTCTCGTGATAGGATCCTCCCAACAGAGAGAGGGCATCATGGGTCGTGATGCCATCTCACGCCTCGCCAGAGGAAGGTCACGCGGCGTGACTGCTCGTGACGGAACTCTCACAGCAACTGCGAGAGGCATTGCGAGACGTGACGCCATCTCACGCCTCACTACGAGGCTCGCCCAAGGGTCACGAGTCGTGACCTACCCTCACGTCTCGTGACTCTCTCCTCACAGCTCTGAAAATCAAATTCCAACTCGCTTTCTACGGAAATGAAAGACGCGATTCTGTCGCGATCACTGCTTATGTCGCGCTCGCGACAGAATCGTGTTTCCCAATTCCAAAGGCAAAAACCACACACAGTTAAACTCAAACCAACTCTTTTATTTTTCACATGCAACCACTCCTCTTTTAACATGTAATTGCCCTATAAATCATGCTCATAACTAAGTTTTCACTCAAATCACACAATCACTTTAGACATTAAGACACTACAAGCAATCACAATGATTTCACACACTTAAAAGGCAATTGAGCTAATTTAAGCTCCAAGTACATTTCTTTATACAACTAAATCTCTATTAACACATTCAAAGTCACAACACATGCACAAATAGGAAAACCGCACACGATCCCTACCTCAAGGACGTTGAACCGCGCTCTCTACTCAGCTCCGACCTTCTCTTTGCCTTTATTGGGCCTCTTGTCCACAGCTTTCATATACAAACCATTCAAAAAAAATACCAAAGTTACTCTTCTCTCTTACTTTAAATCAAAAACAGAAATAAAATAGAAGAAGAAGACTAATACTAACTAAAGAGCATTACTTACCTTCTTAGGAGACCTAATCAAGCTCTATTAGTCCCTCTCAAAGCCAACCCAAATGAATCACTCAAAACAGTGTAAAGAAGAAGAAGAAGGAACGAAAGAAAGAGCAGGGCAAAGGAAAAGAAAGAAACTCACGTGAAAGAAGAAGAAAGAAGCAGATAGTCTAAGTCAATCCAACAATTACTATAGTAATAAATGCCATCTACCACTTAAATGCATAGTTATCTTCTTATTCCCTTTTAATTAATCCTAATCTCCTTTCTTTAACTCTTAATCACTCTTACCATGGGTTAATCTATTGCCACTTGTCACTTCCCTACAAAGCCATGTGTCATTCTCCTACAAAGCTACTACTTAAAAGGCCAATTTAATAACCCTATCACCGAAGGACTCTGTCGCGCCCACGACGCTTGTCGCGCTCGCGACAGACTCACACTAGCAACACTACTCTTTCTTGAACAAAAATTCTGTTATTCTTCTAGGGCTATTTCGGGGTGTTACAATGATTACTAAAAAGAGACTGAACTATTAAGTATTAAAAGTATACTGGTTAAATTGTAATTCAAAGATACATAAATCGTTAAATATGACTGAAACGTAATTTGAATAAAAGAATGAATAATGATATAAATATTATGATCACTATAGATATAATGATTTAAATTAAGGAAAAATAGTAACGTTATTAATAGTATTGGTGTGAATAAAGTTAAGGTAGAAAACAAGTTAAGGAACTTCCACATAAATGTTTAACTGGAATTAAGAAAATATTGTACAAAAGTAAAAAGTAACTGAATAATAATATAAATGACAAGTGGTAATGTGGATGCTTGTTAAAAAATAAGTACATTGGAGACCTGCCATGGGAATCCTCACATGGATATTAAATCTATGTCAATGAGGAATCTCTACATAGTAGTGATGCAACTATCCTCAGACTTGAGATCTCCAAAGTTATCTTAAGTAGTGAATGATATATTTTAACTCTATAACTACTTACCTCCATCGAAAACATAAAACGTAGTTAAGAGGTTGGGTATACCATAACCTACTTGAAGATAGTTGAATGATCAATAAAGGATTCACCATCTCAGATTTATTATGGGAGTTTTCTCATAAGTTCAATAATACCCTTATTCAGAAAATTTCTGGCCAGAGTAGAATGCCAAGGTGGATGAGATCCTTAAGGGGCATTTTGGGAACAATGATTAAATTATTAGAATAAATTTATTTAGATTTATATGAGTTGACAAAATCCATACTCAAAACCTAAATGAGATAAAGTATGGTGAAAGGAGTAATTATACGGTAACTATACTATGGAAAGATTCAGTCAAAACTACTTGACTTTTCAATCACTTGGTAATCATGACGATTTACTAGAAGCCTCTCATGATTTATACATGGACATAAATATAAATATTAATTAGAGAATTAATATAATGATTTAAAGAGTTTAAATCATGCAATTTATTAATTATAATTATCTTTGTACTGCCAAGTAGATCTGAAAATCCAACGGATCATACACCTATAGAGAAAGGGTAAAATGGTAAAATACAAATGTAATAATATTTGACATTAGTATGGATAGAGAAAATAATGATGGGAATAATTAATTAAAAGTGTTTAATTAATTATGCATGGAAAAAAAAAGTCCAAAGAAAAGTCCGCGAAACTTTTTGTGCATGGTCTGAAATAATATACATTTGATCCAGAGTAAAATATTATTGGACTATAAATGTTATAGGACTAAAATAATAATATTGGATCAATTTGGAGAATTAATTATAGACCCAGATGAAATTGCTCTGCACATAAGCACTCTGTGAGTGCCTTCTTCACAGAAATGAGAATTAAAAGCCCTAATGGCTTATATCTAGGGCCAAGTTAAATTAAATATGATCCATAAGTGTTATGGACCCTACATATTTAATTTGGTTGGATTTGGAATCCATTTGGGTAATTAAATCTAAGTCCGTGCGGAAAAACCCAATCTGTAAGCTTCTGCGTAGAGCCTTATGGTGGAGGCCCATACTAGATTTAATTAAACAAATTTAATTAATTAATTAAGAATTAATACTCTAGCTCCTTTATAGTTCTAATTGATGCTTAATTTACCGACATTATTCATAATAATATAACGTGTTTCTAAATATATATGATAATGATACATGTATAATGTACATGAAACTACATGAGAATATCTATGTGAATACAATACATACAGGGTATATTATGTTCATATGAATGTTATACTATAGGTATTACTCGGAATTGTATGATGTATGCTTCGAACTGTATGAATTGATTATATGATTATCAGTGTGCTCACATGGATGAACATGTACTTTAACATATGAAAATAACTTTCATTAAAATATATGGAGATATTATATGAATATAGTTCACACATAATGCATTATGCCTATAAATGGATATCTAACTATTGTTATTACTCATAATTATCTGATGTGTGCTCTGAATTGTATGATGAGTCTATGAACTTAAATAGACATTTGTATACACAATATAATTATAAATAACATCGAAATTATATCAGTGCTTACACCTTAGTCTTTGTAGTGGATACATAGGCATGCCTATAGGGTGATCATTGTAGCTGCTTACCATTTGACACCTATGGTGTCCTATTTGAGACTAAATGTCTCCATTTACCTTGTAACTTTGGGTATTGCACTACTGTACTGTATACCTTTGGGTATTTATATTTTATACCTTCGAGTACATATTACATATCATACCGCACTCGTTGTCCACGTCCATAGAAAAATGCAGGCTAAACACAACTAAAAGAAAGCAAGTTAATGGGTAATTGAAAATATGTAAATAAATGTGATATGGAAACTTGCATAAACATGTTTTATGGATATAGGTACGCGTATGCCCAGTGATATATGGTTATGTAGTAGTTACGTATATATTCTAATAAGGTCACCATAATTTTTGTATGGTTACATATACGAATGAAAGTGAATGGCTTGAATCTTAATTGTAACTAATTTACATGCAATTGGGTCTATTCGAAATGTAAAGTTAAGATATAAAGAAGATGTTGAATATGATATTTATGAATAACATGTAGGTGAAATGTTCAGGAATATTACAAATGAATTTTCTAATATATGATATGTTTAACTTGTATATATGTTGACATATTTTAAGTTTATGATTTGAAAATGTTCTATGTTATAGATAATCAAATGAAACTTTGGAATATTAGCATGCGCTTTTGATAGGCTAAATGTTTATGTAGTATTAGTACATATAAGCTGGATGATCATTGTAATTCCTGTATAAATATATGTAAACCTAATATTTACTTTAAATTAAAGGCCAACGGAAATATAAAGTAAGTTAAAGAATTTAATTTAGAGTTTACAGTAGATGTTAATGCTTAATTGATTATCTCAACATATGTGCTTAGGATAATGACCATAATTCTGAATTTTCTAGATATAATTTATTTGTAAGTAATCAATATAAATATATATAAATGTGTACGTATAAGTTATGGAATGTGTTCCTCTTGTTATTTTGTATTATGCCTATATTCCTATACAACTGTATTTTTATGAATGTCGTGTTCTGCAGCTTGGTAGATGACTGCTGTGAGTGATCGTTCAAAATTACGTGTTCCCCGCTAATTTTTATGCTTAGCATGGGTGTTTATTTGTATAGGTACAAGCGATAGGGTTGCGCATAGGGAGAATCTGTAATAGTCCAAATACCGAATTAGTCATGAACTGTATTTCCCGAGGTTGATCAGTATACCCGGGGTAAAAAGTACACCTATAGGCAAAATATATTTTATTGGACCATTAATAAGAACATGATAGCAGGAGTATAAGTACGAAATTTAAAGTGATATCGAGGTCAAATGGGTCTTAAAAGTTGGAATAAAGAAAAAGTCCAAATTCAGTTTAAATAGTAACCGAGTTTGACCGATGTTTGACCGGAATGTTAAAAATAGCAAATGACCTCTAAAAATTCATCTGAAAGCATGGATGGACTCTAAATAATATTTATAATTATTTGACAGTGAAAGATTATTTTTACGGTAACATCAAAAATTGAGTAATTGGACCGATATGGGTAAATCGGACCAAAAATAGACTCCGATTGAGTTAAAAAAAATATTGTAGCCTAATTTATATATTTTATGAATTAGGAAATTTATTTTGGGTGAAATTGAGCTTCAGAAGTGAGAGATTTAATTTAAGAGTGCATATTGAGCCATAAAAGTGTGTTTGGGCTTAAGATTGGTTGGCCTAACTTGGCTGGACCAAAAACCCACTACTTATAGGGCAAAATATCTACCCCATTCCAGATTTTCAGATCAATCTCTCTCTTCTCTTTTCTCTTCGGCCGAAACATTCTTCTTCCTCTCCTCCAAAGATTTCTTCTTCTTTTCTTCAATCTTCTCCTTAAATCCAAGCTTTATAAATGGAATTCAGCCCCTTTAAGTGATTATCGCAGCCCCTTGCTCTCATTTGTGGTGGATTTAGTGGATGAAATCAAGAGATTTAGTACAAACTTAAGGTAAGAGAATTTGTTGGGTTTGTTTTGATTTAAGGGTTTTAATAGAAGAATTAGGTTATATATAGTATATTTTTATGGTTGTATTGAATTATTGAAGCAATTTTTGAATGGGTTTTCTTTTGAGGGATTTTGGCCAAGCATGGAATTTTAGGAGGATGATGTTCCTTCAAGGGAGAAATGGCTAGGAGAAAGAGGTTTAAGTGGTGTTAGCAAGGAATCAAGGTTATTGGTTACAAAATCTTCCATGAGTTATATGGGATGTTAGGCTATGGTTGTAAGGCATTTATGTGTTTAATGCATGCTAAATTGAATTGAACTAAGAAACATGATTAAGGATGGTTAAAATGGTGTTTTGAATGCTTAAATTAAAATAAACAAATTTGTAGGTTGAATCCCTTTGGTGGCCGAATGGTGTGCATGGTATATTTTGTGTGTTATGGAAATTAAGTATATATTTATGTTAATTGAGAAGTAATTAAGTTAATTTAATGATTGAAGTATGAAAAATAAATTTTGAAGATGAATTTGGTAAGTGGGCCGAATGGGTTTCATACTGATATTAGTGTGCATTTTGATGATTTAATGAACATTAAGCCATAAAATGTATAGAGGCATGATAATAAGTGTATGTTAATTTATTCAGAATTTCTGAAATTTATTTGAATATTTTCTAGTTAGTGATTTCATTATGTTCATAATGTAAATTATAGAAAGTGTTATGTTTAATTGAGTTTATAGTATGATTAATGTTAATAATGATTAACAAGGGAATTGGAATTGACTTAGTGGAAAAAGAAGAAATTGGATATGAAAATGCTCCTTGGGCCGAATGGCATGCATGAGTGTATTGATATAAATGTTTTGATAAATTGCCAAGTGTAATGGTATAAATTGAATGTAGAATGAGAATTAATTGTATGTTAATTTATTTGGTATTGGTAGAATTTATTTAAATAAAGTATAGCTGTGATTACATTATGTTTATGTTGAAATTTATGGAATATGTTATTTTAATATGAGATTAGAGTATAAATGGAGTTAAAATTAATTAGTAAGCGAAATAGAAGTAGATTTTATGGAAAAAGAAATTAATGTAGTGGAGTTACCTGGATGGTCGAATGGTAACTTTAATATGTTAATATTGTGAATTGAGTTTATATCATATATTAATGTGTATTGTTATGGAATTGTGATGTTGGCCGAATGGTATGCCTTAACAAATTAAAAATGTAATTAAATGTAAATTAAGAAATTTAATGAAAATTTAAAGTGATTGAATATTGTGCTTACCTTTAGTAGTAGTCTAGTGGTTAAATCTAGATTAGAATATAGTTGGCTAACCATAGGGACACCATACCGCAATATGAGTCATGGTGACTCACTTAAGTAGGCCAATGATGGTCTACTAAAATGATAGAATGTTAACGTGTTAAAGTGTAAAATGAAATGAAATGTAAATGTATGGGTGGTCCTTCGGGGTCACTTTAAATATAGTGGATCTGTAGGGTCCACATACTATGTATCCGGTTTGGAGATTTCTACCAGATTTATACTAGGGGTAAAAATGGTAAAAGTGGTAAAATGATTAAATGATTGATACAATACGTAATTTGGAGGTTACAAAAGGATTAAAGTGTATTTCGGCATAAAAATAATATTTAAGGATTTAATTGTAATTTGCACGTCAATTAATGAAATAAATGTGACTATAAGATTTATAGATGGCATTTTTGTAATTATGGTGAAAATAGAGGCTGAAACTGTAATTTGCTGAAATTAAGAGTTTAAATTGAAATTTGATAATAATGATGTTAATTGAAGAGTTAAATTGCATATTAGTTTAATATAGTTAAGTAATAAAGTTTTAATGGTATTAAAAGGTGAAGCCAACTTAAATGAAGTGTAGGAAATGTTGGGATTGCGTGTATAGGTGTGTGCGCGAGTGGTTTTCTAAGAACAAGTGTGGATTTTAAATAAATGGTAATGTAGGCACGCCTGACATCTTGATTTAAATCATAACAAAAAGAATTATTGATAACCCAGCAAATATCATTTGCTCTAAGGCCCATCCTATCGGCCCACTCAAACTGGCAAGACCCAAAGCCCATCAGCTAAAGGTATCAGACACGAGCTCCTAGGCAGCGCACATGCCCGATCGGCTGATGTGACCGCCAGTTCCATCAGCCGCCTGACACAAGGCAGCGCCCATGCCTACCACCTGCTCCCTGTCGTGTCGCCGAATACCTACTCTGACAGTCAGTAATCACTCCCCAGGCACTCAAGTGCCCCTCAACTATCTCATATAAATAGTCCAGCCAACGATGGCACCAGGTATTGAATTCACACCATTATCTCTCTAAAGCACATTTTCTCTCTAAGCTACTAACTTAAGCTTCGGAGTGCTCACGCCTGGTCCGACCGGGCTCTTCTTGTTGCAGGTTTATCTCGTCCGATCGGATCGACCTCTCTTCTATAGATAAAGACATTTTCGGATTTATCATTTGGTGCTTTCGTTGAGAAATGTCGAACTCAAGATCCAACGAGAATACAATCCCCATGGACCATGACCATGATGACGACGCTCGTGCCATATCAAGCACCTCGAGAAGGAGGGCAGCGCCCACCAGGTCCCCCATTAGGACCAACCTCCTTCCCGAATTCGATAATGCAACTACTAGGCAACTAGAGAACACCCCCATCACTGTGAGGGACATGCGCGCCATTCTCAGTGATTTTACAAAAAGCATTGTCCAAACCCTTAAGAAGGGTAAGATGCCCATTGCTTCTGAAAGAGCCCAAGAGGATTACCTCGCGGGCAAAGACTTCAGGAGAAACAGGAACAAAGGAATCATTATTAACGAGTCCCGAGCTCAGGGAACCAGGAAAAGTGCGATCAGGACCCCAGGCAAGAGCGACAAGGGGAAGCAGATAATGTCTGCAAGTAGGGCCTCTCCCTACAGTAACAGGTCCGCCACTCTATCCGCGAGGGATGATGTGTCCTACATGTGCACCCCAAGTCGCAGCCAAACTAGAAAGCACAAGGGCGAGTCCACCGCCACGACCCTAAGCAAACAGAACCCGTTGAATAAGCAGGACCAGTGGCTTATGCAGAAGCTCAAGCAGTTTGGTGTCCTCGCGCCCAAAAGAGGCGCCTTCGAAGGAAATACTTGTGGGAATACTGCCTCCCCCTTCTGTAGAGAAATCACCGATGCTGAGCTCCCCCCCAGGTGGCGAGATGTGGTTATGGAAAGGTATACAGGCAAAACAGATCCTACCACACACTTGGCAGAGTACTTGACCAAGGTACAGGTCTATACTTATGACGAAAGAATAGCCTGTAGGGTTTTTCCCACCACTCTGGGAGGGGATACATTGACGTGGTTCCATGAGCTACCCATGGGATCCGTTACGTCATTCAGACAGTTAAAGGAGCTGTTCACTACGAGGTTCATTGTGCAAACACGTGCGCCTAAGACGGTGAACGACCTGTGCAACCTTTACCAAAGGACAGATGAAAGTCTTCGAGACTACATCGACAGGTTTCAGGCTACCATGTCTGAAGTAAGAAATGTCAGTGTTGAGATGGCGACCAATGCCTTATCAGGGGGCATCACTGACCGACCACTCTTTGAGTCACTTACAACAAGACCCCCATCCAGCTTCGCCAAACTTATGGAGAGGGCCAGGCAACATATCCAGTTGGATGATGCCCTTAGGTCCAACAGAAGAGGAAGGACCAGCGTTCTGGATCGCCTTCAATATCCGGACAATCGCTCTACTCAAAGAGCCCCCATTTCCGATCGGACAGCTAGAGGCCAGGATGGAGCTCAAAGTTCCAGAAATTCAGGCCAGGCTAGAGGATCGGGAAGAGACCAGAACCCGCTTCCAGACGACCAGGCAGAGAGGACGTACACCCCTCTCAATGCTACCCCAACCGCGGTGCTGATGTGGATTAAAGAGAGGCATCGCAAAGTCAACTGGCCCAGGGACCTCTCTGCAAAAAGCCGGGGTGTCAGGGACCCAAGAAAATTTTGCGAATTCCACAGGGATGTCGGTCATTTAACCGACGAGTGCACCTCTCTCAAAAAGGAGATTGAAAGGCTGATATGCCGCGGGGCCCTCAGGAGATTCATAGACCCGGCCACAGGGGACGAACCCTGTAGACAGCCGAAGCCTCGGAGGGATGACCCTGACTCAGATGATGATGAGCGCAGGAACCCCAGGAACGCCGATCCAAACAGGCCCTATGCCGGGGTGATAAACGTGATCACCGGAGGGTCATCCTATGGAGAAAATCTCCCCAAGAAAGGGAAAGGCAAAGGTGTCTACCTCTCCCGCCAGGCCAAGCAGCCTGCCTCAGTCACCATTTCCAGCGAGGACGCACGAGACGTCCTGTTCCCTCATGAGGACGCTCTCGTTGTAAGAGCTCGGATAAATAATTTCAATGTAAAGAGAATTCTGGTGGACAATGGCAGTGCTGTTAACGTCCTAACACTCCAGGCCTACCGAGCCATGGGACTCCCGATCGGAGAGCTGAAGCCGAACGCCACTCCTTTGATCGGGCTGGGCAACGCCACCATCCCCGTAGTGGGATCTGTAGAGCTCTTTGTCGAGCTCGGCCAAGAGGCGATAGCTCACGCTTGTAAGGTAATTTTCATGGTTATTGACATGACATTCGCCTACAATGCTATTTTCGGCAGGCCATTGCTTTTCCAAACAGGAGCCGTGACCTCCATCCGCTACATGGTGATGAAGATTCCAACCACAGGAGGCGTCGCCATCCTAAGGGGTGACCAGAAAGCATCTAGGGAAGCTTACATCACCATGATAAAGCAGCAGCGAGAAGCGATGGTCGTGGAGCCGGGCCTTGAGCAGCAAGAACAGGCGGAAAGGCCCAGGATGGACCCAGCAGAGGCCACAAAGGCCAGGTCGCTAGATAAAGGCCAAAATGTTCAGGTGGGGACAAGCATGGATAAAACAACTGAAGAAGCCATCATGCATGTCCTGACCATCAATCAAGCGACCTTCGCCTGGAAGCCAGAAGATATCCCTGGCGTGGACCCCAAAATAATCACCCACAAGTTAAATGTGGACCCAAACTTTCCCCCGATCCGCCAAAAGTTAAGAAGGCATGCACCCGATCGGAGGAAGTTCATCTCCGAAGAGGTGGATAGGCTACTCAAGACAGGAACCATCCGAGAGGTAGACTATCCAGAGTGGCTGGCTAACGTGGTGCTGGTCAAGAAGAAGTCTGGCAAGCTGCGGATGTGCGTCGACTTCACCGACCTTAACAAAGCATGTCCCAAAGACAGCTATCCCTTGCCCAGCATAGACCAGTTGGTAGACGCCACAGCATGTCACGCTATTTATTCTCTTCTAGAAGCATATGCCGGCTACCACCAAATCCTGATGTGGCTACTGGATCAGGAGAAAACTAGCTTTATCACAGACGACGGGACGTTCTGCTACAGGATGATGCCGTTCGGACTGAAAAATGCTGGGGCCACATATCAGCGTCTGATGAACAAGATTTTTAAAGACCAGATCGGATAGAATGTGGAAGTATATGTTGACGACATGATCGTCAAGAGCCGAAGCGCCGAGGAACATCCAGCCGATCTGGCAAAGGTTTTTGATACTTTGAATAAATTCCAGATGAAGCTCAACCCGGAGAAGTGCGTCTTCGGGGTACCGTCAGGAAAATTTTTGGGATTCCTAGTCTCTCAACGAGGGATTGAGGCAAATCCAGAAAAAATAAAGGCCATCCTCGAGATGCAACCCCCCAAGAGCATAAAAAACGTCCAAAAGCTGAATGGAAGGATAACAGCCTTAGGACGATTTATTTCCTCTTCAGCCAAGCGCTGCACCCCTTTCTTCAAGAAGCTGAGGAAAAGTGAAACTTTTGTCTGGGGGGAAGACTGCCAGCAAGCCTTCAAAGAGCTGAAGACATTACTCACCAACCCGCCGCTGCTCAGCCGACCGGTACCAGGTGAAAATCTGTACCTCTATTTAGCCACCTCTAAGGACGCTGTTGCAGGTGCATTGGTCCGAGAGGAAGATACCCAACAGCTACCCGTGTACTACGTCAGTGAAGTACTCAGAGGTGCAGACCTAAGAAAAGGGCTGGTGGAGCAGCTTATTATTGCCCTGATGATGTGTGCAAGGAAGCTCAGACCTTACTTCGAAGCGCACACAATTGTCATCCGATTAGGTCATCCTCTGAGGAAGATACTCCAGACGCCCGATCTTGAAGGCAAAATGGTGGGATGAGCGATTAAGCTACAATCCTGGGATGTCAGGTATGAGCCCAGAAAAGCGATAAAGGCCCAGGCTTTAGCAGATTTCATAGCTGAATTTGCGGGTGAGGAACCACGAAGTCAGCCCAAGTCTTAAAATTGGGAAATGACGGTGGACGGGGCAGCAAACGACACTCGAGGAGGTGTCGGCATAGTAATAAAAGGCCCTCTGGGCATCACAATAAGGTATGCCATAAAGCTTGATTTCAAAGCTTCTAATAATGTGGCAGAGTATGAGGTGCTCCTTCAAGGGCTGAGGCTGCTCCACGCCATCCGACCGGAGTCAGTTGCCATCAGGAGTGACTCCCAGTTGGTAACCAGTCAAGTTTTGGGACTTTCGAAGCACGTGAGGCCACAATGATCCAGTACTTAGCCAAAGTTAAAGCTGCTTGCGCAAAACTGGAGGAGGCTGGGTCGGAATGGGTGCTACAGAAAGTCCCAAGAGACCAAGCTGCAGAGGCCGATCGGCTAGCAAAGATGGCTGCTTCTGCACAAAGTGTTATAGAGGAAAGCATTGCCGTTGTCAACCAGACTTCTTCCTCCCTAGACGAGCCGGAGATGATGGAGATTGACCAAGAGAGTGAAACCTGGATGAGCCCGATCAAGCAGTTCCTCCAGACAGGACGTCTGCCCGAGGACAAAGACGAAGCTCGAAAGGTATCTCGAAAATCTCTCAATTACTCCATCATTAACGGTGATTTGTACAAAAAAGCTTTCAGCCACCCTTGGCTCAAATGCGTGACGGAGGAGGAGGGAGACTATATCCTCAGAGAGCTCCATGAAGGCATATGCGGAGCGCACGAGGCAAGCAGAACCATGGCAAGAAAAGCCCTTCAAACGGGGTATTACTGGTTTAGTATGCTCAAAAATGCCCAGGAGAAAGTAAGAATATGCCCGCAATGCCAAATACATGGCAGGATTATAAGGCAGCATGGAGCAGACCAACAGCCGATCGAAGTCGCGTGGCCGTTCGACCAATGGGGTATGGACATCTTAGGACCTTTTCCTAGGGCAAAAAGCAGATAAAGTTCCTCATAGTAGCCGTAGACCATTTCTCCAAATGGATTGAGGCTGAGCCGGTAGCCACCATCACAGCCGAGAGGGTCAAGAGCTTTACATGGAAGAACATCATCTGCAGGTATGGCTTACCTAATGTCTTTATTGCAGATAATGGCAAGCAGTTCGACAGCTCCGTTTTCAGAAACTTTTGCCAAGGCTTGAACATCAAATTAAAGTTCACATCTGTCGCTCATCCCCAAAGCAATGGAATGACTGAGGTCTCCAATCGGACCATCTTGGAGGGATTGCAGAAACAACTGGGTCAAGCCAAAGGCAACTGGACGGAAGAACTGCAAAGTGTCCTGTGGACGTACAGAACGTCTCCCAGAACAGGCACTCATCAAACGCCATTCTCCCTTGTCTACGGCTCCGAAGCAATGATTCCTATAGAGGTCGGCCTCCCTTCTTACCGATCGGCTCTCTACTCCAAACGGACGAACGCCCAAGAGAGATGCCAAGACTTGGATCTCACAGAAGGAAAGAGGGAGGATGCCTACATCAAGATCGCTGCCTATAAACAAAGAGTGGCCAGATACCATAATTCCAAAGTGAGGTTCAGAACCTTCAATGTAGGTGATCTGGTGCTCAGAAAGGCAGATTTAGGCTCGGGAAATGCCGGTGTAGGGAAGCTAATGCCGAATTGGGAAGGTCCCTATGAGGTCTCTAAGGTCCTAAGCCCGAGCACTTTCAGGCTCCGAACTGTGGAGGGGCAGGATATCCCCAGAAGCTGGAATGTTGAGGTACTCAAGAAGTACCATGTCTCATAATGTATCAGAACCTGGCAATTGCCTTATTAATAAAAAGGTTCTCCCTTTCATGACTGTTCAATTAATACATAATATAGTGTTCTACGCTAGGCATGATGCCCATTCCAAGCTAATTAAGCAAATCCTTTGTGAAGGAGGATCTTACCTCCCCAAATATTATCTGTATTATAGAGGATCTCACCTCTCTCGCTCGGTTATGCAATTTTTATGCAACTTTACGAGTACTCTCGACTATGCAATTCTCATGCAGCTCTACGAGTATCACTCAACTCGATTTTGCAATTACTATGCGATTCTACGAGTATCACCTAGCTCAGCTATGCAATCTTTATGCAGCTTTATGAGCATCACTTAGCAAAATGGTGCAAATCTTATGCGATCTGAAAAGCCAGATCGACCCAATCGGTCGCCAAGTTTGGACGTTATTCGAATTCAGGAAGTACTTGCAAAATTTAATGCAAATATTATGCTATTTTACGAGTTTTAATTAGCTCGATCATATTGCAAATTTTAGTACAAACTTATGTATAAATTGACTTGCAGAAATATGCAATTTTATTAATACAAAATGCTTCCACTTTACAATTTGTAAATAATTGTTACAAGGATAGAAAACAAAGGAAAAAGCAAAGCTGATCTAAGTTCCTAAGCTAACTATCTATATTTACAATTTCTACATCGCCAGGAGGATCAACGATTTGCTCAGTTACAACCTCCATTCCGCCAGAAGGATCAACGGCCTGCCCGGCGTTCGGATCGGCAGTGGCTTGGGAAGGGTCGGTAGCAAACAGTGCAGATCCTGCCCCCCCTTCAGACACAGGCCCCGTGGAAGAAGGCACCGCTCGCTCGGCTTCAGGCGCAGGGGGAGCCTCCATCTCAGCTTCAGGGGCTGAAGGCGTCGCTGGCTCCACCTCGAAGGGAGCCTCTTGGATAATCCCCAGTAGTGAAGGGCCTTCTCCAGAAGTTCTCTCAGTTGCTCCACCCTCAGGAGCGTTCTCGTCTTCATCATCGTTTGGAGGAGCAGGCAGTGATGCCGGATCGTCCATCCAAGTCAGATCCACCCCGGGGAAGCGTTGCCCAGCTTCATGAACTAGCCGAGATAATAGCTCCACCTGAGTGTCTGCTAATTCATCAATCAGACGCTCCTTTTGAGTGGTAAGCTCCACTTCGAGAATTTTCGTAAAGGAAGCCTCCTTCTCCTCTTCCGATATCTTCAAGGACTCCACTTCTTTCCAAAGCTGATCGCCCTCCGCCTTCAATTTGGCATTCTCGGCAGCCAACTCTTTGCACTCGGCATCCAGTCGGGTTGCATCTGCCTCGAACCGCCTCAGCTACGCACCCTCTGCAGATAGACGAGCAACTTCGCCCTTCAGCCTATCAACCTCACTCTGCCGAGCCCTCAAATCTTGAGCACTCTGGTGGGCCTCCTTCCTCAAGGCCACTGTCTCCGACTGCGAGGCCGCGTACCGCTCCTCCAGCTTGGCCACCTCAGCTCGAAGGTCGGAAGCTTCTTTCTTGGCAAGTTCACAACGTGTGTTTGCCTCCGCCTTGGCCACGGCGCCTGACTCGGCCCTCCCTCTCCACAGACCGGCCATCATGTGCAGCCGCTGTGCCCTCCTGGCAGCCTACACAAAATCAAGAATAAATGGATCAAATACAGAGGTGTAAACGAGCACCAGAAACAAAACAACAAATACTTACGTCTATTAACTGCTGACTGATAGCCTGGGTTTCTCGGCTGAGCTGGTTTGCGTCGCCGGCGTCACCGAACTTCATCCCGGAGAAGACCACGGCAAATGAAGTTGGCCACTTGGCCCACTGACCATTCATCACCGAAGTTTTCTCTCAGAATGTCCTTCATAGGAACAATCCTCTGATCGGATGAGCGCCTTGGAGACTCGCCGTGTTGCACAGCTTTGCCTCTGGCGGCAACCCGAGCGTCCGACTCGGCTATCAGCTCAGCAGCCCTCCTCTTGGCCGCTTCCCGGCCTTCTTCTGGGCAGCCTCCTCAGCCCTCTTCTTAGTCGCCTCTTCTACCTCTCGAAAAGTGATTTCGATCGGCCTATCATCTTCGTTTGACTCATCTCGAAGAGTGTGGCGCCGGCGGCGCACCGGCCAAGGAGAGATCTCAGTTTGAGGCACATTCATTGACCCAGCAGCAGTGGAGGTAGGCGCAGTAGTGGCAGCAGGGGGCGCCGACGAAATCAGAACGGCCACGATGGCCAGAGTCGTTGTAGAGGTACCGGTCGGCCCCTTGGAAGCTCGAAGCTCGGAAGCGAGGACCAATTTCCTCCTTTTTCTTTGCTCCTGGGCCTTCTTCTCCGCCTCGCGCTTTTAACGGATCCGATCGCTAAGTTGTTTGGAGGCTTCGTTCCCACCAGCCATCTCAGCTGCACAACACAAAATAAACAAGATAAGTTTTCATACATAAATCTCTATCGCAAAGCATAAATAAAATGCAATGCATGATAGTGCATAATGGCAATATTTTCTTCCCGATCCTAATGCTCACGTTCTGCATCCTCAGCGGCTTCAGAGCTGGAAGACCCAAACAGCGTAGTCAAAAGAAAGCTGGACTGATAGGGCTCTCCATGCCTACTTACAGCGTCCATCAGCTTCTTTATATCGCCCTCATACATGGGCTGACCCCCTGCAAGGTCCTTTAAAATATTGGCCCTGTTCGATCGGGTAAGGCGCACGCCAAATCCACCCTTCATCCCGACCAAGAAGTATCTCTCCTTGTACCCTTTCATCGAGGTCGGGATAATCATCAATTTCTTCTTCGGTCGACTGGTGAAAAAGTACTCTGTTCCATCGCTTCGGGCCGATATGTAGAAGAAGTGCGTGAAAAGCTCAAGGGTCGGAGCGACCACCTCTATTTGGCACAAAATTTTGAAGCAGGCTACTGATCTCCACCCGTTCGGATGCAGCTGGTTGGGGGCGATCCCATGCCCTCTCAAGATAGCCATTTCAAAAGCGCCAAGTGGGAACCTCAGGCCAGCATCCAGGCTCCAAAGATGGCAAATAAACCACTCATTGTTATTTCGCCCAAAAGGCCCTTCGGTCGCCGCCATTGATTCTGGGCAGGCCATTACTGACACCTCGTCGGGAAGGCCATATTTGGAGGGGATCTCAGCCACTTCCCCAGCGGTCAATCGAGAGTGGGACTCAATGGCTGGTCTGTTTTGATAATCATCCAAAAAGCTGCTATCCAGCCTATCACCGCTACTAGAGGCCATTTTCAACAGGCAAGAAGGGTAGATAGATGCAAATCTTTGGAGTTTAAATCGAGTGGATGCACAAAAGCAGAAAGAAAACAAAAAGGAAAGAGGAAAAATTACTTACTTGATAGAAAGAACTCGGGGAATTTGAAGAAACAAAAAGATGTTTGCAGAAATCTGAGATTCGAAACAGAATTTTGACAGAGCTTCGCTAGGGATTTCAAAAATAAAGAGGAAATACTCTGTAAAGTTCCCTATTTATAAGCCAAAAGCTTCTGGAACACGCCAAACAACGTGCCATTAAGAAAGCGCCACGTGTTAAAGGACATTATGTCTCTGCGAAGAACGAAGCGTCACCCTCGGTACGCTCACAACATTAAAGGAAAACAGCTGTCTCAACAGGCGCGTCGCTTCAGAAACAGCGCCTCCCAAATTTAAAAAGCGCGCCAATATGCATCTTCGGATCGGGGATCTCCATAACTAATTCCATCCGAACAGACCAGCAAAGGCAAACCTATGCCCGATCGGACCTGTTGAGGGGGGAGAAGTGATAACCCAGCAAATATCATTTGCTCTAAGGCCCATCCTATCGGCCCACTCAAACTGGCAAGACCCAAAGCCCATCAGCTAAAGGAATCAGACACGAGCTCCTAGGCAGCGCACATGCCCGATCGGCTGATGTGACCGCCAGTTCCATCAGCCGCCTGACACAAGGCAGCGCCCATGCCTACCACCTGCTCCCTGTCGTGTCGCCGAATACCTACTCTGACAGTCAGTAATCACTCCCCAGGCACTCAAGTGCCCCTCAACTATCTCATATAAATAGTCCAGCCAACGATGGCACCAGGTATTGAATTCACACCATTATCTCTCTAAAGCACATTTTCTCTCTAAGCTACTAACTTAAGCTTCGGAGTGCTCACGCCTGGTCCGACCGGGCTCTTCTTGTTGCAGGTTTATCTCGTCCGATCGGATCGACCTCTCTTCTATAGATAAAGACATTTTCGGATTTATCAATTATATTAATATTTTTTTGTTTAAACATTAATGTAGCTAATAAGTATTTAGTACTTTTTGTTATGCATATTGTATGGATATAATGTTTTAAACTAAATAAAATATGTAAACAATAATGTTATGGATTAGAATCATGTGAATGGCGTTAATATAAATTTAATATAAATTTAAGTCATGCAAATTGCATGTAATTAATTTTATGGAGTTATATAGTTAGTAATTTTAAGACAAATAATTGAAATGATTATAACTTATGTATGAATTTAGTAATATGATGCGCATTATATATATGTATGTGTGAAAATTAAAGTAATCAATAATAATATTAACTAATGGGTGAGAATAATGAAAGTGACAAATGAAAGAAATAATGGTAAGTGTTTTTGCACATTAACATTTGTAAATGGAATAATAGGACTTGACATCTTTGGAAATAATATGCATATAAAAGTTATAAAGTAAAGAACAAAGAACATGCATTAAAGTGATATTTCATTTAAGTAAGAATGTATTTAATATATATAGAATTAAATGTAGTTAATTAAATTTTACATGTATACAAGAAATTTATTGAATTTAATAAAATAGTAAAAATAACTAAAGTGAAATAATTAAGCTAATAATGATAGTTGTGTGGTAATGGTAATGGTAATGGAAGTAATTGTAAATAACTAGAGTCCTACGTTTATGTAAGGGTTAAAAATTAAAAAAGAGAAAACAGAATAGCAAGAAATAATAATAATAATAATAATGTTAAATTATAAGTACTAGTGTTAATGTTACTAGTATTGATAGAAATAAATAAGTATTGTTAATAAAATGGGTAATGTAAATAATATTTAATATTAAATATAGGTTATGGAGATTGTATGTAAGTATTTAGAATGGGATTATAATATGATTAGTGATGAAATATTTGAAGCAAGTGTTGGAAATAATAATAAAGAGAATAATTGTCCGTGGGATTTAGTAAAAAAAATAATAATAGTAAGGATATTAGAAATTGAAGTGACAATGGTTTGTAACTAGTTATGCTTTGTTATAAAACTAACTGAATAGTTAATAAGTGTATTTATATGGTATAAATGAATATGACAAGGAGAGGTGTAGTTTTGATTGATAATCATTATAATAATAATGAAATTAAAATAATAAGAAAACTAAAAGTATTAGTGGAATAGAAATGAACGGTTAATAAATTAATGAAAGAGTGTATGAAAAAGAGAAGGTGACAGTGGTTTGCTAGGTAATGTTTATGTAATCAGTGGTAGACACTCCATGTCATAAATTGATATTAGATGGATGATAATGGTAATACAATCAAAATGAAAAATAGGTATGTTTAGAGTATGAGCCTATCTAAATATGGTTAAGGTTTGTGTTAATAATAAAAATAATATTAATTGAAATAGTGGAAAAGATAAAAGCATCGGTGATGTGGAAAGAAATGATATAAGTATAAATAATGTAAAAGATATACATATATAATGTAAAATGATTTATATATATATATATATATATATTATAAAAAGTATAAAAGGAAATAAATATGACAGGATAAAAGTAATTGCAACTAATATATTTATATAATCCTAATAAATAGAGAAAAACCAAGTGGGTATTGTTTAGCTAAACTGTAATGTAATTTATAGAGAGTAAATTAAAGGTTATAGTTGGCAGTGTCATAGTATATATATTTAGTGTGCATGGTATGCATGTCTGTGTGCTTGAGTTAGAATAGTGGAAATTTTTGGATTTGTAACTACCACTAGGCATATTTAATACTCAGCACGTAGTTTATATTGAATGGAAGGTAGGTAGCGATTTGATGGTTTTTGGAGCAAGCATATCTCAAGTTGGGAGTGGACTGGGTGAAGACTGTTAACAATATTTTTGGATGTTAATCTAGAGTTATGTATTATGCTGAACTTTTGGATATGTTATATGGCATGTATATGGACTTTTATGGATATTGGAACATATTATTAGTTTATGATGCTTAGTGTAGTGAATATTAATTATTGGATTGGTTTGTGAATGCAATTTGAGATATGAGTTGTTGTAAAAAAAATAAATTTACCGGTTGTTGCAGTTAACTAATATTGGATGGGCCAAAGGTACATTTTTGCCCCTATAGTTTGTCAAAATGGGCAAATTTACCTCTAATATTTATTTTGGGGCAAATTTGCCCCTAACGTTTGTAAAATTAGAGATTTTTGCCCCCGCCGTCAGCGGTCAACTAACGTTTTAACGGTCAAAGTTACCAGTAATTGACGGTAGGGGCAAAAATTTCCTATTTTACAAACGTTAGGGTCAAATTTGCACGTTTAAAAAAATGTTAGGGGCAAAAATACACCTTTGGCACCCAAATATTTGATTCATGTGTCCAACGAATGTATAACACGTGTCCCACTAGCAGTCAACTAACGTATTAACGGTCAAAGTTAGCGGCAATTGATGGTAGGGGCAAAAATCTCCCATTTTACAAACGTTAAGGGCAAATTTGCCTCAAAATAAACGTTAGGGGTAAATTTACCCATTTTGGCAAACGATAGAGGTAAAAATGAACCTTTAGCCATATTGGATGAGATTAACCAGTCATGGTTATCATTGAACTTAAGTTGGTCCGACTTTCATATGTACAGTGTAGTGTAATAAGGGTGTTGTAGAATCTGCTAGAGGCAAGGCCAACATAAGATTAGGAGGAGGATCTTAATATGGGTTCTTTTTGTGTAAGCTTCTTGTAGATGTAATAAGAACTTTATAAAATGAAACAATATGTATATATATAATTAGTAAATTTGTATCAAAGTAAATGAATAGCAATGTAAATTTTGTCATCTAATTAGATATGGGCTATATCACGTGTATAATAAAGGGAATTTTGTATAAGTGTATGAATGTAACCAATTATATGTACATATAAATGCGCATACAATCCTATATGTAGGCTAGGTATCTAAGACATGTAATTAAAGAAAAGTCTTAAGTGCCATGTGTCGATATATGATTCGAGTTACTTGTTCTGATGTGTGACACCTCACTTTAAGTAGTTTCATATCCACTTAATATGAGTTATAGGTTACCGGTTAGGGGTGTTACACAACCCACATAAAAAAGTTAGTTTATAAGCAGTACACATCCGATTGGCAAATCATTGTTGGTCTTTGGTTCTAGAAAATAAATAAGCATCTGAAAGCTTTTTCTCTGAGATTCAGGGACAACGAAGAGCTGGATTTGGAATCCATGACACTAAAGAGGGATGAGACTATTCCCGATAAGTTTTAAATTTCCAACTTGCCATAATTTAATAGCACTTATGATCCTCGGGGTCATCTAATGCAATATGCCACTACAATGAGTCACACTTCCCTCAGTATGGAGGAGATGATTATATTGTTAATCTTTCATTATAAGGGAAAGCATTGGACTAGTATGTCGGGTAGGACCAGGCTACCAATGTGACTGGAATAAGTTACCCCTAGCTTTTGCCTCTCAATAGCATAATTCGGCTCAAATGGAAGTCATATTAAAAGATCTAGAGTTGCTTTGCAAAATCCTTCTAAGTCCTTTGTCGAGTATCTGAATAGGTGGAGCAGTATAGTGCTACAAATAAGGGATAAGCCAAAATAGCCGAACTAGATCAAGATGTTTATTAAGTATGCTAGCCCCTACCTCAGGAATGGCTTGACTACAAAAGGGTTGCATGATTTGGAAATGTTAAAGGATATCACCTTGGACTTGGAGCATGCCCATAGCACCAAGGTTACTACTGCTCAGGGTGGCCCTAGCAACTATAACAATTGTCAATATGCCAATAATAGTTATAACAAGGCTACTAACACAAGTTTTTGATTGCCCTAAAACTACTAAAGTCATAGTAGTCACCCTGAGGAATTACTCCACGCTTGAAAAACCCATGACATGGATTTGGCAAAAGTTTTGTCACAATAAATTGCTTCAACCTCTCCCCAAAAGGCCTATAAGATTGTCATTACATGCAGAACACCGTTCGAATTTATATTTTAATTTCCATTAGCAGACAAGGCATGCTACCAATGAGTGTTGCACCTTGTGTAAGATTTGATTGACAGTGGTCGTGTTCCCAATCCTGAAGAAAAGAAGAAAGGTAGTAAGAATTACCGTAGTGTCCCTCCACCTTACATGTTTGGCTCAAGATTACCAGAATATGTGGTGGTACTAGATTTTATAGGCATTGAATGAGATGATCTCATGCCAGCAGAGATAGCTATTAAGGCAGTAAACGTCAATTAGCATAGTAGCGGCAGTAGGGAGGAAGCATCTACCGCACAAGTTAGAACAATCATGAGTCAGAGTCAGGAACTATTTAACGAGTTAGCAAATATAGAGGCAGTAATGAGAAGTGGCCAAGTAGTACCTAATGAGCCCATGGCTGCACGCAAAAATAAGGACAAGGCTCCTATATAAGAAGAACCTACTAGAAAGGAGGATGCAAAGCGTTCATTGTGAAGCAACTTAAAGGAACATCAACTCAGATCTCAGTTTGGGAGTTATTTTGTTCCTCAAAGGAGCATCATCATATGGTAGTAGATAACTTAGCAGAGGCTGTGATATTAACCACTATCACTGCATAAGAAGTCATGGAAGTAATGAAAAGGGATCACCGCAATTTGATTACTTTCTCACCTGAAGAGTTGCCTATGAGGGGACTCAAACACAATTGACCTTTGTTTATCCAAGTAGAGATCATTGGAAGGAAAACTTCTTGTGCAATGGTGGATAATGGATCCTCCATTAATGTCCACCCCAAGTCAATACTGCCACGAAGAGCAGGCATTGATCAAGTCTGAAATGGTCATCAAGGTGTATGATTGTGGTGAAAACTCGATCAGTGGCACCTTGTAGTCAATGTCAAAACTGGCCCAATTGAGAATGATGTGGAATTTGTTATGCTATACATCCCAGTTAGCCTTGCGGTCCTACTTGATCACCTTGGTCTTAAAAGTTAAGAGGAGTCCCATTAATGGTCCATCAAATGATTAAGTTCCTATACAAAGGGTAGATTGTGACAATGAAGGTTGCATAAGAGAATGCAATTGCTGCAACCAGTATAGCACCTAGCCATACACAAGCTTCCATATTGTCGTTTTGATAGTTAAAGACGAGATGAATCCCAAGGTGGCAACAATGATATGCACCATGGACTATCTACCAGGTGCAGGACTTAGGGCCGATAGTCAAGGTATCATAGAGTCTATAGATTTTAAGGATAGAAGACCATGAAAGGATTGGAATACGTCTCTAGCAAAGAGAAATTGAAGCATACTTTGCCTTGCTAGCTTTATTAGAAGATATATGGGTGCACTTGAGCCTTTTTTGCTGAATGGGATGATGGTTTCAAGTGATGATATCTTCAAAGCTGTGTTCTATTAGGTCACAAGCCTCCTGATCAAGGAAAATGAGGAAAAACCTTGGGTTAAAGTGCTAATAATGAATGTTGAAGAACTAGCATTGACCTTAAAAAAAGAGCTCATGATAGCAAAGATTTTGATTGCAGTTAAGATTTAAATGCAAGTGGCTGCTACTAAAGAAGCAAAAGCTAAGAAAGAAGGGAAATATGTTGACGCCCAAGGTCTTTATGGAGGAAGTGAAAAGCCAACTAGAGAAGCTATTGCAACTATCAACAACATATCGAGTACTAGGTTGGCTTTGTAATGGGGATGCTTATAATGCACTTTATATTGCTGATATGTACGAGGATGACAATCTATTTAATTCCAAAATCAATGAAATGAGAAATGGTTTCGGTTATTTATGTGATGTCTTCTCTGACGACACCACGCATTTCAATAATAATCATGCATCCATTTTCTACATTAATGCAACATCAACTAATCCTTGAACACAAGTCTTAGAAACATATTAATTGCATCAATATATATAGTGACTACTGATGAGAGGAAAATATTTGAGAGATTTCTCAAAAGATATAACCAAGTTTTAGCTTGGAATTATATGGATATTTCTAGAGTCGATAAGTCAGTGGCTAAGCACACCATACCAACAGTTGAAGATGGTAATGTAGTGAAACAGAAGCTCCAATGAGTCCACCTAGAGTGGCCGAGCTGCATCAATAAGGAGGTCCAGAAACAAAAGGAAGCTGTGCTCACTAAGGAAATAAAGTGGCCTACATGGTTGGCTAATGTTGTCCCGGTAGCTAAGAAAGATGGTGAGGTTAGAATGTGTATGTCGACTGTAAGGACCTTAACTGTAATGACCCGAAATGTACCCCAGTTGGATTCGCATGTGTTCGGAGTATAAAAGTGATAGAAATGTGAAACTAACTAATTGAAATGGTTAAATGTAGTTGAGGATACACCTAGTATTAATCGAAAGATTGATAGCAAATTAGTAATTTGATATTTATAGACCTTAAGGCAAGAAAGGATGTTTTAGATCTCCAAAAAATAATCTAAAAATAAGGACATGCTCGTATTAATGAGGAGAATCATATAGTAAAGAAAAATTAATTTTACGGTGACATAAAAATTTGGGTTATCGGACTAGTATAAGTGAACCGGACCAAAAAATTAGTCTCTGATTGATTTGAAAATATTCATGTAAGCTAATTAATATATTCTGAGAATTTTAGAATCATTTTTAGGAGGAATTGGGCCTGAGAAGCGAGAGAAATAAATGTTAAGGGTAATGTGGTTATTTCACATTTTTTGACTAAATTGATGGAAATAATTAAGTATGTGGGTCAATGTTTGAGAATGGAATACTTATTTCTGAATGGGATAAGTATGAGAGGTATAAACATTATGCGAATGAATAAATGTGTGATCATTATATGATTACAATTAAAGTATGTGCATACAGGAAAATGTAAGAGTAATATGGGTATCATAAATGGAACAAATATATGTGTATAGCCTACGTCAACCAAGTTGTGGATAGATAGTATGCCTATAGGGTTCTGTTGTTGTAGCCTACGTATTAGACCTACGGTTCGGTCCTCCCTTTGTATTTGGATTCTCGTTGTGAATCCTTATGTGTTTTGTGTCAGCGGTATGACACTACCACACTGGTACCCTCGGATACCTAAGCGTTCTGTATCCTGTTATCCACCCCTTGGAAAAAGCAGGCAGCAAATGAATAAAAGAATATTAAATGAGCAAAATACAATATGAATTAATAAATGAACGTAACGACTTGTATTTTGGTAAGGAAATATGGAATTAAGCATTTCATATACATGTGATCATATTGATTATTGTGGTAAATATATATTACTCTAAACTGGTGCTTCAGGCACCTATGTATTCTTGGATCCTATACGGATCCCTATGTGTAATATGTGAAAGTATCCTTGGGTACCTATGTGCTTCTAATCCTGTTATTCCCCTTAGGAATGTAGGCAACAAATGAGCAAAAGAATAATAAATGTATATCATGAAAATTGAAGTAGTAATTAAATGAATACGATTATGTGTGTGTGCTACGTATGTGTATTAACATAAATGATTAAGTAATTTATTATACATGTTTGTTTTGATATTGTGTTTAAGTGATTATGATAAAATGTTTACGGTATGAATATAAGAATAGCAATAAATGATGTATGTTAATGGAAGGGAATAATGTGAAATGTTTTAAATGGTATGATTAATAATAACATGATTAGATAAATGTGCAAGGATTTAAATAAGTAGACATACAAATGAGATAAGTATATGCGAATACCTAATAAGTATTACGACTATAACATGCATATTTTGTGAACGTCTGTACCATTGCTTTGAGTGTATAAGTTAAGTATTGACTAAGAACTAACTCTAATGTTATATTGAGAGTATAAGGAAGCAGTAAATGTATAAAGGATTATACACATATATGATAAGTAAGATCGTATGATTATCAATTTCGTTATGCTTTTCTTGGTTGTATATAAATGATTAAATACATGTCGTTATATGATTTCCTACAATTGCATGTGTGTTGACGACTGCTATGAGGAGTCATCTATCTTATATGTATTCCCCACTAAGCTTTAAGCTTATCACGGGTGTTCATTCATGCAGGTTTGGATATAGAAGTGTTGCCAGGGACATTCCACAACAGTTAAGGCCAATGAGTCTGTATAGATTTTATATTGGTCTTTTGTAATGTAATTAAAATCTGTTCCTATAATGAGTGGTATGTATGTACTTTGAGTAATGAGAAAAATGTCTTTCAAGAAAATGTATGTGAATGAAATTTGTAACAAAAGGAATTTTATAATTCCATTTTCGGTTTTTGTTTCTTAGTTAAGTATGTATAATTCTATAATTGTCGTGTGACATTCTTCACCTATCGTAGTAGGTTGCTACGTATGGGTAAGGGGTGTCACATTAACAAGGCATTCCCTAAGGATGATTTCTCTCTACCCTATATTAATGTGCCTGTTGACAATGCTACCCTAGCCACGATGTTCAGTATGATGTAGAGATATTATGGGGATAACCAAATCCTTAATAATATACTCGACAAACTCAAGATAGGGTTTACCACTGAGTAGGGAAATTTTTGCTATAAGTTGATGTCTTTTATCTCAAGAATACTTATGTGACTTATCAAAGGATAGCAACTAGGATTCTAAAGGATCTAATTCATAAATAGGTAGAGGTGTATATTGATTATATGATGGCAAAATATCCTACTCGGGATTCGTACTTTAAGGCTCTATAAAAGTTCTTCTAACAGATTGACAAGTATAATATTTGCCTTAACCTAAAGAAATGCATCTTTAGGGTTACTTCAAGCAAGCTTTAGGGATATATGGTCAAGTAGCAGAGGTATAGAGATTGACCCCGACAAATTCAAGGTCATCAGGTACATGCCAACTTTAAAGACAAAAAAGGAAATCAGAGGTTTCTATGGAAGATACAATATACCAGTAGGTTCATTGCCAAGTTAACCACCATTTGTCAACCAATCTTCGAACTATTACATAAGGACTAGACAACTAGATGAAATAATCAGTGCAACCTCGCATTTGATATGATCAAGGAGTATTTAACCAATCCACCCATCCTAAGACCCCTTTACTCAGGAAGGATTCTAATCTTGGCAGAATCAATCAGAGCTATAGTAGCACATGATGACGACATTGGTGTCGAAGGGGCAGTCTATTATTTGAATTAGAAACTCCTTTATTATGAATTGAAATATGCCCAGATAAAAAAGAATTTTCTAGCAGTAATATGGGCCTTAAGGAATTATATATATTATTTTCAATCCCATATAGTGCAAATGGTATAAAAGTAAAATCTACTCAAGTACCTACATACCGCTCATTCACTTCTTGGTCAGATGGCTAGATTGTAAGGCCCCAAAATATAGCATAGTAGTATTATGGTATATTTAAGGTGAATTAGAAAGTGAAGATTAAAGGTTAGGTAAGTAAAATAATAGTTAAAGGACATTATGACGCACGCTGAACCCTGGGGCGCCCCGAAGACCCGCCTTTAGGGCGATCGGGATGGGTTCATTAAAACTTGTAACGAATTACAAGTGCGTCTATGTTAGGCAACAAGGAGGTTTCTTGGAGTCGCCACCCAATAGAACATTGGGAAATGTTGTCTAGCCTCGGTGAGTCTAAGATGGCGCATATATATCCATTTTGGGCAAACCAAAAGGATCTTGGAGATATCACCCCAATAGAACATTGGGATGACTCTCTAACCCCGTGAAGCCTAAGATTATTCGAGTTGGGCCTTTTGGTGGGCCACAAGAGATATTTTGGAGGCCCCATCCCAATGAAACATTGAAATGGTCCTCTAACCTCGTTGAGCCTAAGACCAAAGTGGGTTCGGGACTTCTCATTTATTCATACCTTGGTTAATTTTATAGTCGAGTTTTAAATTTAGAGTTTCATCCCATTTCTCATTCATTTTAATGCAGTTTAATTAAAGCGCATGTCATCCATTCAAGGGAAAGCGATAAATAAAAGCGTAAAGTAAAGTATATGCAAATATATTACAACCATACTAGGAGCGGAATACAACCCCCATTGTAAATAAAATATAAATCATACATAAATCGGGATATTGATTAAGAATGAGGACATTGGTCCTCGCATGCATACTTCTAAAAAAACGTTAAAGGTGATGGTTTATTTGGGTATAAAAAACTAGGACATTGGTCCCATTTTTATTTAGAAAAAATGCCAAATTAATTAATAGAAACGTTTTTGTGATTTTCTTTTTAGCGTGTCTAAAATAAACAATTTTATTAAAGGTTACATGGCAAAATAAATGAAAAAAGCCAAATAAATGAAATATTACAAATAAAGCAATTAAATGTCTAACCCAAACGAGCCTTCTGGATCTCCTCGTGTGCTCGCAAAAATGCCCAATTAAAGAAAATAAGTTTTGACAAAAAAATAAAATACAAATGAAATAATGTTAGTAATTAAATCAATTAAATAAATTAAATATATAATAAATGATAAAATGAGATTAAATAAAGTGACATAAAATGACAAATGAATTAACATGTTAGCAATTTAAAATAAATGAGAATAATGTGTTATGAATGACAAATGAATTAAATGATGTGATTGAAATAAAATATGACATGTTAATGAATTAATATGTAAAAATATGAACATGATAATAATAATAATAATAATAATAATAATAATAATAATAATAATAATAATAATAATAATAATAATAATGAAGAATGAAAATGAATAAATAAATGAATAAACAATAAATATATGACAATGAAAAAGAATGATAAAAAATGAATAAAAGAATGATGAAAATAATTAAATGAGTGACATGATTAATTAATGTTATCTCAATTAACATAAAACATTTATATGTTAAAAAAAATCAATCAAAACAAATTAATTAATTACATGTTAAAAATAATGAGAAATCAAAGAAAAAATAAATTATTTACATGTGAGCAATAATAAGAAATCAATATCTACATGTTAGAAATGATAAGAAATCAATATTTACATGAACACAAATAATATATTAACATATTAAATGAGACAAATATAAAAGCAATAGAACAAATGAATAAATAAATGAAAATAATAAAAATAATATACATGTTAATAAATTGAATATGAACAAAATAATAAAAAAATAAAAAACAAAATGAAGCCCAGAATGTTTACCCTCAGAGTTTCGGATTCGATGAAGGTAAAAAAGATAATTGATTTCCTTGTTTGTGATTTGCAAGATTAGAGTTGAGTGATAAAATGTTGGAATTTTATTCCAAGGAAAAAGATAGAAAAAATGATCAAAAATTCTTTAAGAACAAAGAATTAATTTCTTTGCCTAAAGAATGATTTTTATTGATAACAAAAATAAAAATGATTCCAAGAACAAACAATTATTTGTTTGTCTTAAGAAACAAAACATATGAAAAAAAATCTTATTTTTAGAAAATCAAATGAAAAAATTAGATTTTGATAACAAACAATTATTTTGTTTGTCTCAAAATTAACTTTTCATCAAAAAGAGATTCAAAAGAAAATCAATGAAAAAAAGTTTAATTGAACACAAATAAAAAGTTAAAAAAAGAATTTTGAGAGTAAATAATTGTTGTATTTGTCTCAAAAATTAAATCGACAAAAAAAGCTCCTTCTAAATATATGTTTAGAAGAAATTTTATTGGAAAAAAGATGAACTGAATTTTTGTTCTTTTTGGTGGGGAAAATCTGGAAATTTTTAGAGAGAGTTTGAGAGAAAGAAGAAGAGAAAAGATGAAGAAAAAACCCTAAGAAAAACCCCCTTTTCTTTCTCTTTCCATCTTTTTCTTTTTATATAAAGAAAATAGAAAATAAAATTAATTAAGAAGAAAAAAACCAATTAAATCAGATATTATCTATTTAAAATTTTAAAAATTGAAAAAAACTTGAAAATCCCTTAAAAAAGTGATAAAAATCGAATTTTGTGAAAAAAAATCGAAAAAAATCAGTTTCGGGGTGAAAATAGCCATTTTGCGGTGGACAGGGGCTACGAACGCCCATCGGCGCGCCCGACGGGCGTCCGTAGCGCACGCTGGGCAAGCGCGCGCGGACGATCGCGTGTCGCGCGCGTGCCTGCGCGCTACCACAAGGTGCCGCCGCGGCCGACACTCAGAATTTTTTTTTTTATTATTAAAGATTAACTAAAAATACTACAATTTCTAAACCCCATTTTTCAAAACATTTTTTATTATTTTTAACTTTTTCACTCTAAAATGCAAATTTAAACAGGAAATCACCACTTTCAACCTTTTTTGCCTGTGACAAGGCATCTTATCATCATTGGGTAACTCTGATCTGGGCTGCCTCAGGACCCGGTGTCTACAGTTGCCCCCAAGTTTGGGGAAATTAGTGCACTAGTGCCTGGATGAGCCAAAATTCAGATAAGAAGGAAAGAGATGCGTACCTGAGGCAGCCCTTACCTTTTTGCCACGTGGAATGTTGCGACTCATTGCCATTGAGCTGTAGTGCTATCCGACTGTGGCTCGTTTGCAATATTTTCTATCACATTGTCCCGCTCGCCTCTGGTCGGCTTGCACGGCGTTTGTGAGATGCGGTGTCCTCTAACCCCAATCCCGTTGCGATCTGTTCTATCATGTGTGCCCCGCTGTCCTCATCTTGACATGCACGGTGGCTGGTCTGTCTCGCTGGCCTCATCTCGGCTTGCACAGTGTGAGGTGAAGTGTTGTCTAACTGCATCCTCTGTTGCGATCTGTTCTATCGCTGGTCCCCCGCTAACCTCATCTCGGTCTGCACGGCGGCTGGTCTGTCCCGCTAGCCTCATCTCGGCCTGCGCGGTGTGAGGTGAAGTGTTGTCTAACTATATCCTCTATTGCGATCTGTTCTATTGCATGTCCCCCGCTAACCTCATCTCGATCTGCATGGCGGCTGGTCTGTCCTGCTAGCCTTATCTCGGCCTGCGCAGTGTGAGGTGAAGTGTTGTCTAACTGCATCCTCTATCGCGATCTATTCTATCGCATGTCCCCAGCTAACCTCATCTCGATCTGCACGGCGACTGGTCTGTCTCGCTAGCCTCATCTCAGCCTGCACGGTGTGAGGTGAAGTGTTGTCTAACTGCATCCTTTGTTGCAATCTGTTATATCACTGGTGCCCTGCTAACCTCGTCTCGGTCTGCACGGTGGCTAGTCTGTCCTGCTGGCCTCATCTCGGCCTGCACGGTGTGAGGTGCAGTGTCTCTAACTCCAACCTCTGCTGCGATCTGTTCTATCGCTGGTGATCCGCTAGCCTCATCCCGGCCTACACGGTGTCTGTGAGATGCAATACTCTCTAACTACAACCTCTGTTTGCGATCTGTTCTACCGCTGGTGATCCGCTAGCCTCGTTCCGGCCTGCACGGTATCTGTGAGATGCAGTACTCTCTGACTACAACCTCTGTTTGTTATCTGTTCTATCGCTTGTGATTGAACGTTCTGTCGTGGTAGCCTCTTCTGGGCTTGCACAGCATAACCTTGGTAACCTCCAACCAATCCGTGTAACATCCTATCTGCTAACCATTATTCGGTTAATGTAATATCTGCTAACCACCATCCGGTCAGTACAATCTCTGATCTGCTAACCACCATCCGGCTGGTACAATATTCTGATCTGTTAACCCCCATCTGGCTAGTATAATATTCTGATTTGCTAACCACCATTCGGTCAGTACAATATTCTGATCTGTTAACCCCCATCCAGCTAGTATAATATTCTGATCTGCTAACCACCATCCGGTCAGTACAATGTCTGATTTGCTAACCCCCATCCGGCTAGTACAATATTGTGATCTGCTAACCACCATCCAGCTGGTACAATATTCTGATCTGTTAACCCCCATCCGGCTAGTATAATATTCTGATCTGCTAACCACCATTCGGTCAGTACAATATTCTGATCTGTTAACCCCCATCCGGCTAGTATAATATTCTGATCTGCTAGCCCCCATCCGGCTAGTACAATGTATGATCTGCTAACCCCCATCCGGCCAATATTATATTTGACTGTCGACTATCCTTAGGTCGGCATGGTGGCTCGTTCACCGTTTTCTTTGCTGGCGCTTATCCTGAGCCTCTTCTTCTTTTTTTCTTTTTCTATAAAAAGGGAAAAGCAAATATGCAAGGTATATAAAAGAGATGCTTACCTATGGCAGTGCATACATGTTGGGGTCGATGTCAAATGGATGCCCCCTGAAAGACGGCTGGTTGTTCCCTTAGAGAAGGATTTGTGGAATATGAACATCCTCCCCTTGATTACCTCGAGTCATTTTCCAGGCGTCTAAAGTGCGGACATCATCTTCTTGTAAAGTTTGGGTATCATCCTCTTAGAGATCCCTTATTGACTGTGACATGCTAGATAAATTTTCCTCTATCATCTCCAATCAGAACCTCCTTGTTGAAAAGACCTGCATACCTCTCGAGAGGGCTCTGTGCTCGCAGGGAGATTTTGAAAATCGGTGCTCACTGAGAGACTTTGACGCTCACTGAGAGACTTTGATGCTCACTAAGAGACTTTGATTTTGAGCCTCCAGAGAGGAAATTATATTTGAGCCTCCAGAAAGGAAATTGGATTTGAGGTTTTGGTTGCTTGCCCGCTGGCGGATAGGTTTCTATGTCTTTGGCGACCTTTTAACATGACCCTTGTTTTTGTTTTTGTTTTTGTTTTCGTTCTTTTAAGTTTTGGGGATTCTTACATTTTGGATGTATTTGAATTTTTACAGTATATTGGATTTTCAAGGCCTTGAAAATATCTTCTTTTGTTTTTATCGTCTTTTTGTTTGAGAATTTGTATTCTTTGTGTTTCTTTTGTTTGCCTTTGTTGTTTGTCTGGGAACTTGTACTCTTCGTACACTTGAAGTTGGTTTTTATACACTTATTGTGTGGTGTGTGTGAGCGTGCCTCTTATGATATAGAAACTTACCTGGTGGCTCCCGGCATGGCATGCATGAGTGTGACAACGTTATGCTGAACTCAACTCTTAGATCATCTTTAAGCATGAGGTCTATTCGGACCCCTCATTTGAGCCATGTACATATACAAAACATTGTGCGCGTGTATAGAATCATGTGTGTGCAATATACATACATTTGAATCTGAATTTTGTACGCTTTGTGTGAGGTGTGTGAGCGTACATCTTATGACAGAGAAACTTACCTGTTTGCTCCCGGCATGGTGTGCATAGAGAGGCTTATTCTTTTCCCTCTTGGGAGCAGGTCCTTGAGATTGTTCCCTCATGAGGACTTCATCTTGATTATTGTGTGATGTGTACAAGCATACATCTCATGGTACAGAAACTTACCTTGCTGCTCCTAGCATAGTGCGCATGAGTAGGCTTGCTCTTTTCCCCCTTGGGAGCAGATCCTTGAGATTCTTCCCTCGTGAGGACTTCATCTTGATTATTGTTCAGCATGGATGAACGCCAATGTAGAGCTGAAATTGTACCTCAGCCCATTTCTACATTTGATTGCCTCCAATTAAAGTATGCGTGGGTAGTCTGGCTTTTCAAAGGACCTTCTTTTCTGTGGATCTGCGGGATTTCGAATTACCCTTAGCATGGCGTGCATAAATAGGTTTGTTCTTCTGGGCATTCCACCTCTGTACATATTCACCTGATTTTATGGCAGATACCGTGGGCGATAATGTTGAGCTGAACCCTCTCTTGGATCATCCTTGCTCATGAGGAGCATTTAAACCTTTCCTTCTGAGTTATGTGCACAAAAACATATACAAAGGATTGTGTGTGTGCTTATGGAATCATGTGTGTGAAATATATACATAAAACTATATACAGAAAACACATGCAAAGGATTAATGTACAAGAATTGTGTGTGCATATCTATACGCATAAAGGATCGAATGCACGTGAGATGCATGTGATATGCAAAAATTGATAGATCACATCCCAGGTGGTTAAGGGATTCATTGATAGTACTGCTTGGCTGCTCGTGTTGTCTGATGTGCCCGAATCATTGTCTTGGCTTTATGGACTCTGACCCATAATATTTTCAAAGAGAACTGACGCGTGCGCATCTTTGCCCCCTAGTCAATGAGCACCTTGCCCCTAGACTCTGAATCAAGTTCTGCATCATGTACTACCTACCTAAAAGGAAGTTATTCGATGTAACATTGCCTTATCACTCCGGCTTCAAGAGTCATTGTTTTAAAGGTAGTGCGTCCCTTGTGGATTTTCACACTAGCTTTTCTTAGCGGAAAATGCGTCCCTTTAGGGATTTTCACATAACCCTGTGCCTAATTTTTGCATGGAATGGACCCAACCCACTCCAGAGGCTTTTATTCATTTTCATTTTTTGAAGGACAGACTGCCTGTTCCCAGGTTTTCACCCTGCCCTTTGGCCTAACTTTTGCTTAAAGAGCCAGTCACGGTTTTTATCTCTAACGGCCCCCTTTTTTTTGTTTTTATTTTTTTGAGATTCTCCTGCCTTTCAGATGTGACTGCAAGGGAACCTGAAGCTATTATCAAAGCCCCCTTCCTAGGGTAATCAGCAGTTATTCTTTGAGGCATTTTCTCCTTAGGCACCAGTTGCATTCCATATGTTGCTAGATCAAGTGAGGTAGCCGATGAGGATCTGGTTCTTGAAGGCCTCATGAGGTTGCCTTTTACACTACCACCTATTGTGCTTGATAATTCAGAGGGACTAACGATGTAGTGAGACATTCCCTATCCTTTCGAGGCGGGGTCTTGTCTTCAACCTTTGCTTCTCAGTATCATGATCTTTGGACTGAACTACCAGAGAAAACTATTATACCCTTTTCTAGGAATTATTCTGTAACTTCTACCAACGCATATAGAGGATGGAAACCTAGCCCCATAGTTGATAACAGGACCTGGCCACTAAGGCACCCGGCCGGTGAGAGCAGTAGTAAGGTCTAGTTCAGATTTGTATGGATTTTAAGCAATATGTTCCTTTCTAGAACAGAACTAGGAAATAATATCAATGAATGAATTTAGTTTTATTTCATTTCACAACATTATGCCCGTTTCGGTATGATTTCAAATACATGATAACCATTTAACACTAATTCAAAAATGCCAAACTATATTCATTCACAGAGCCAAATCTTGATAGCATCAACTCTTGTTACCAATCAGCCCTCTCGAATTTTCTTGATTGGACATTTTCTCTCAAGCCTTTAATTTTTTACCAGGATGCCTTTTTTCGGTTTTCACCCTGACGAGGCGCCCAATTTTAGCAAGGCCGCCTTTTTTCGGTTTTCGACCCGCGGGGCTTTTATTCCCTTCTTTTGATTTTTAAGTCTTTAGCCATGGTCCCTTTTTTAGTCTGTTTATGTTAATCGGTTCATGGACATCATCTTCACCACTGTCTGTTGCTGCTATCCTGGATAACGATCTCTGAAGAGCAACGGGACCTTCTCACATCGGCCTGAACTTGTCTCATTCGTCTGGAACATTTGGACTCATTTGCTGAAAGACTGAATCTCCCTCTTTGCACGGTTGCTTTTTGGCTTCCTTCCTGCATGATCGAGCAGAGTATTTTCTCGTGGATCAAACTGTGGCAGTAATCTTGTGACCTATCCTTGTCTGATGTGTTTAACGGCTGATCCCATTGCTGCACTAGTTGGCTTCTAAAAATTTGGGCTTCCATGGCTGTCCTTAAAGATTTGATCTCTACCTCGCCCGGTCATACTGCCTTTGCCCCCCTTATCGAGGAATAAAAGGTGAGTCTTATAGAGGTTACAATAGTGATTCTCTAGCCTTGGAGTGGGAAAGGCAGCTTCTCTGCCCAACCTTTGTAGTTTTGGATCATCTTGACTGAGATCTTCTTGTTAGTAGCCTCTCCTGCCCCATTAGTTTGAGGGCAACACAGAGAGGGCTTATGGTCTTTAATGTCACACCTCTGGAGCAGTTTCCTAGCCTTAGCTATAAATTGCCCTTTCGCCCTTGAACCATGCGTAGAGTAGGAGACCACCTTGGCATGACCCTGTTCGTCGGGGCCGTAGGGCGCACCTCTCCTGTGATGTCTATTTCTAAGCTCGAGCAACCCGTATCTATTGCAAGTCGATATAAACTTTGTGGTCCTTTTTGGAAGTCAAGAAAGATGGCAAAATACGGGCATGTGTAGATCGATGGGATTTGAACAAACCTTGCCTCCAAATAGCATTCCCTTGCCCCCGATCAATTCTCTCATTTCTTCTCTCTCTCTTTTTTTTATTTTTCACTCTAAAATGCAAATTTAAACAGGAAATCACCACTTTCAACCTTTTTTACCTGTGACAAGTCATCTTATCATCATTGGGTAACTCTGATCTGAGCTGCCTCAGGACCCGGTGTTTACAAACATATATGGAAATAGTTTAAAAGTTGAGGAACAATTTTGTAATTAATTTAAATTGTGATGCAAATGAATAAATAAGTATATGACATAGGTTAATAGGTAAATGAATTAAAGATGCATGCAAATGTGTGATTAGAGGAAATTTTGGGCTGGAATCATAATTACATAAAGTCAAAAGTAGTAGCCAATGAAATGGTGACATGTGGAAATTCTAGAATAATGAAGAAAACACTAAAGGAAGCTAGTTTTGGCAACTTTGGCAAGGGATGGGAATTACTCAATTTACCTGTGTGTACATGGAATTTTGCATGAATTGGCTTGACATATGAATTTTTAAGAATGTATAATTGTTGTATATGTGTTGAACTGAGTTTGATTGGTTGATTTGGTGCCAAACTTACCTCTTCTAAAAGAAAATGGCATATGATTGGTATATACAAGATAAACCAATGGTATATGATTTATAAATATGTATTTAACTAGAAAACATCTTTATTATAAGTAATTGGCTATATGCATAATAACATATGGAGTAAATATTATGGATCAAAAGTACTTAAAAGTATATGTATTTGTATATTAACAGCTATGATATATAACAGCTATGATGTATAGATATGTATGCAATTTGGAAATGTACTTATTATAAGTAATTAGTTATTTGCATAATAATATACGAAAGATAATGAAATGAACCAAAAGCATATGAGTTTGTATACTTTTGGTATATCGTTGACTATGATAAATGTAAAAGTTAATAAAAAAGATTATGGATATCATAGCATGCTTGTTGTCTTGGTTGTGGATTCTGGTCCAAGTATATGAGTTTGTATACGTATTATAATTGAAGTTATTGTGAATTGGAAGCCACCCCAAAATGTGACTGAGGTGAGAAGTTTCTTGGGTTTAGCTAGATATTACCGATGGTTTGTAAAGGGATTTTCTATGATAGCTTCTCCGCTCACCAAGTTACTTTGAGAAGGGATGAAAATTAAATGGACTGATAGATGTCAAGTCAGTTTTGAACAATTAAAGAAAGTGCTTATTTAAGCTACTGTGTTGACTCAACCTACTCAGGGAAAAGAATACACTATGTACAATGATGCTTCAAGGAATGGATTGGGATTTATATTGATGCAAGATAGTAAAGTTGTGGCTTATGCCTCGAGACAACTAAAACCACATGAACAAAATTATCCCACACAAGATCTGAAACTGGCAGTAGTAGTGTTCACTTTGAAAATATGGCGACACTACTTATATGGTGAAAGATACAGAATATACACAGATCATAAATTTCTCAAATACCTATTAACACAGAATGAGCTTAACTTGAGACAATATAGGTGGCTGGAATTATTCAAAGATTATGATTGTAGAGTGGATTATCACTCGGGCAAAGCTAATATAGTGGCGAATGCCTTAAGCAGAAAAATGATTTTAATTTTATCACTGCAACACAGTTGATGGAGATTTGCACCTAATAGAGCTTTAATAGCTCAACTGAGAGCTAAACCCGACTTCAGGTAAATGACAGTTAAAGCACAAAAGGATGATCCCAAGTTACAATAAACTATATAAGCAGGGTTAGGTGGAAAATAGACTGACTATTCAGTAAAAGAAGATGGAAACGTGTATTTCAAGAACAGGTTATGTATACCTGATGATAAGGAACTAAAGAATAAATTACTACATGAGGCTCATAACACCATATTCACCATGTGTCCTAGATGTAACAAGATGTACCGAGATTTAAAACAGTTGTAATGGCTTAAGTACCGGGTTAGTAGTGATCAATGAATTATGTAGAGTGAATAGTGTAATTTGAGTGTGAAAGTAACAGTATTAGTGCCTTAAATTACAAAGGAGTTAAAAGATTAAACGTGTTCAGGAGTGGGAAGTCCTGAGATAGGTGACCCTCTAGACACTCGAAAGAGAAAAATATTTTATTGAACCATTAGAAAGTATAAGTTATGAAAAGTTCGGTGGTATAATTTGAAGTGAAAATAAAGTCAAATAGGTCTTTAAAAGTCAAAAAAGAAGAAAAGCCTGTAGTTCGATTCAAATAATGACTAGTTTAATCGAAGTTTGATCGAGACTTTAGAAATAGTAAATGGCTCCTAAAACTTTATCTGAAGGTATAGATGGACTCAGAATGATGTGTATAACAGTTTGGTAGTGAAAAAGAAATTTTAGGGTAATACTGAAAAATTAGTGAATCGGATCAATTCAGTTGAATCGGATTGGAAATGGACCCTGATTGAGATAGAAGTGGGGTCAAATGAGCTATTAAGAGCAAAAATGATGTTAAGGATGAAAAGTGAACCAAACCAGTTCAACCAGCGAATCGGACTAATTTGACTACGGTTTGACTAACATTTGACCGAACTCTAAATGGACTTATGGACCTTTAAAAAACTATCTAAAGGTATGGATTTGATATAAATTATATGGAGAATCATATAGTAGTGAAAAATAAATTTGACGGTGAGACAGGAATTGAGTTACCGGACTAGTAAGAATTATCGGATCGAAAAATAGATTTCGATTGAGCTAAAATTTTATATGGAGGCTAATTTATATATTTTAAGAATTATGTAATTGATTTTGGGAGAAAATAAACTAGGAAAGTGATAAAAATCATTTTGGGTTGGAAAATGGGATTAAAAACCTAATTGGGCTTGGAATAAGTTGGCCCAACTCAAATGGATCAAGCTCAGCCCATTTACCCACCTATAAATAGACTACTTTATGGATTTCTCTAGAAAAATCTGCCAAACTCCAACAGCCTCTCCTCTCTTCTCCTTGGCCGAACCTTGTTCTTCCTTTTTTCCTCCATTTTTCTTCTTTCCTCTTCTAATTTCTCCCAAGATCAAGGCCTCCCAAGTAAAATCTAGCTTCCCTATTGTCTAGTAGCAGCCTCTAGAGTCCAATTTGAGAGATAGAAGTGGGATTTTTCAAAGGATCAAAGTTAGGGCACAAAAATGAGGTAAGAGAAATTGGTGTTTTTAATTTAATTTAAAGGTTCAAATAGGTAATTTTAGATGTGTAGAGTACATTTCTGTAATTATATTGCAAAAAAAAAACAAATTAATGGTGGATTGTTTGGTGTTTATATTTGGCCACATGGAGAAATAATGGAAAGGAAAGTGCTTTAATGGTGAAAGATGAAGGAAATGAAGATCTAAGTGTAGAGTTCATGAATCTAAGGTTAGTGGATATAATGTCCTCGCTTTCCATTAAAAATGCATGATTTTAGGTTATATTCACGAAGTGGGTATGTAGAATATGCATGTAAAATTGAAAGTAAGCTTATGAACATGATAAAGGATGTTAAAAATGAAGATTTTGTGCTTAAAATATAAGGAATAAATTTGTGGTGTGAAATCTAATATGGGCCGAATGAATACACTAAGAATATAATGGTATACTTTGGTGATTTATGTGGATTAATGGTATATTTATGATAATTGACATGTAAGTTAGCTAAAATAATAATTTTTGGAATGAAAAATAAATTTAAAGATGGAATTGTGATGTAGGCTGAATAGTATGTTAGGCTTACAAGTGTATACTTCATGATTTAATGTAATCTAACTATATGTTTAGGCTAAATAAGATGTAACTAAGTTAAATGAATGATAAAGGAGTGAAAAATAAAAATTTAGAAAGAAAATATAAGGTGGGCCGAATGGTTTACATGTGGAATTAATTGTGTATTTTGGCAAATTGTTAAGTGTAATGTCATAAAATGAATGTAGAATAAGAATTTAAGTGTAAAATAATTTATTTATAATTTTTAATGTTTAATTGAATATTTTATATGTTGAACATACATTATGTCTAAAGTGAATGTCATGGATTATGATATATTAAAGTGAAGAAATGAAATGATTGGTATTAAAAATAAATAATAAGTGAATTGAGATTGAAAATTTGTGGAAAAGAAAGGGAAATAATGTTGAACATACCTATGGCCGTGTAGTATGCATGGAAGGATTATTGTATATTTTGATTATTTGTTAAGTGTGAAAGCATAAGATGAGTATATAGGAATCGATTGAATGTTAATTAATTGGGAACTATTGGAATTTAATTGAATAAAATTTAGTATGTGAATTTATTATGTGAAAAGTGGAAATTATGGAATGTGTTATGTTAATTGGGATTTATGATGTAATTAGTGTTAAAATGGATAAACAAGTGAAATAGAAGTGATTGATAAGTGAAATGAAAACTTGGCAGTGAAAGTCCAAGTAATGGTCGAATTGTTCATATTGATGGCTTATAATGTATTAACTGTAAATTTGATTTTATGATAAATGTTATGCGCTTAGTAGTAGTCTGGTAGTTAAATCTAGCTCAAAATATAGTTGGCTAGCCATAGGCACCTTATACCGCAGTCTGAGTCATGGCGACTCACAATTGATAGGCTAATAACGGTTTATCTCAGTGTACAGTGTAAAAGTGATCACTGAATATAGTGACAGTGATAGGTGCTTCCTTCGGGATCACTTTTTAGTGTAGTAGATCTTTAGGGCCCACATCCCATATATCCTGTTCGAAGATTTCTATCGAGTTTATACTAGGGGCAATATAGTAAAATGCAATTAAACTGATTTAAGTGAAGCAATATGAAGATTTAAGTGAAAAAGGGACTAAATTGAAAGAAATAAAAAAGTTTAGGGACAGAACGGTAATTTAGTGGATAATTGAATTAATAAGAGTTAATAAGAAGAAAAATGGAATAAAATGGTTAATAATGTAATTTGATCACATTAGGGATAAAATGTAAATTGGCATCAAAATGTTATTGGAAAGACTAAAATGTAAATTTATATGTTAAAAATAAAGTAAAAGTGAAATGAAGAATAAAAATAAAGTAAAAGTGAAATGAAGAATAATTAGTGGCATAATTATAATTATAGTGAAATTGAATGGCAAAATCGAAATTTAAGGACAACATAAGAACTAAAGTGTAATTTAGTTTGGAAATGATATTGTAAGGACTAAATGGTACTTTATAGGCCAAATGATTAATAAATCTAAGAATAATATTATTCAGTGGCATTTTTGTAATTATGAGGTAATTAAGGGTAAAATCGTAATTTGATAAAATTTTAGGGACCTAATTGTAAATTTATAATAGTGAGGCTATTTAAGGAATTAAAGTGTAATTGATCATTGATATAGATATTAAATGTGTAATTTATAACTAGTGAATAAATAATCAATGAATATAGAACTATTGTTGTGTAACCAATTATTAATTAAATAATAGTTTCAATTGATTTGATATATATATATATATATATATATATATATATATATATATATATATATATGAAAGTGTGTGTAACTTAGTTAAGTTTAAAATAGTGGCATAATTGTAAATAAGTGAAAAAGGAGGGACTTAAATGTAATTGACCATAATAAGGCTAATGTTAGGACCTAAATCTAAATTGATAAGGAAATGGACTATTGAGTGAAATTATGAGAACATTGAATTGGTTATATGTTTGTAAATTAAGAAATGATAATAGAAATTAATAAAACTAATAATAAGAATAATAATGTTAATAAAGTAAAATGGAAGGGTAAATTTATAAATATGAAAAATGTGAAGGACTTTAATGATATTATATTATAGTGCATGGATAATGAATGAAATTGCAAGAACTAGAGAAATCAATTGAATAATATGTTAAATGAGAATAACAAAAGTGTTTAATTAAACATAGGGGAAAATAATAAATGTAAAGGTAAAATAAATTGTAATGTGATTTATAAGGTAGTGATAATAGGAAGAGAATAATGGGCACAATATAATGTCGAATGTACAAATGAATGTTTGAACAATATAAGTCTGACATGGACCTTGACTTATATTCAAACAAGAAATCGTGCGACAAAAGGATAATAACCTGTTTTGTTGTCAAGTTAAAATCATACTAGCGATATTTATATTATTTGCGTAGTCATAATATCTTACTAAAGACCAATTATGACTTGTGCGCCTATTATGAAATTAGATCCGCTGCCAACTTAATATAAACCAATGTTTTTAAAATCGGACCGGACGTCGACTCGGCCTGCCAACTGTGTTAGGAGTCAACCGGTTCGATCGGATTGACTCGAAGTTTTTATCCCTTTTTTTAATATAATTATTAATAAAAAATTAAAATATAGAATATAAAAAATATATTTAAACAACATATTGATTATTAAATATCAATATATTAATCATTTTTTATTTATTTTACTACTTTTTTTAGTAATAATAGTAAAAAATTAACTACAAAAAATTGAATTTTTTTATTAAATATTTGAATTTATAAGAAAAATGTAATTTTGAATTTATAAGAAAAATCTAAAAAAATATAAAATAAAAATATAGTGAAAATAATTTTGCATAATATTCAATTTTATCAAGTTTAATATTAATATAAATTAATTTTATCATCAAATATAAATTTTTCATCGAACAATATTCAATAACTATTAACCCGGATTATAAAAATATATTTTATAAAAATATAATTTAGAATATATTTGATTTTTTTGATTCAACCCGATTTTTCCCTGCTCAACCCGGTTTTTTCGATTCAAACCAATTTTTTCACTGTTCATTCCGGTTTTTATATATTCTGATTTTTACATTAAATCAAACCGATTTGCGGTTCAACCGGCCGGTCCGATCCGGTTTTCAAAACAATGATATAAACCTATTGGATCACAGACTGAATTTTAATTAGGGTATTATGAAATTATATAAATATGGGTATTTATATTTAAATTTCATAATTATATATAAATATATTTACATATGATATTTCTTATTATTTTGAATAAGTAATATATATATATATATATATATATTATTTTGAAAAAGAGATAATATCCCTAATTTATCTCTTTAAGGTTTAAATTTATACATATATATATATATATATATATATATATATATATATATATATATATATATATATATATATATATGGATATGTATTGATAATAACAAAACCTAATTTCGTAATCTAAGAGAGACAGCAAAATACCTAGTCGCCACTTTTCTTTGTGAAAGAAAAACGTAGAGAAAATCTAATAAAATTCAGTCGCAAGAGAGGAACTAGCACCCTTGCGATTATTTGTTCATCGGTTCGTGCGTGTGCATACTGGTAAAGGGCATTCGTGATTGTAGCAGTGCCTATGTCTGAATTAACGAGTTAATTTCGATATATTTTCTGCGTTATAAAAGTTAGTAAATCTTTATCCCTCCTTTTAAATCAATTGAAATATATGGACCCTGTTTGGTTTCGTTTTATATTCCGCTGCACTTAATTTTGAATTACTACGATGAAACCCAACATGAAGAACCAAGGGCCATTCTAGCTCGAGAAGTGAAGTAATTGCAAAATAAACAAGTTCTACTAGTAAAAGTGCTTTGGTATTGAGGAGGCAACTTGGGAGCCTGAATCGAAAATGAAGCCACAGTGTAAACACCAGGTCCTGAGTAAGCGTAGATCGGAGTTACCCAATGATGATAAATTGCCTATTCACGGGCAAACAGTTTAAAAGTGATGATTTTTTTATCAATTTTGCATTTTAGAATAAAAAATAAAAAAATAATAAAAATATTTTAAAAATTAGTTTTTAAAAAATGAAGTTTGAAAATTTTAGTGTTTTTTTAGTTATATTTAAAAAAAAATCAAAAAATCGGATGTTAACGCGCAGCGCGCTGCGCGAGCGACGCGCTGCATGCGCAACCGACGGGCGTCGGTCGCCCCAGACCCGCCGCAAACGGGGTTTTTTCCCCTTTTTCCGTTTTTTTTTCATTTTTCTTGATACTTTGACCATTTTTTCTGGGTTTTTAATTTTTTTTTTTCCTTTTTTACACCCAAATTAAGGGAAATTAGCTAAAAATCCTATTTTCTTCCTTAAATGTTGATTCTTTCCATTTTTATTGATTTAAATAGAAAATTTGGGAAAGAAATGAGGGAGAGTTCATTTTACATCAAAATTTTGATTTTCTTCTTTTCTTCTTCTTCAAGAATTCTCTCTACACCATTTTTACATTTTTTTCTCCAAATAAAATTCTTGGGTTAAAGAAATTTAATTTTTAATCAAGAATTTTTCTTGAGGCAAAGAAAACCATTCTTTGTTCTTAAGATTTGGATTTTTATTCAGTTGTAATTTTTTAAGACAAAGGAAATAAGTTTTATTTTTTTGTTCTTAAAAATTAAATTTCTTTTCTTCTTTTTAACCATTTCTATCAATAATAATTTTTGAGACAAAGAAATCAATTTTTTGTTCTTGAGAATTAATTTCTTTTCTTCTATTTTTTTTTTTATGAATTTTCTTTTGGAATAAAATTTCAATTTTGTTTTTCTTATTTCTATTTTGTGAATCAAATCAAGGAAATCAATCATATTTTTCATCAATCAAATCCAAAATTTGAGGGTAAATATTCTAGGCTCAATCTTTTAATTTTATTTTCCTTTATTTATTTTTTTCATATTTAATTAGTAAAAATGTAGATTTTTATATTTATTGTGTTTTTATTTATTTTATGTGATTTTGTATATAGATTTAACATTTTTAATATTCTTTTTACTTTATTTTATTTAATTGTTTATTCGTCTTTTATAATTATTATTATTATTATTATTATTATTATTATTATTATTATTATTATTATTATTATTATTATTATTTGTTTTGTTAATATGTTAATCTATTTATTTTAATATGTCGTTTAATTTATTTGTCATACATAATGCATATTTTATTTATTCTAATCTATTATTTATTGTTTTATGTGTTTAATTGATTTTCTTGATTTAATTACTAACATCAATTTTATTTGTGCTTGATTTTGGTTTCAAATCCTTATTTTTCCTTGTTTGAGCATCCATACGAGCGAAGGAGGAGATTCGGAGATTGATCATTTTTATTGTTTGTAGCATTTTTCCTTTATTTGTATTTTAATTTATTTGTCATGTAATTATTAATGAAATCCTTTATTTTATGCATGCTTAATTAAAAATCACACAAAAATATTTTTATAAATAAATTGGCTTTTTCTAATAAAGTGGGACCAATGTCCTAATTTTTCATCCAAATAAATTGTCACTTTAAAATTATTTTCTTTAACTATGCATGAGAGGACCAATATCCTCATCTTTAATAAATAACCCGTTTTATGTATGATTTATATTTTATTTACGATGGGTGTTGTATTATGCCCCTAGTTTTGTTGTAATTTATTTTTATGCACTTTATTTTAATTATGATTTTATTTACTGTTTTCCTTAAATGACCAACTTGCGCTCTAATTATTGCATCAAAACGTATGAGAAAATGGATGAAAACTTAAATTCAAAACTCGATTTTAACTTAACCAAGGTATGAATAAATGAGAAGTCCCGAACCATCTCTGGTCTTTGGGCTCAACAAGGTGAGAGGGCCATCTCAATGTTTTATTAGGATAGGGCCTCCAAGACACCTCTTGTGTCCCATAAAAAGGCTCAAAACTTGCACAGTCCTCGGCGCCACGAGGCGAAAGGGCCATCCTAATATTCTATTAGGGTGGGGCTTCCAAGACACCTCTGGTTTGCCAAAGCGCGAGGCCGAGAGGGCCATCCTAAAATTAGGGTGGGGTCTCCAAGACACCTCCAGTTTGCCTATGATGGACATAGCTGTTAGGCTCATTGAGGCTAGATGAACTTTTTCAATATTTTATTGGGTGGCAACTCCATGAAACCTCCTTGTTGCCCGAAATAGACGCCCTTACAATTTCACTTGCAAGTTTCCATGAACCTCCTCATCCCGAAAAGCCCTGAAAGCGGGTCTTCGGGGCCATTCCGGGGTTCGACGCGCATCACACACAGTATCCACAGCTTTTTAATACATGTATGAATTTTGAGGATGAAATTCTTTTAAGGGTGAGTGAAATGTAAGGCCCCAACTTATGCCCTAGTAGTTCTATGATATGTCTAAAGCTTAACGATGGCCGAAAATGCATAATCGGGTGGTTAAAATGGTTAAGCGTAGTAGTGGATATAACCTATATAAATTAGTAATTTGACAACTAGTGACCTAAATGCATAGTATTTTATGCTAATGTATAACTTAGAAATAATTATAAGTCAAATGCTAAATAAAAGAAGAAGGATTAAAAGGTAGAGGAAAAGATGAGCCAATAAGTTGTGAAAATATAGTCATTTTTTAGAAATGTGAAGAAAAGTGTGCATCGCTTATTTAAGCCATGAAGGTTGGCTGAATTTGGGGTTAGAAACCTAACCAAATTCTCTCCAAAATATAGCCACTTTCTTCACTTAAATCTTCCTCAAAAATATGTCCCAAGGATTGTTCAAGTAGGAGATCAATTCATAGCGTAAATTGAGTCAAGTAGGAAACAGATAGCTTATGCTTCTTCTTCTTCTTTTTCTCCTATATAGTATAGCTGGAAACTTAGCTTAATGTGGGTGTTACTATAGGTTTAAGATCTTGAATTAGAGCGAGAAGCAAGAGGAAATAAAGGGAAAGAGATAGAAGAAAGGAAGGAGCAAATTTGAAAGGAAAACAAATAAGGTTTGGGAACTCTTCCACTTTCGTGTATAATTGTGTAGTGATTTGAAATAATTTTAAAATTACATTGTTTGTATATGACGTGTTGAACTTGCATGTGGCTGTAGAATTGGTTGAAATTGCATAAGATGGCCTTTAATGTAAACACTGAAAATGTTACGAAAGAATGTATATGGCCAAAGCCTGCTTATGACCGGGTAATGGATAGATAGGCATGCTTATATGGACTACCGTTTGCTACAGCCTACTGTTGACACCAATTTTGAGACTGATATGTCTCCATATATATTATACCTTTGGGTACCTACTGTACCGCACTGTGACCATATACCTACGGATATTTACGTTCTGTACCTATAGGTACCTACCATATTTTTCGTTATCAACTTCCACTGGGAAATGTAGGCTAGCTTATAACCAATAAATGAATATATATGTGGAATCATATATTGGGAATGGAATATATGTGTATAGACTGGTTTGTATTCCTTAATTTGGGCATGTATGATAAGTTATTAATTGTATACTCATGTTTTACGAATATGGACATCATGTGTGTGCTTGTTGACAACTGTTGTATGTAAAGACCCAAAATGTACCCTAGACGAATTCGTATATGTCTAGAACATAATGGTGATTGAAATTGCAAAATTGGATGATTAAAGTAATTAAGTGTAGTAAAGGACATATCCGGTATTAATTGAAAAGTTGAGGATAAATTAGTAATTTGATATTTGTAGACTTAAAGGCAAGAAATGAGCTACTTGGTATGAATATAAATAGAATTAAGTTAATTAAAAAGTAAATGTAAAATTGGATGATTAAAGTATTAAAACGAAGTGCATAACATAATTGGTATTTACTAAAAAGGCTAAGGGCAATTTGGTCATTTTACACCTATAGATTAAATTGAATGAATTAAGTAATCATGTGGGTCAATGTATTTGAATGAATTAATTATATATTCAATGTATGAAGGAAGAATAGATGAAGGATTAAATTGGACATTTGGCATAAAAATCCAAAAAAGGACCAATGAGAAGTTAACACCTAAAACTTAGGATATACATGAATTGAATGGCCATATTAACGCCAATTTTGGCCGGCCACAATCTCTCCAAAATTTTGCTCTATTTCATATTAGTGCCTCTTAAGAAGAAATCTTGGATTTTTAGCGCATGAATCAAGTTATAAAGGTAAGAGTTAGGCTTCCTTTCCACTACATTTTTCTCTTTTGCTTAAGAATTCTAATTGTGATATGAATGGGTTTTGATGAGGGATTTTGATGACCATGGCTATAGAGTGAGCAAATGGATGCAAAGAAGTATAGAAAGAAGATGAAAGAAAGCAATAGTGAAGCAAAAGGAGATCAAAATTAGGTTTGGCAACTCAACCCTTGGGTGTATACTTTGATGATAATTTGTGATATATATGTATATATTGATGCTAGATGTTGAATTAAGTGTGGTTGTGATGATTGAATTGATTGGAATGATGATAATTGGCTTGTAATGTTTGAGGGGAAATTTTATCCAATTTTACTCTTGAGCTTCGTTTGGTTTTTATGGTATACCTCAATGTAAAAATATCAAAATTTGATGATTATAGTGGCATTTGAACCGTGACTTTCATTCCTACAAATATCTTAGAAATAGTCATGAGCTAATTTTAGCTCTAAATGACCCAAAATTGGTCAAAACCGAAGGGTATCTTCTCTAGCCGGGTTCATGGAATAGTTTGTATTTCTAAAGCTATAACTCATAGGATTTAACTCCAATTAATTTTAAATTTTACCAATATAAATTTAAGACATAGGGTAACAAAATTCTAGAAAACCACTTTCACTAAATCTATTTTTTTGCAGTTCGAATTGACTTTACAAAGTGAGTCAGAATCTATCCTGTGCAGAGTGGGGCAGAATGGTTTTACATGGCAATAAGGGCTTCCTAACCGCCGTGTAAAAGCATTTTGCTACTTAAAAATCCATTTTCATCACCCCACATGGTGGGCAAGAATGTTTGACCACCGTGTGACCTCAATTTTCAGCCTAAATTATACTTTTTTTCTTCCTGAATTGAACTCGAACTTCACTGGAACTTTCTGAAACTTATCCGACATATGTCTAGGGCTATGTTATAATTATGTGAATGGTTACCACTTGAAAACATAAGTGACCAAGGTTATGAACATGAATATCTGGTGAGGTATTTAAAGATATAACTAGTTGAAAATTTACCGAATAAGGCTAAAATGATTTGGCATGTAATATTAATCATTTGTGAACATTATAATTTTGTTGGAAACGACTTATTGGCATGTTAAACATGTGTACGCTATTATTGATATTGTGATAATATTAAAAGGTGTAATATAAAGTGTACACTTATAGACTAATTCTATAATAATATACCATGTTAATGTTATATATATATCGACCTAATATGAGCATACATGAGTATTAAATTACCATTAACATAGTTGAATATGTATATTGGTACAAGACGAGTTATTAATACGAGTTTTGAATTAATGACTCTATAATTCTTAAACATTAACAGTATTCAAATGGGACTAAAGTACTTCTATTTGAAATATTGAAAAGAAACATAACGATATTACAAGAGAATTCATATAAGCAGTTATATCAAATATTGACGAAACATAATAGGAAATGAGAAAAGGGTTTATAGTTATGTTCAGGTGGACATGTATGAATCATATCTACAATGTATGGATATATATTGTATATTGCATTAATGTAAGTGATTATATGTATGTAATACATATATGTATATGTAAGAATGGTGTGTGCATATGTGAGGGCACATAGAATAGCAATATAAACCTTTATATATATGTGATAAAGTCATATATGAATATAAAGAGCTTATGCAATATGTGGTGGGAACTAGAGAGAAACATAAAGATAACATGAAAAGATCTGTTGTCTAATGATTGAATATGAAGAACACTACAAGTGAATTCTTATTTTGGGAATTTACAAGTGAGCATGATCATTATATGATCATAATAATGAATGTGAATATGATGAGTATATCAGTAATATGAATAATATGTGAATGATTTACAATTATGAGTTTAAGCCTACGTTAACCGAGTCGTGGATAGATATACGTGCCTATAGGGTTCTCTGTTGTTGCAGCCTGTGTGTTCTTAGACCCCGTTTGGGTCCTTATGCATTTCTAGATCTTGGTTGGATCCCTATGTGTTTTGGATCCCGTTTGGATCCCTATGCATAAATGTTATAAAAGTAAATGTACCTACGAGTACCTATGCGTTTCAACCCGTTATCCACCACCTTATAAATGCAGGCACAAATAGATAAAAGGAGACTAAACGAGTAATATGGAATATATTAATAAATGAATATAACTATTTGTGTAAACTTTAAATACGTATTATAATAACTATTTGTGTGACTAAGGATCATCATAAAGTACAAATGAGTAATGAATGTAATTACACTTATGGATCTTAAATTATGTATTACGATAAATGTTTAAGTAATTCGTTATACATGAATGACTCTTTGCTGATTGTATAATTTATAATTTAAAAGTTATTATGGAAATTTGCACTTCATATATATGGCCTGGTAACGAACAATTGTTATAATGGTATTAGTCTATAAATGCGTTGCATAAACCCAAGGTATTGTTTTTGGTAAGAAGTAAAGAAATATAACTTGTGTTCCATATGTTAAAAATTGATTCATGAACAACTATACATGTATTAATGTATCTCTAATTTGTTAAAATTGGTTTACGAATTAAGTACTCTAATTTGATAGTAAGACAAATGATGTGTGTATTAACTTTAAGGTGCGCAATTTATAAAGAATGAATTTGTAGATTGTATTTATAGCTATATGTCTCATAATAGGATAAGTATAAACATAAAATTGGAATGTTAATATGTCTTAAGGGTAAACTCATGTACATTGAATATATTTATATATGTATATGTGTATGCTTTAATCATATGAATCGAAAGGGTGAATTAAGATAAACATAGGAAACTAACTTTAATTCCAATATGTTAAATAAGAGAGAGATATTAGGATGCATAAAGGTTAAAGTACGTATGATATACATATTTAGCATGATCAAATATTTTTTTGTGATTTCTTCAAATGTAATCATGGTAGGGAAGCTTTTGTTTATGTTTAATATTTGTATATATAATTATTAATAAATTTGTAGATATGACTTTGATAAGTGCAGTGCAAACATTGTGTGTTTTGTTGATGATCGTTGTGAGTGGTCGTCCATATCATGTTGTTACCCACTAAGCGTAACACGGGTGTTTTATCCGTGCAGGTATTGAAGATAGTTGCTTTGCCAAGGACACCCCACATCCATCAAAGCCAACAAGTCTGTAGGAGCTTATTGAGTAGAATTTGTGTTATGTATAGAAAAGTAAATGTATTATTTTTTGTAAATAGTAATTTGAATATGTAATGTGATTTTTGTGCAAAGATCCTAACTTTTGAATTTATGAAGTCTCTTATAAGGAATGTACTATATAAATTGAGATTGTGAAAACTAATTAGTGAGCAACCTGAAAATGGTTTTATAATGAAAGAAATTTTATTATTCGAATTTTGACATTTGTTTCTAAACCAAGCGTGATTAGTTCTGTAACAGCCTTCACTTATACTGGTAAACCGGTTAGGTTATTATATGGTTTACTACGTACGGGTAAGGAGTGTTACACTGTGAGTGGTCGTCCATATTTCATTGTTTCCCACTAAGCTATATACTTAACACAGATGTCATATCCGTGTAGGTCCTAAAGATAAAGCCGGCCCCAAGGACATTCCGTAGAAGTCAAGGCCAAGACCAAACTAGGAGCATATTTATGTAGGCTTTGTACTGCTTTTATGTTACTGTGATATTTTGTTGTAAATAAGATAATATAATTATATGTAGACACAGCTATGTAAATGAAATGAAGCAATGTTTGTAATATTATTTTTGGTGATGTAAATATGTATTAATATGTAAATGTGATAAATCATTATAAGTAATGTTAAATCTAATATTATAAGATATAATATGAACATCAAGAGATAGAATAGAAAGAAAATTTTTAACTCCGCTTCTCATGTCGATGTTAATCATGCTATGAGAATTGAATTAAATGTTATTTACCAAGAAAGTTATATGCATAATAGGTTAGGCACTCCCACTTTTGTGGCACTCCTTATCTTGCCTAGTGAACCTATTACACAAGTATGTGGTTCATTAGCTATGGTTAGGGGCTATTATATTGTCAGACATACTTTCAATTATTTAGATGTTGATTCAAGTCATTTTCTAATTTAAAAAGCAATGGAAGACAAAATAATCCAAAGACAAATGTATATAAGTTTAAAATTTATTTTAATTGTTAAAAATAAGATAGATCTAAAATATATCAGAAAGCTACTATTTGTTTAAAAAAAAATTGATAATGTGAAGTGATAGAGTTGGGATACGCCCATGACTCTATAATGGATTGAGTTCTAATCCAAATTGAAATGGGTAAGTCAATATGATTAAAATTATCAAATCCTATCTCAGAAAGGAATCTGAGTTAGACTAGGGATAAGTCTCTAGCCTTTATAATCTTTATAAATAGATGAGAGATCTCATTATTTGGTAATGAGAAAACGTATACGCCACAAGGCTGCTCGTTCCCACTCACAAGTTTTTTATCTTAATTTTTCAGGGGTTTTTAGATTGTGATCTAGTTGCTCTTATCCCGAGTGGGTAAAAGCAAGACCGGTGACCAAATAAAAGGGGATCCTTGTGTCGCTTTCGCAACAAGATTTACGCGCTACAAGAGGTAGGTATCAATTCTATTATTACCTCCATTTATTCTTTTATTTCCCCATCATTGATATCAGAGCCATCATTTTTTTGCATCCTGGCATGTGGCTTAAAAGTGATCTAAAATTTTATGAGTAAAATTGATAGATCTAGGAAGCATAAAATGCAACAAAAATTTGTTTTTGTGTGAAAAATATATATGCGTGTATATTTTGGCTCAATTTCGTGTATGTGTACACCGAAACCCGAGGGAACGAATTTGGATATTCAAAACAATAAAGTAGAAATTGGGATTTTTTATTTTTGACTTTACCATTGGATTTACAGACCCCGAAAACCCCTGACCGGCCGAAATCCGGAGAGCAAAATCAGCCGGGAAGGTGGCGCGTGCCATGCATGTGCCACCACACGTTGGGTGCTTGCGCGTGGGCGGTGGCCCACACGCGCACAAACAAGTGCCAATAACGTGACGCGTTATTGACACGTGGCCCAATAGAAGAGAGCCACATGGCAGACTGCGGTCATGCCATATGGATCTGACATGTCACAGGTGCCATGTGGCCCAATCAGGGGTCGACACGTAGAAGACTGAGATCTGCTACGTATCGGTGATTTGACACATGTACCAATGAGACATTGCTATGTGGATGACACGTGTCATGCCACATGGCGATGATGTGTACCGGCGTGCCACGTGAGCACCAAGTGGCCCAGTAGAGGTTTGACACGTGGCACACTGTGGTTGTGACACGTGTCTGGTCAAGTGGGAGGGCACGCGTGTGGGGAGTCTTCCTCCCCTCATCGACGCGTGTGGGTGCGTGCGGCGGCTTCCTACCTCCAAATCAGCTCTGTTTTTTCTCTAATGTATTTTTTGAAATATTTCTGATTTATTGGTCAGATTTTCAAATTTTTTTGATGACCATAAAATATTTTTGTTTATTTTTTTAAAATAAATATTATAATAATTATGGAAAATGTGTTTTCTGCTTTTAGATATTTTGAAAATTTTTATGAATTTTTTCCTGTCCTTATTTATTGATTGAAATGTGTTTCAATCATATGTGTTTTTACATAAATGTATTAACCATTTAAATTTCTGTAATGTGTTTCAGAAATATTGATAAGGACGCGTATGATTCCTAAGACCCTGTATGGGATTGTTTTAAGAAATGCAAAAGTGCGTTTAGTAAGCAACATGAGGATGCGGAGGAATATCCGAGCTGATGATATTAATGCTATAGTGCGTCATATATTGACTATGTAGGATAAAATGCAGGAGTGCATTTGGATAGGAGGTTTAAGCCTAGGAAGGGATGATAGAGACCAAATCAAAGCAATGATTAACTCTTTTGAATACCATCCAAAACTTAGGGAGCTATTGGAAACTACTTGGTACATAGGAGATAGAGTTTATAGGAAATCTATCATCCATTTTTTGGCCAGAGTTGCCAAAAGAGGAGTGTTGAGGAGCAACATTCCATCTGTGATGAAATTGAGAAGTGGACCTAAAGTGCATCGTCCATGGTTTCATCAGCAAACTTATGAGTTACCTGATGAATTAATGAAGCTGGTCAAAGAATCAGTCCCAGTGTCTGTGAAGATTTTGAGAAGATCTAGTTTTCTAGAATAGTTGATATGAGTGTCAATTATTATTAGTGTTAGCTTTTTTTAATAGGATTTATGTTTCATATTATTATTATTTGATATGTGTGTCTTATTTAAGGATTATTAGATTTATTTATTGGTTGAATGAATGAGTTTTTTTTATGACATTTAATTATTTTTTAATAAATGTGTTTATTTTAAAATGTTAATTGCCTTGCAATATTTTATGAGTAAAATGTTTGCATGTTTATTAAGTAGAGACTTAATAAGATAAAAACTAGGGGTGTTCAAAAATGGGTTGGGTGGGTTATGATAAAATTTGAATCAAATTTATATAATATATTTTGTGAGATTATTTATAATTCAACTCCATTTTTCTTCTAAAAAAAATCTAATTGTAACCCATCTAACCCATGTAACCCATTTTTGAACACCCCTAATAAAAACCAATAAAATTTCCCTCATAAGTTTAAGAACTTAGTAATCCAATAATTCAGATTTACTATGCATGAAATCTTAACCTATAAAGTTGGACATTAGAACTTAGAAGGTAATTGGTACTTTTAGTAACCTTTTCGAATTTGAGTTTAATAGAAAACTGTATTAGGTTATTATTTTAGGTGTATAGTAAATTACATGTATTGCCTAATCTCCTATAATAACGTGCAACTTTATTCCATTTGAATCAGAGGATAAAAATGGCTTCTGCTTCCAAATCAATTATTGCTGAATTAAACAAAAACTTAAAATTGAATGGCGACAATTATGAAATCTGGAGCATGAAGATCCAATATGTGCTTGAGGAGCAAGAGGCTCTTGAAACCTTAAGTTCCATTATGGCTGAACCTGACAATGACAATACGGCCCAGCATAGGCGGGACCGAGATGTCTATTTGGCATGGAAGAAAAAGAATTCCACTACTCGTATCATCCTACTGAGTGCTATGGAGGATGATATAACTAAGCAATTCCGCAAGTATCAAAACGCAATGGATCTGTGGATCGCTTTGCGAGAGAAGTTTGGAGGAGTGACTCTGACTAAACTCCAATCTTTGACGATCAAATTTGATACTTATCAGAAAAAGCCTGATCATTTAATGCGGAAACATCTCAGAGAGATGGAAAATATAATGAGTGAGCTTAGTGAATAAGGTCATAAGTTGACCGACGAGTAGCAGGTCCAAGCTGTCATCCGTTCTTTACCCAAGAGTTGGGAGCATATGAAAATGCAACTGACTCATATGGACAGTGTCAAGACATTTAAGGATGTCGCTCGTCACTTGGAGCTAGAAGAGGACAGACTGGCATCGATTAAGGTAAATGCTGAAGTGCATGTGGCATAGTCTCGTTCTATTGGAATGAGTTCAAACCAGAACAAAAGAAAAAGCTTCAAAGGTTGGGATAAGGAACCTACCAAGAAGAATAAAAGGCAGAAGAAGGAGCAGAATTCTAAGAGGCCCAAAGGCAAGAAAAAGATAAACATCTCAAAAGTGAAATGTTTTAACTGCCAACAGAAAGGACAATATGCAAGAGACTGCACTGTGTCCAATCAGGTACACTATTCTGACTCAAGAGTGAGTGAAATTTGTGTATCTAGTTCTATATTACTAACTGAATTTCATCCTTTATGGGTGGTTGATTCAGGAGCAACGGACCATGTAGCAAAGGATCGATATGCCTTTGTAGAATTCCGGCGAATACCAAATGGAGTAAAATATATATATATGTAGGAAACAACGCTAGAGTGCCGATTCGAGGGATTGGCGCGTGTAGATTAGTCTTACGCAAAGGCCGAACCCTGCTCCTACATGATGTGCTTTATGCTCTAGATATTCGTAGGAATTTAGTTTCTGTTCTTGTGTTATTGAAACTTGGTGTAAGCACCGTGTCCCGGAGCGGTCCGGATCAGAGGTTACCCTATGATGAAATCAATATCCTAGCCTGTATAAATGGTTTGGATTTGGGGGTTTAGTCCCGCATTTCACGAGAAGCGAGTCTTTTTACCTTTCGTAGGCAGGGGGAGAAAACAGGGGATTTTCGAATCAAAAAGCCTTTTTTCCTCCATAGACGGCCAGCCCGTCTGTGAAGTCAGCCCGTCGCTTCGGGTCACCGACGGCTTATGGTATTTTCCGACGCCCGTCGAAAAGTCACCGCCCCTGTCAGAAAGCCGCCTGGTTTCCCGGAGCACGCAACCTTTCCGACGCCCGTCGGTGGATGTGGCAGGGCCGTCGGATGAATCCTTGTGTCAGAAGGATTATTCCGACGCCCGCCTCTATACACCGACGCCCGTCGGTCGTGTCTGGCTTATAAAAGCTCTGGATTTTCAAGAGAAAAGGGTTCCAAAAATTTTCAAGAGGGGAAACTCTGCCCAAATTTAAGCATATTTTCTCTCTCTTCCAGCAAACACATTTCATAAAGAAATCTTGTTCAAAAGAGGATCAAATCCATCAAAAGGGACTAAAAACTAATTAGTTTTCCTTTAGATTTTGATTCCAAAGACCATACGTTGAAGGTTTGAGAAGGAAGTGATCTGATTTCCTCTTTTCAATCCTTCATCTTGCTTTTCTTGGAACACGCGGGGCTCTAACCAACTCAAGAATTTCACCCAAAGCGATTATCTGAGGGTAAATATTCCGGATTCCTTCTCCATATCATTCCATATTTATTCTTTATTTGTTAATTCTTCCAATTTTGCCATTATTCTTCTTTATTCTAACCTTTTTATATATTTTTATGATAAAACTTCTTTTTTGGCTTTAAAAAGAGTTTTCTCCCTTCTGTTTTTTCTGAGACAGTGGTGACCGACGGGTCATCTCTTTCACCGACGCCCGTCGGTCACCTCACCTACAGACGCCCACTTTTTGAGTGACAGACGGACATGTCGGTCATCTTGACTGACTCCCGTCGGTCACCTAAAAGAGGCCGTCGGTGGGTCTGTCTTTTCCCTTTTAAACGATTTTCTATTTTTTTCAAGTCCCTTTGGATTCCCATATATTGATTGTATGTATATTGACATCTTTTAACTTTCTATGAGTGTATATTGATTCCCTTGGACTATCCCGAGCTGGAGCGGCTACCTACCGTATTCGGAGGATTTTCGTCCGGTTTAGTTTCCTAATCCTTCTGATCATTTCCTTCATTTGTTATTCATTGATTATTCTGTGTATATGAATATACTCTTTTCATATCTCGTTAATGTATAAAAATGACTCAATGTTTTATATTCAATAAAATGAGGTTTACACAAAATCAAGGGTCCAATGCCCTATTTTTATCCAATAAAGATCATCACAAATGAAAATATCCACTTTTGATAATGGTGCATGCGAGGACCAAAGTCCTCAAAAATAAACAATGCCCCGATTCATGTATGTATCGCACATTTATAAAGGGAGTTGTATTCCGCTCCTTGTATTATTATAATTTATCGTCTTTTGATATTTACTTGCTCATTTATAGCTTTCCAAACGTGAATAAATGTGCCTTTAATAAATTGCATCGTGTGGAGAGAGAGCGAATCAATGATAATTAAAATTTGATCATAAAATAATCGAGGTAGAAATAGATGAGAAATCCCGGACCCAGCTCTGGTCTTTGGGCTCAAAGAGGCTAGAGGTTTACCCTCCAAGATACCTTTTTGTGCCACGAGACTTTAGCGCTAATCCTAGGCTCCTTAGGGCGAGAGGTTTACCTTCAAAGACCCCTCTGGCTGGCCCGAAATGGATACCAAGCGCAGTCTTAGGCTCTCCGAGGCGAGAGTAACTTTCCCAATGTTCTATTGGGTGGCAACTCCATGATACCTCCTTGTTGCCCAATATAGACGCACTTGTGATTTATCGCAAGATGTCAACGGACCCACAAATGCCCCGATCGCCCTCGAGCGGGCGGCCGCGGGGATCCGGCGCGCGTTACACTTGGTTTTAATTTACACTTTAAAGATGACAGTATGTGCTTATGTTTGGATGATGTTTTTTATGGTTCTGGTTTTATTTCGAACAATTTTATTGTTTTGGATATTGATCCTGACTTTATGAATAAAAATAGTTTTTCTTTAATCTCTTCTACTTCACATAATAATGAGAATCATGTGAAATTATGGCATGCTAGATTAAACCATATTGGGCAAGATCGAATGAGTCGGTTAGCCAAAGCCAGTTTGCTAAGTGATTTGAATGAGGTTGAATTACCTACCTGTGAGCATTGCCTAAAAGAAAAACTAGTGAGAAAACCGTTCGGAAAAGGAACTAGAGCTGAATTTCCATTGCAATTAATTCATTCTGACGTATATGGTCCAATAAATGTAAGGGCAAGGCATGGGGCCTACTACTTCATCACATTTATAGATAACTATACAAGATATGGTCATGTCTACTTGATTTCTCACAAGACAGAAGCATTGAGTTGCTTCAAAACTTTTATGAACTTAGTTGAGAATTAATTAGATCAAAAGATCAAAGCTTTAAGAACTGACTGAGGTCGAAAATATCTTTCAGATGAATTTAAGGCTTTATATGATGAAAAAGGGATTGAACATCAGTTGTCCATTCCCAGAACTCCACAACAAAACGGTGTTGCGAAAAGGAGAAATAGGACTCTCCTTGATATGGTTAGATCTATGATGGCAGAGGCAAATTTGCCTATCTCCTATTGGGGAGATGCTTTATTGACTGCCACATATGTTCTCAACCGAGTGCCCTTAAAATCTGTCACATCCACATCTTATCAGTTGTGGACTGGTCGACAGCCTGACCTAAGCCATTTATGACCTTGGGGTTGTGCTGCTTACGTCCATGATACCTCAAGCAAGTTTGGTAAATTAGGACCAAGAGGTAAAAAGAGTATCTTTGTGAGATATTCTGAAGTATCAAAAGGATACGTATTCATGGGTGAGCAAGAGAATAGTTCAGTGACTGAATTTGAATCACAAGATGTCATATTTTTGGAAAATGAGTTTCCAAAGTTGGGCAAAGTGAATCAAGATTTCACTTTCTATGAAACTCAGGAAGATGAAACATCAGGATCACTCCATCCGAGTGGGAGGGAGATAGAGGAAGAAGGTCAAGACTTTCCTCCTATACATGATCTGGATGTTCGAGACCCTGATTTGAGTGGGAGTATTCCCAACTCCAATTGGAGTATGGAATATAGTCCTAGTGAGAGCATTCCAAATTACCCCATAAGATGAGGAAGAGCCTAAAAACATTAAAGAGGCCTTCTCATGCCCAGCTAAAGAAAAATAGATTAACTCAATGGAAGAAGAAATGGCATCCATGAGATCAAATAGTGTTTGGGAACTGGTTAATCTACCGGAAGGACGCAAACCGATTGGGAATAAATGGATTCTCAAGGTGAAGCAAAAAGCCGATGGGAGTATTGAAAGATATAAAACTCGGCTAGTCGCTAAGAGGTTTACACAACAGGAAGGGATTGACTATGAGGAGATTTTCTCCCCTGTTGTGAGATTTACGTCTATAAGGTTAATTCTTTCCATAGTGGCGAGTTTAAACCTAGAGCTACATCAAATGGATGTGAAGACTGCTTTTCTCAATGGAGAACTGAATGAAGAAATTTACATGGAACAACCTGTAGGTTTCATCGAAAAAGGCAGCGAACATAAGGTTTGTCGATTGAAAAGATCAATCTATGGCCTTAAACAGTCTTCAAGACAATGGTATTTGATATTTCATGATATAATCATGTCGAATGGGTTCAATATGATTGATAAAAACCATTATGTGTATAACAAAAGCTCTGAAAATAATTTTATCATTTTAAGATTGTATGTAGACGACATACTAATAGCTAGAAATGACAAAGAGTACGTAAATCAAATCAAAGATTGGTTATCGTCCAACTTTTAAATGAGAGATATGGGTAATGCAGACCACATTCTTGGAGTTAAGATTTCAAGAGATCGTTCGAGAAGGTTGTTATCTCTTTCTCAGGAGACATATATCAACAAAATCCTTGAACGATTCAATATGCAGAACTACAAACCCATAGACTGCCCCATTGCCAAGAATCGGTTTTTTAGCAAAGAGATGTGTCCAAATACGCCAAAAGAAGTGGAACCTATGAGAAATGTTCCATATGCCAGTGTTGTGGGTAGTCTTATGTATGCTATGATGTGTACAAGACCTGATATTTGCTATACAGTGGGCATGGCAAGTAGATATAAATCTAACCCAGACGAAGCACATTGGAAAGCAGTTAAGAGGATACTTAGATACCTCAAAGGTATAGCAGATTATTCTCTCTGTTATTAAGGCAAGGATCTGCAATTGAGAAGATACACTGATGCTGATTTGGCTAGAGATATGGATGAGAGGAAATCCACTTCAGGTTTCATATTCTTGCTTGGAAAGGGTGCCATCTCATGGAGTAGTAAGAAACAAATGTGTGTAGCCTTATCGATAATGGAAGCTGAATTTGTAGCTTCTGTAACTGCAGTATAAGAGGCAGTTTGGCTAAAACGGTTAATGGACCATTTAAGAGTAACTACCTCATAGGAACAACTGACGGTCTATAGTGATAGTTAGTTGTCGATAGCTTATATGAAAGATCCGAAATTTCATAGTAGGACTAAGCATATCGACATTAAGTATCATTATATAAGAAATGTTGTTGCACAGGGAGATGTGAACTTACAGTACATATCTACGCATGAGATGATTGCAGATCCATTGACTAAACCTGTAACGAAAGATGTGTTTGAGAGACATATTAGATTTCAGGGTTTGCATAGAATTTGATGTGTACTAACTTTACTTTTTGTAATCCCTTAACGTTATTATTTTTTAATAATAATAAAGTTCATTGTTGGCAATACATGAGTGTAAATGTTTAATGTGTGAACACTTACTGTTATTTATTTGAGTAATGAGCATGTTAGACAGAGAAGTAGCCCACTCACAAGGGTGTTTACCTTAGTTTTGTCAATGAGTTGCCAAAGACTAAGATGAGGAGATTTTTGAACAAATGAGTATGCTCGAGAGCCTGTTCAAAATAAAAGTGTCATCTTGCAAAAATTACAAGATTAGTCTTATTAAGGCGCGAGATAAAGTCATACATGAGGTTGTATGTTTTAGATTGAGATCCAAATAAGGATCGTGTGGAATCCGATGGTCAGTTATATGTAACTACCATATTTTGTCTTAAAAGCCAGAAGTAGTTTTTAAGTAAGCAGACTAAAGCTGAGTGCTTCGGCGCATTGCAACCTTATGCTTTTTGTATGGTGTTTTATATACACATTTTTCAAAATGTGAGACATGCGCTCCTTTAAGGAAAGGAAAGAACACCATAACACATATTTTATACCGTGTGTGCTTAAGTGACCAAATGGATGGGAATTTAATACTATTTATCTCAACTTTCCCTATTGTGAGACCCTATCTATATTTCAACCCTTAGAACCCTTAACTTATCCCTGAAGTATGGTTCAATGTGGCTAGCTTGGTTAGTTTTCAAGAGGTCTGGGAAAAAATTAGGCCTAAAGGATCTAACTAGAAAAGCGAGTTGAATCATGATGGATGGCATATAGTAAGAGGGGAAGATAACCTTTTGATCACATTCATAAGAGTTCGTGGTTCACCGACATATTTATTATCGTTTCTATAAGTAGAAACATAATAGTGAACACGAAAGATATTTTATGAGATCATGAGTTAAAACAATGATTGTGAGAAGGTCATCTAGGGTTAGGCATACATGAAATAAAAGGATCGCCTTTTTCAAGATGCTATATATCCCTAACAGGTGTATAGCACTAGTGATCTCGAGTTATGCTGGTGACACAATCTATTAGCCTGTATAACTGAAGATTATAAATGGAATGTGTTCCGTCATGTGTGAATGGGAGATAATAGAGTTGGGATACGCCCATGACTCTATAATGGATTGAGTTCCAATCTAAATTGAAATGGATAATTCAATCTGATTAAAACTACCAAATCTTATCTCAAAAAGAAATCTGAGTTAGACTAGGAATAAGTCTCTAGCCTTTATGATCTCTATAAATAGATGAGAGATCTCATTATTTGGTAACGAAAAAACATATACGCCGCAAGGCTGCTCGTTCCGACTCACAAGTTTTCTGTCTTAATCTTTCAGGAGGTTTTAGATTGTGATCTAGTTGCTCTTATCCCGAGTGGGTAAAAGCCAGACTAGTGACCAAATAAAAGGGGATTCTTGTGTCGCTTCCGCAACAAGATTTATGAGCTACAAGAGATAGGTATCAATTTTATTGTTACCTCCATTTATTCTTTTATTTCCCCATCATGAAGACTCTATATATATTCACGTCAAAATTATCTTTGTAATCAATAGAACTATGAGCAAATTGAATAATAAAATTCTAAGCAAAAATTTTTATTAAAAATTTCAGTATAAGATTAAAAAAATATTGTATTCTTTCAATTTAATTTTTTATTTTTTTAATATATTTTGCATAATCATCTAATTTGTCAACTCAATTAATTGTTGATTAAAATTCAAATTCTATTCGAAATAGGAAAAAATTTATTATCAATGAATAATAATTAATTCATCCAAAATTTATTTGAAATGTGAAGGATTTATTATTAATTAATAATAATTGCACATTGATTTAATTTTTGATTGGATTAAATAAATCCTCTATATATAGAGAGAGAGAGAGGTGGCAAATTGGGCGGGTTGAGCAGGTTTGGATTGGGTTATAAATGGGCCAAAAAGTATAGGTTATAAATGGGTCAAATGCTCAAATGATTTGAGCAGGTTGGGTCGATCCATCGGTTTAAAACTTTGATATGATTTTGAAAATTTAGTATAATTTTTCATGTGATCTTGAGACTCCTCCTCAGCTCAATAATAATAATAAATATCTGATAAAAATATTATAAGAATACGCAAATGGGTACGGACCGAGTGGAGGTCCAAATGGGCTGAGATGTGGGTTGACCCTTTTGACCCATTTTTTAACGAAAATTAATTCTAAATATAATAACGGAATACTAAAATGACTACTAAAAAAAAATATTGGGTCAAATGAGTCGTATGGCCCAAACGGGCCCGATGGAGGCCCAAATGGGCCGAGATATGGGTCGACCCATTTTTTAACGAAAAATAATTTTAAATATAATAACGAAATACTAAAATGACTACTATATAAAAAAAATATTGGGTAAAATGGATCGTATGACCCAAATGGACCGAGATGTGAGTCGGTCCATTTGACCCATTTTTTAACGAAAAATAATTCTAAATATAATAATGGGATACTAAAACGACTACTATAAAAAAATATTGGCTCAAATGACTCGGATGGCCCAAACGGGCCGAGTAGAGACCCAAATGAGCCGAGATGTGGATCGACCCATTTGATAATGTGTTTGTCCATATGTGAGCTTAAAATCAATTTCATAATTCTCAAAATAATAAATTAAGGCTCCACAAAAATTTTCAATTCAATCGAAATCCGTTTTCAGGACTGATTCACTCTAACCAGTCCAATTCGACAATTTTCAGTGTTACCATAAAATTAATTTTTCACTTTCAAAAGTTTTTAAATATTATTCTAAGCTTATCAATACCCTTAAAATAATTTTTGGAGATCATTTACTATTTTTAAAGGTCCGGTCAAACGTTAGTCAAACCGGAGTCTCTTAATACGGCCCATGACTTTTTCTTATTTTTGACTTTTGGAGGTCTATTTAAACTCATTTTCATTCCAAATTTTATCACTGGTTTCGATTGTCAAATAAAATATTTTTCGCTTTCGGAAGTAATTTTTATTTCGGGTGCACTATTCACCGGGGAGAAGAGAGTGAAGAAGAGAAAAAACTAACAACAATAAAAGAGAAACAAAGACAGCAACAACCCGTTGGGCAAATGAGACATGCCCAAACGGGTTGAAATTTTGTTTGGTTATTTTTAAATTGGCCCAAGTGGGTATTTCTTGTGTTGGGTTAGGTTTGGATCAGTTTTTTCTGGGCAGATTGTTTGGGTTTGGGCCATGTTTGATGGGCCTAATATATATATATATATATATATATATATGGAACAAAAATTAACCAAGAGATGTTATTTTAATTTTCTACTTCAAATAGAAAAATTCATTCTGTTCCTAGTATTAATTATATTTTTTGTGCCAATAAAAATATTATAATATTCTATTTGGACTAAATATTTTATTTATTTGATTAATTAAAAAAAATACAAAGAGCGAAAAGGAATTTTGAAATTGTTCTTTTGATTATTATTAAAATTTTGTTAGAAATTTTTAGAATAAATATGTTATTCAATTTGTTCACCAGTTCTATTAATCAAGAAGTTGATAGCAAAGGTCGGAGTCTATATGAATTGTTGGGTGTTCATAACAAGTAGTGTAACACAAAATAAGCCAAAAATATAAATATTTGAGTTTTAAATTTATTTTTATATGTTAAAAATCAGATCTAAAATTAATATGGAAGAGAACTTGTTTAAAAATTTCTCTTATATTGCAAAACTTTTTTGTGAATTTACACCTAAACAATCTTTATTATAAACTTCTAAAAAAAAGAACTAAATTGGATAATAAAATTTTATGCTAAAATTTTTCTTTAAAAAATTCAGTCTAAAATTAAAAATAATTTTTAATCATTTCAATTGATATGTATATCTTTTTGTTTTTTTTTCATTATTTATCTGGCCATAATCATAAAATTTCCTTTTATATTGATGTAAGTCGGTCATGAGAATATGAAAAGTCAACTCCATTAATTGTTGATTAAAATTCAAATCCAGTTTGGAATATATTAGAACTTTATTATTAATGGATAATAATTAATTCATGCAAATCTCATTTAAAATGGAAATGCTTATTACTAATTAATAATGATTAAGATCAATTCAATTTTTAATTGAATTAAATAAATCATTTATCAATAAAAAATTAATTATAATTGCCATATATATATATATATATATATATATATATATATTATCCAAAAATTTAACTAAGAGATATAGTTTTAGTTTTATATTTCAAATAAGTGTTGAAATTTGAAAATTGATTTGATCTGAAAATTGAGTTGCAATTGATTCAATTGAAATCAAAATTCGAATTGAAATTGAAATTGCAATTAAATTGGAATTGAAATTGAGATTGAAATTGGTCATTCTTCCACTTTAAATTGGAATTAGAATTGAATTGATTTGATTTTGAGAATTGGATTAGTTGGAATTGATTGAATTAAGATTAAAATTAAATTGAAGTTGAAAGTGAGATTGGATTGAGATTGAGATTGAGATTGTAAACTTGGTCATTTTTATACATTAAATTAAAATTGAATTAATTTAATTTTTAAATTAAAATTGAATTATAATTGAAATTGAAATTAAAATTGACTAGTTATCTCCTTTTTATATAGATTATAAGTATTATTGGTACATATACTGACAGAAGTCATTATCTAAATAACCAGACCTAGCATGAGAGAGATAGAGAGAGATCAACTATATTAATTTTTAACTAAAATCTAATTCAACAAAGTTAACCCTCATCTTCATCTTCATGAAAAATTGTCTGGACGTAAACTAGAACTGTATTAATTATTGTTTTAAAATACATATAAAACTATGTTGAAAACATAATTAACAATGTCAACCCACCAAAGCAATTTAATCCATATGTTAGGAAAAAAAAAAGAAAAAAAAGAAAAAAAAAAAAGCCTAACATATAAATTATACACAGCTAAACTTGACATTTGTATTAATTTGTTAGACATATAATATATTTTTAAAAAGAAAATTACATAAACACTTGAATTTGTGAATTTTATTATATCGTCGGATAAGTTTAACATTAGCTGAAAGTTCATAAAAGTGACAAAATTAACAAATTTATGTCTCTGTAGCTTTTTTAAAAAATAATTATAAAGTGTTCAATTTACTAACAATGATAATTTCAAGTCTCAAAATAATTAAAAAGTGTTCAAAAATTATTAAAGATGATAATTTTCAAGTGATTAAAGATGTATTATATATATTCATACAGTAATTTTTTTTTTTTTTAAAAAAAGGATAAAATTATTAACCAATAAATGAAGAGAAGCAGAAAAGCTGAAATATGATTGGAACAGCACATGAACACAAAGTTGATTAGGTAAAAGACAAGATAGAAATAAATCACATAAGCCGGTTTAAGACGGCTAATTACAAATTTCTCTCTTAGCCGGCCTTCTCTATTCTCTGAATATTTATATTAATATTTTCCATTAATTGCCAGCCCATTTCTTCCTTTATAATCCTTTATTTTGCATTGTATCACTCACTCGCTCGCTCATTTCTCTTTACCATTTTTTATTTTTCTCTTCTCTATCAAATTATATGGGGAAACCATCTCAACACAATCACAAAAATGCAGCAAATAATATCAAAACGACCAATGATAATGGAATTACAAAGGTAAAACGTACTAGAAGAAGTGTTCCAAGAGATTCTCCTCCTCAACGTAGCTCCATTTATCGTGGTGTTACTAGGTTTTTATCTTTCTCTAATTTAAATGTTCCTTATTATATAAATGTAACTTTTGAATTTCTTTAATTTTTTTAAATTTTAATGTTCTTTCTGTGAATTTAGGCATCGATGGACTGGGAGATATGAAGCTCATTTGTGGGATAAGAATTGCTGGAATGAATCACAGAACAAGAAAGGACGGCAAGGTTCTTCTTGTTCTTCTTCAGTTCTTACTTTTTTTAATGAAAAATAAAACAATAATAATTATGGAGATTTTAACCCTTTTTTTTTTCTTTTCATGGTGGCATTGACGGAAAATGCAGTCTATCTAGGTATGTATCAGAATATGAAATTTTTAGATTTATGAAGAAAACGATTTTTTTTTTCTTTTTGAAAAAAAAATGAGTATATTTGTTAATCCAAATTTAACTCTCCAGGTGCCTATGACGATGAAGAAGCAGCAGCACATGCTTATGATTTAGCAGCACTCAAATATTGGGGCTCCGAAACAATTCTTAATTTTCCGGTAAATTTTATTATTTTGATTTTTTTTTTCTAATTAAGAATAAAATGAAGAAGATTAATATTGTTGTTCTTGTTTATAGTTAGCTACATATGAAACTGAACTCAAAGAAATGGAAGGTCAATCCAGAGAAGAATACATTGGATCATTGAGAAGGTAAATTTTAATTGATTGTTTTAGTCTTTGAAATTAATTCATTATACTTATACATTTATGATTGGCTAATTTTGGCATTGAATTTATAGGAAAAGCAGTGGTTTTTCTCGCGGAGTATCAAAATATAGAGGCGTGGCAAGGTACTTAATTAATCAAATACTTAATAACATGCTATTAATTATATTATTCGTATAATAAAAAATTTTAAAATTTATTTTATGTACCGATTTAATCAAAATAAATTAAAAGTTTCCCAGTTGTTGTATTAGGTATCTTTTAGTTCTCCAATTTCACCTCGAAGTGCAACATCTAATGTCAATTTTTTTAATATTATTTAATTTCATTATAATAAGCAGGCATCACCACAATGGAAGATGGGAGGCCAGAATTGGCAGAGTGTTTGGTAACAAATACCTTTATCTTGGGACATATGGTAATTAATCATTAATTTCTCCTTTAACTGCTTTTCAATAATTAAAAAAGGAAAAAAAAAAGAAAAAGAAAAATCATATTAAAACTATTTAAAAAATGTGGATGAAAAAGTTTCAATATAAGATTTCATAGACCCACTAAAAAAATTGATTGATTTGATAAGTTTTATTTAACTTTGTTGTTGTTTGTATTATTAGATAAGAATGAACCAAGATTAAAGGAAGAAAATTAGTTATATTTTCCGAAAAATTGGTCGTCAATATATGCTTAAAAGAACAAGAAATTTCACTCTTTCTGCAATGTTGATTCTGCCATTTGTCAAAAGTTGACTGTTTTTTATGCATCTATATTATTCATTTATCATCAAATATATTTGAATTAATTAAGTGTTAAATAAATAAAAGCAAATATAGTTACATTACATAGGGAGTTGGACAACTCCAAACTAGAAATTAATTTTGTTATTTCAAAATCTCAATATAGTCAATTAGTTAGAATATTGCTTCACCAAACATTTACCTTCACTTTCTAGTCATTACATGCATGCACAAAATGTAATAACTTCCTAATCAATATTTTTATATTATATAATTAATCAAATTATGTTTATATTATTTTATTTTATAAAAAATTATTTGAATTTAATTTACAAAAAGATTCATGAAACAAATTCATTAGTTTAGTATATGAAAATTTTGTGGACCGAATACTAACCAAAAAAACTCAATGCTAAACCTTTTTATAATTATTTTTCTCTCAGCTACTCAAGAAGAAGCTGCCACTGCATACGATATGGCTGCAATAGAATATCGTGGATTAAATGCTGTCACTAATTTCGATTTAAGTCGATATATTAAATGGCTTAAACCTAATCAAAACAATAATAATATCAATATTAGTGATCCAAATCTTCCCAACCCTAACTCTAACATTGCCACCAACTCAACTACTGCAAACCCTAAACTTAATCCCAGCCAGGAACTTGGACTTGACTTTCTACAAAGTCAACAAACCTACCAACCAGCAACATGTGAAACTACACATCTAGTTGAGCCACCAAGGCCAGCCAATGCCACGTCAGCCCTAGGGTTACTATTACAATCATCAAAATTTAAGGAGATGATGGAAATGACAGCAATGGCCGATTGTCCTTCAACTTCAATGGAGTCAGAGCCACCACAATCCAGATTTCCTGAAGATATTCAGACATTTTTTGAGTGCCAAGATTCAACCGAAGGAGATGATATGATTTTTGGTGACCTCAATTCGTTTGTGCCGCAGATGTTTCAATGCGATTTTTGAAGAATTTATTTAATCAAGGTGCTTAATTTCTTTAATTATATTTTATGATTAATTATGTATTTAGGTTCTTAATGTGAATACGAGAGATCATATTAATGGTCTCTGGCACTCAATGGAGTGTTGAAAATTTTTTGAGCATTTAAAAACATCAAATAAGGAAGGGAGAATATATATATACTTATAGATATGATTTGAAACTCTAACCAAGCCAGTCTTTTTGGCAATTTTAATTATTCATTTATTTTCTTTGTAGATCAACAAAATTAAAATAAATACGCATTGTTTATTGTCATTTTTTATTTTAATTTCAATAAGCTGTAATTTTCACCCATTACATGATCAAAAGAATATCAACTCATCTGAATAGATATTTCCATTTTTTACCATCAATTTTGACATCATTTCTGAATTCTAATCCAATATAAGAAATGTGAGGTCTATGTACCTTTTACACAATCCTTAGTAAAAGACTAATTTAGGAGCTACTTAGAACTCCATGAAATTTTTGAAAGGCCAAATAAAACGCTGAAATTCATTTCAATAGTTAAGAAAGTCCATATTTTGATTAGAATATATTCACTTTTAAAATCTAAAAATTAGATAAAAAAAAATATCTTAATTTAATGACCCGCTCAGGTTAACTGACAAAACATTTAATGGTTAATTGTCAAAGGTTGTGTCAAATTGAAATCGTTAAGTTGGAGAATGAAATCATGATTTAAGCATTTTAGAGTGCAAAAAATAGGAAAACATTTTATCTCAATTAGGACTTATTTAATTTAATTTTGATTGTTTAAGGATTTATTTAGCCTAATTTTAATTTTTAAGGATGAAATTGGCCCTAGCAAAACATAAAGTGCTTAATTTGTAAGTGATAAAATGATCTAAATATGTTTAAACAACTATATCATACAAATAAAATGCGGAAAAATAAGTGTCGAGTTCCGTCCTGCCATTGTCGTTGGCGTCTTGATGAATTCCAGAAAAATTGGATTGAATAGGTTTTGGTGCTTCTAAAACCAAGTGATTCACTATATTAATTTAATGGTGTATTTTCTTAATTGAAAACATAGACTTAGGGTTCATTTTTCAAATTAATGAATTCATACTTAACGTTTTTCATTATTTGAAATATTTTTTAAAAAGCTAACATGGAATAACATAATTTATCATGAAATTTATTATTTTATATGCACAAGAGATAATAATAAATAATTACCATTTGAATTTGTGTAATACGACAAATACTATCCGTTAGATAAAAGGGAGCCAATTCAGCCTAAATTATTTCTTACTGTATTTACTAGTTTTATGAAAGGAAAAAATGTATCTAAATTCTTATTATATATTTATTCACAAATCAAGTCAATAACCACTTGTCTGACAAACAAAATATTACTTTTGATAATCTTTTTAATTTTATATATTTATATTTTAATTATATATATATATTATTTATTTTTTTAATAAACTTGACTATAACAATAAAATTTTTATAGTCATTAAAAGTAAGTATTAAAGAGATGATGCCAATTCTTTTAGGTTATAACCAAGTATAACTTGATCTAATGTTTAAACTTATTATTAGCACTAGTATATAAATACAATTTTAATGCACGAAAAAAGTTTAATTTTGACAAAATTAATGACAACAAATAATTTAATTTTAATTATAAAGTTTTTAAAAAAATTAATACAATATAACATTATGTACCAAACACAATATAAAATATTACAAGCTAATATAGTTTTATACCAAATACTATATATAATAATACATGCTAAATAATACAGACTAACTATACTGGTCAATATTATACGAACTAATTTTATACATGTGATGAATGGACAAATATGTTATTGAAGGGATATGTATATTACCAATATGACATTTATATTGGTCTTACTTATGGACCATATAAAATTTATGACCTATATAATTGATTATTAAGGCGAATTTAAGGGGCTATTGGTTAATATTCTAAATATGTATGTATCTCATATGATATTTTCTTCACTACAAATTAGGGGTGAGCAAATTTCGGTTCAAACCGAAAAACCGAACCAAATGATCGATTTTTTTAATTTGGTTCGGTTTTCAGTTTTTTTGTTCGGTTTCAAAAATCCACAAATTTCGGTTATTTCGGTTCGGTTCGATTTTGAAAGGCAAAAACCGGAAAAAATCGAACCAACCGAATAATTATTAATATATGTTATTTTTTCAATTTTTACAAAAATAAACTTTATTTTTGTATTTTTTAATTAAATCTAAAGGGTTTGAATTCAAATTAAATATATGTACATTTTTTAAGTTATATGTTTTTATTTTAGTTTTATAATTTATAATTTATAATTTTGTATAATTTTAGACAATTTTTTTAATTATAATTTTGAAATTTCAATTTTATCGGTTAACCGAACTGAATAATTATTAATATATGTTATTTTTTTCAATTTTTACAAAAATAAACTTTATTTTTGTATTTTTTAATTGAATCTAAGGGGCTTGAACTCAAATTAAATATATGTACATTTTTTACGTTAAATATTTTTATTTTAGTTTTATAATTTGTAATTTTGTATAATTTTAAACAATTTTTTTAATTATAATTTTGAAATTTCGATTTTATCGGTTAATCAAAGCAAACCGACCAAAAATATCGTTTCTGTTTGAGTTCAATTATTATATGATTTTGGTTCGGTTTGTCTAAATCCTAATAAATCGATTTTTAGTTATTTCGGTTCGGTTATTGAACCGAACCGACCATTGCTCACCCCAACTACAAATTATGAAATTCGAACTTTAATATTCTAAATTATCAAAACTAATAGCTTTAAAAAAAAAATAGAGAGAGAAAACTAAATATACATTTGAATAAAGTGTAAAACTCACTTTCTTTTTTTTTTTTACTGTAAAACAAAAAAAAACTCAACTTTTTTGTTAACCGCTAACATATTTAAATTTAATTTTCGAGCCAAATTAGTGCATGTCTCTAATGTCATATTTAATACGAAAAAATTGATTTATTAATTTTTCACATTATTTATTTTTGTCATAAATTTTTATGACAATCATATATTGAATAATAATAAATAAAAAAAAATACTAAAACTAATAGACCTTGTAATTTTTATCCAATTCGAACCCATTCGAAAATAGTGACCGAACTCAAAGGAAACCTGAATGACTTGAGAATTTAAGAGTTGAATCAGACCTGAACCCAAAATCCAAATTATCCGTCTGAAAATACCTGAAACCCGATCAGACCTGAACCTATGACCTGATTTTTTTCAATTAATTTTTTTATGTCATGTTTGTTTATAAATTATAGTTTATATATATATATATATATATATACACTACACCATTTTATTAATATCTCCATTCCAATTTTATATAAAAATTAGATTTAATTAAAAAAAAAGTATCTAATTATTTAAATTAATTTTGAGTTGCATAAGACAAAAAGTAAAATAAACAAACGGAAAATAATAATTAAATGACATATAATGTATATTGTATTTCACTATTTTCTATTCTTTACACATTTCTTTTTTTCTTTTTTTTATCTTTCTTACTTCATATCTAATTTGTCACCATCTTGTGTTGCTGTCACTACTCAGCCGTGCTCTATTGATTTTTCCCTCATTAAATTATAACATTTCAAACCCGAGACAGTGTACCACCCCAAAAATTTTTGGTTTATGAACAATACATTTCAAAATGAATAGTGCCACTCAGGGTACTAATAATGCTACCCGAGACATGAACATTATTTTTTTGAGTTATGAATAGTGTCATTGTTACAAATCCAAAAATCGAATTTGAGGCAAAAATGAGTCTATTTAAGGTGTTAAAAACTGAAATTAAAATATGAGTTATGATTTCGCAATAAATAGTAATATGTTTGACTAAGTTTGTTCGTGGTCAAAGTTAACCCAAGACACCGAAAAAATCAAATTGACCAACATGATGAGTTATATATGATGTTAATTATATATTTTAAGTAAGTAGACTAAAAAAGTTAAAGTTAACTCAGGAAATCGAAATACTAAAACCGAACAGGTTACACCAAAAATTGAACCAAATATGTCGAATTGTTTATGGTTTGGTTTTCAATTTCGGTCCAATTTTTCAGTTCGAACTGTGACTCAAGACCGGACTTGAACTCGCCCAAAAATAAGTAACCTGACTCGAAAGCAACCCAAAAAACCTAAATCTGAAAAGAACTAAATGGAAGTGACCCGAACTCAAACCCGTCCCACCTCTTAAATAGAAACAAAACTATAGGGGATAGAAATGAACTTTAAACTTAAGATTTGATAATATATATCAATCTACTCTACATACTTATATGCTTGTCTACACATTCATAGATTGATATACATATATATCTTACAACTTATGTGCCACAATTTAACATAATACATCTACTGAATACACCTTTAAAAGTCTTCAATATCCTTTCTCGACCTTCACTTCAAGCAAGTCTTGGATCCCATACTATGTTGAGGAAAGAAAACCCACACACTAAGCTTATATTTAGTAAAGTACTTCTTAATATAGATAAATGACCAAATAACTATTTTTAAAAGAAGTAGGTTATATCTTTAGGTTGATAAAGAAAAGGCATAAAGAATATTTTGGTTGCGATGATCTATATTATTTGCTATTTGCTTTTGACGGAAGTTCATATCCATAAATTCATCATGTTAATGTATGTACCACTCTTGTATTTTCAGCATGTACACTCTATATTATTTAACATGGTCGTAATTCAATTACAACCACCAAACCTTATTTACTATCATCTAGTATGCATTTACTTATCATGACTTGTATTTAAGTAATAATATTCTTATTTATAGGTATTTATCAATTATGCATTCGTACTTATTTACTTTTAAGGCTACTCATAAACAATTATAGCTAGAGATTGCATGCATGTAGCTCTATGTCAAGCTCTATTCATAGGATTATCTCTGACATTTAAATACTTATTAGTTCAATACGATTTGGTTCAAACTTGGAATATGTATTCTAAGCTTCCTATGTATACTAAAAGAGAATCAGAACTATGTAATTTTACCTATTTAACCTTTTATTTATCATGCCAACCTGAGTAATAACCTTTAGTAATACATATCATAAATTTACTAACAACTAAACAAAATCCTGCTTTCAGATTATCTTACTTATGCTTTTTAACCACTTAACCACCTGCTAATCTTAATTACTTTATCTATGTCTTAATCCTTTTTATTACATTTGTTGTACAACATTTATTCTTATGTGTTCATCATATTTTCCCTTATCCTTAGCTAGGTTTATGAGGGTTTAATACTCTTGCTTACTTTACTATGTATGATTCAAGTTTATATAATGTAGAATATTACAAGTAGGCATATCCCTAGCCTTAGATTCATTTCTTATCGTATTATACTATCAACTACTTTCCTTAAACTTAAGCTTATGCTATACATATGGGTTATTATACTAAGTGAAGTTGCACGCACTAGCTCCATTATTTATTCACTTAACTTAGTACATTATCATGTTGATAAAGTGGTGAGTAACATTCTCCCAAAACTCTATGTCGGACTCTAAAATCATTGTTCTTTTATTTTTCACTCTACATTTATTTATAGCCACTATAGTGGAAAATACACTAAAGTATCATATATTGAAATCATATAATAAGCCTTGTAAGAAATCATATGTCAAATTCACATATTCACCCATTCATATTTAGATCATATATCATGCTTATCAGAAATAAAAAATAGGTAAACACCAAGCTGAGGTTCATATCAGACATTATGATCAATTATCAAATCAAAAAATAAAAGCAGTAGGCCAGAATAGAATAGTAACAGACCTTATTAGATTTGCCTGCTATTTCCTAAAGGTGTGGATAACGGGTACAGAAGATACCCATATATGGTATCAACAGAAGATACCTTAAAGGTATCAATAGAGGGGTATATGCCTCAACCATCTAGAATATACATAAGGTACCAGAGCACCAGTAGGAGTATATATATCATAATTAATAAAAGAGACATAAGTCTCAATAATGAAAGACACCATATTGTCATAGAAGCAGTTGTAGAAGGCATGCTTATTTACCCATTTCTAGGATTTTGACATAAATAGACCATCGTATGGGTAACATGAAATAGAAGATACCATAAAATGGCATCTACAGAAGATACCTCAAAAATCATAACAAAAGAGACGATGTCTCTAAATAATATATCATATAAAAAAGAGATACCGAAGTATCTGATAGAAGACACTAACCAGTGTCACATAAGCAACTGGAAAATCCCTGTAGGCATGCCTATTTACCATTACTCAGACTACAGTAGGCTGCCTTAAGCTAACACCATGACGTAACGAGCATTAGCAATTCTTCACAGAACCAATATAGTAATAGGTTATAAATCCTTTTTCGTTTTCCAAATCTTTAACATTTCAAATACATATACATAAACATAATCATGTAATCTATAAAGATACATTTGTATAACCATATTCCTATAATCAATGTAAGTACACCTGTCTCAAACATATACAAATGTTTATATCATCATCTCTATATACAGTTTCAAATACATTCATTTTCATATACAATTATCAGATAATACAATTGATATGTGTTTCCATCATCCAATGTTTAGTATATCAATTATGTACACAATTATAATCATATTATCAAAGCAAGTACTCTTATTTCATAACACCTACTTATAATCAATATAATTGCATATATATCAAACATATACATTTATTTACTTTGTATGCTCTTTATTCAAATTATATCTCAATGTATTATCACATGATAAATGTATATTTAGTCATTCATTACCTTTAAACATGCGTTAGACAAGTGTCGTAGACATTAGAGAAGGTCCGGTTAAGTTTAGGGTCATTTCAGTGAGAAAAATTCATGTTTGGGTCAAAAACAGAGGTCACACGGCTGTGAGGAATTGTTTAATAGCTGTGTGGGATGAATTTTTGAGTTACAGAAGCATTTCACATGGCTGTCAAGGGTTCCACATGATTGTTAGGGGTTCTGTGATAGCCGTGTGACCCAGTTTTGTTGAGTACGAAAAGTGGGCAAATTTTAGGGTCATTTTGATCTGTAATTTTAACATGGTAAAAAAATAATTTGGCCATGTGTCTTTTTAACAATTGCTTAGAGAATAAACAATGAACTCCACCCCAAACTCATCTTCTTGAGTAAGCATGGCAACCATAAAACTCTATTCCACAACTAGATATAGAATTAAAGGTTTTGCCAGTTGAGGTAGCTGAAGAATGGGAGGATGCAAAAGATGCTCTTTGATTGTGTGAACAAAAGGCCTTCTGATAGTCATCATTCCATTTAACTAACTGATCTTTCGATAGAAGCTTAAAGATCAGCTCACGTATAAAGGTGAGTTTAGCTATGAATCGACTGATATATTGAATCCGCCTTAGGAAGCCTCATATCTCCTTTTCCTTTTTAGGCACTAGCATTTCCCTGATGGCCTTAACTTTTTTAAAATCCATTTAATCCCCCTTTGACTAACGATATGGCCTAGCAGTTTCCCTGAGATAACCCCAAACACACACTTCTTCGATTTGAGGCAAAGATTATACTTGTCGATCATTTGGAATAATTTTTCCAATGCCTCAAAGTGAACTTCTCTTGTTACGAACCTAACCATCATGTCATCCATATGCACTTAAACTTCTTTATGGATTAGGTATTGAGTATCTTGGTGGCTATCTTTTAATAGGTTGCCCTAGCATTCTTTAATTCAAATGGCATTACCTTATAAGTATAGGTACTCCATTCTATGGTGAAGGTCATCTTGATCCGGTACACAATCTTGTTAAGGATCTGGTTGTACCCTGGATACCCATCCATAAAACTGTACATCATACACATAGCAACACTATCAACCAGCAAGTCTATGTGAGGAAGTGGGAAGTCATCCTTGGGGCAGGCTTTATTTAGGTCACAGTAGTCTGCACACATTCAAACTTTCCCATTCTTCTTAGCCATAAGGACTACATTTGCCAACTAGGTAGAATATTAAAGCCAAACCAAAAACTTAGCCTCAATCTACTTGCATACCTCTTCCTTTACCTTTTTTGCTCATTCTCGTTTAGGCCTTTGGAGCTTTTCCTTGACCGATTTGTTGTCTGGGTAAGCTGGAATGGCATGCTCAGTTACATCTCTATCAATCCCCGACATGTTCTCGTAGGTCCAGGCAAAGACTCTTTCATATTTTTTTAATATTCTTTCAAATTTTAACATCTCTTCAGGAGTTACATCAGATGCAATTGAGATTTTTATAGGCATATCCTGTGTTCCGAGATTAAATAGAGTAGTTTTGTTAGATTAATGCCAAATACATCATATAAGTCATGATTACTACCATGCATGATGTAGTTAGATGAGACATCACACAAATAAGCAAAGTCATTTATATTATCAACATATTAGGAAAAGGATACATCAGTTTTAAACTTGTTTAGAACATAAATTTCATTAGCAAAAGAATCATTATCTAAATTAACAAAGGCTGATGTAGTAGTAGATGCTTCTCCTTTCTCAATCAGTTTAGTAGGCTAAGGAGTCTTCTCTTTAGGGCCCTCAAATTCTGGAAGCATCTTCTACCACACCCCGTTTGCCCCCTAGTAGAACGAGCCATGTGTGTGTATGTATTTGTATGTGTTTTGGCATGATCATAAGGGCATTTTGGGAATATTGCATAATTTGGGGTTTTTCTAGTGCGTGTGTGTGCATATGTAGCACTATGGTATGAATTAGTTGGGACAGGTTTGTGTGTGCATGAGTGCACCATTGTAGGGTGTATATATGGGCTGTGTTTATGTGTATGTGTTCATACCATTGTAGTGTGTGTTCATGGGAGTTGCATTATGTGTGGTTGATCATACCATAGTAGGATGTGCACTAGTGGGTTAATATCGTGTGTGAGCATTTGCACATTTGTAGGGTATGCATTAGTTGGGAGTGTCTTGTGTGTATATGATGCATGTCTTTTGGGTGTGAGTGATCAAATCCCACCAATAGGGAAGTGATACTTGTTTAGGGTTAAGGAAAAAGAAAAAGAAAAAGAAAAGAGAAGAGAAGGGAACGGTGGCTGTCTTCATTCCCGTTCTTCTTCTCCCTCACTCTCTTCTTCTTCCTTTTCTCTTCCTCTAAGAACCCTAGCTTGGAATCAAGGCTTAGTTGGTGGGGATTGATCATCCTTTAGCATTTTTTTGAGGTAAATCCATTGCATTTGTTCTTCTCTTCTTCATTTAGTTCTTCATCTTCCCTTCTTTTTCTATTTTCTGGTTTTGGGTTTTGAAGTTAAGGTTGTGTTTTGTGTTCTTCTTGTTTGGTTTGATGTTAGTTGAGCATCTCCGTGACCCGAAGGGCAAGAAAATAGCTGGGAGTAGTGGATCTAAGCACTAGGAGCAAAGGATTTGAAGGTTTGGGAAATTTATTGTTTTGTATGTAAATATATTTATGCATGTGTTCTTGGTGATTTCCGGAATTGGGTTGTGATATGCTCTTGATAAGGCATGTAATGGGTTTGTGTTTGGGTAAAGTAATTTTGCATGAGCATGGGAGTATTGTAGTGATTTTGTGGATTGATGTGGTTTTTGCTGCAAATTCATGGGTTTTGGAAATCATTGGTATTGTGAGTTTGAATTGATGATTGGTGTGAAATTGATTGTTGATAAATGTTATATTGTGCCTATTGATGTTGATGGGTGGCTGGATTTGAGGTAAGAGATCATTTGGATGTGATTTGTGTGTTGTGTGTGTGTTTTAGGGAGAGGAAGAATTCTGCAGAATTCTGCAGATTTTGAGAATCCCGACTCTGTCGCGATCGCGGTACTGTCGCGAGCGTGACAGAGATCGGTGATCTTGGCCTGCGCTGTCGCGAGCTCGCGATAGCAAAAGTTGAAGTGCTCTCTGTCGCGAGCGCGACGTCGTCGCAATTGCGACAGAGCGCAATGCTGGCCTGTACCATCGTAAGCACACGATCTGTCGCGATCTCGCGATGGCGAAGAATTTAGACTCTCTGTCGAGCGCGACAGAGTCCGGCTTTTCCCTCCTCCCCGCGATCGCGAAGCCCGTCGCGTGCGCACTGCGAAGAGACTATGGTCTCTGTCGCGAGCGCGACAGTCTTGTTATGCTGAATGAGTTTCCTTTGGCGTGTGCATGTGGTTCTGAACTCCTGTTGCCTTTGGTGACCATAAGCCCTATATCTGTTAACTTATGTATTATATGAATGTGAATCCGTGATATGAATATTTCTTTATGTATGCAAATATGTACATATGTAATTTGGAATGTTATTGAATGAATTGAATGGATTATGCATAGCCTGCAAGAGTCAGTCTAGTGGATAGTTAGGCATGCCTAATAGAGTCTTTTAGCTGCAGCACTTCATTTGGTTTGGACCTCGATCAGGTCCCCGCTTGGTTCCTCGCGAACCCCTTTGTGTTCGGTTCTTGTTTAAGATCCCCTTGAAAATGTTTTGTGGAAATTAAAAGAATAAAATGGTTTCTCGATTCGTACCTGTAAGGTACTATTTGTGATCGGATCGTACCCGTAAAGTACTGTTTGTTCACTCGTTATCCACTACTTTGAGTCAGCAGGCACTTTGTCTTTTGAATTGCTTTGTTAAGTATGAAACTGTGTTATCCGAATATGTTTATTAATGAGATGCTATAAAGACAGTGGTACTTTATCAAAGGTATGACTATATATGTCTACATGTTTACATGTTCATATGATTATTCTCCTGTTTAATGCGTATCTCTGATTATGCCATCTGTATGTGTGTGCCTTGACGACCGTTGTGAACGGTTGTCCTTATGCTATATGTGTGTTTCCCCACTAAGTGTTTATCGCTTAGCACGGTGTGTTTACCCGTGCAGGTGCGGAAGGAATTTGCTTGGGAGAGTCGCAGCCAACGAAGCCAACATAGCTGGGGGTCTTTAGTGTAGGGCCAAATTTTGTATCTCGATGATCCTTTTTGTATAGAACTCTCTTACATCAATTTTATAATAGCTTCCGCATATGTATATGTACAATTTTGGAGATGTAATTATCTTTTATATCTTTGGGTTGATCAAATAGTAATGTAATGTTTTCCGTTATATTAATGCATGATCAGCTTATTTCATGAATGGTTTTGTAAAGTTTTAAATTACCCTGTATTTTGATATGTATGTTTGTGTATGAATGTATGTATATTCTGTATCTGTGTGGTGGCACCTTTACTCACACGGCATCTCACTCCTTATCGGATGGGATCGCCTAAGTACGGGTAAGGGGTGTTACATCTTCTCCTTCCCCTTAACCTGGTGGCTAGCAATTCTGATGCAATTACCTCCTCAGGTCGGACTATGTCCAAGTCAGACATCTTGATCATAATCTCCTCATCCTAAAAACTAGGCATTAGCTTTATAGTCCTGGTGACCCAATCAAAGACATCATAAAAAATCTCAAAGCCAAGAATTACCTTGCCATTGACAATTACTGGTTCGGCTTTCCCATAGTACTTGTGTAGTGCCCCAATACCCCTTGGGAGGATATCGGAGTCGTTACGCTCTCATACACATACAATCACTCATGCGGAAGCCAGAATGGCAAACATACACGATACATACGCAGCGAAATATCATTTAAACACAAGCTATAAAACTTGCCTTAAACAAAATCTTATAGTCATTTACATTGCAAAATATAGCTATTCTTTATACATTACAAAACATTCTCTTTACACTTACATTTCGTTTACATGTCTTATACAAAATTGCTTTACATTTATATATGCCAAGCTATACAAAAATTCTATATCATGTATACAAAAAGCTATACCACATATACAAAAAGACTTCAACTTATACTCCTAGTGGCCATGACCTTGCAGATGTGCAACCCTTCGAACCTGTAAACCTACACGGGACAAACACCCGTGCTAAGCGATAATGCTTAATGGGGATATCACATATAGAAGACTTCTAACAAAGTCACATGCATCACTTAATCAACAATTAAGTCAATCATAAGCATGCCAATATTTGATTCATATAGCAACGAAGCAACTTCTAACAAACACATATAACATCATGTACCAGTTCATACAGTCCATATCATGTTCATGTTATTTTAAACATAACTATAGCTTATACATATATCATGTGTCATCTTTCTAATATATCCTAATTTCATGCTCGTATATGTACCTTTTATATACATATAGCATGCAACTTATCATACCTTTCAAACTCATGCAATATAACACCATTTCATGCACACATCATAAACAATATCATGTCTTTACTTCTTTTACATTATCATATGTATATTTAGACATTAGAAATACTTATAGCATATCTTATACAAATAACAACCTCTCATTTACATGTATAGGATCATATAAACATTTTTTGTATACTATAGTCATATACTTCTATATGCTTCTCTAGCCATGTACTATAGCTCTTTAACATTTATACATCTCTTGTACATATAGACATCATTTCTCATACATATAACAGTATCATCTCTTGTACATTTAGCATCATCTCTTGTACATTTACATATTATAATTAGCCCAATGTCATGGAATAAGTGGATACGGGTACATATAGATACCATGTAATGGTACCAAAACATCTAGAGACCGTAGTCTCAAATCATCTAGAGACTAGAGTCACATAACATCTAGATACTTTAAAAGTATCAACATCTAGGCATCTATCGATGCCAAACATATAGACACTCGTCGGTGCCAAACATCTAGACACCGGTCAGTGCCAAACATGTAGCAGCTGCAAATCATCTAACCCTTTATAGGCATGCCTATCTATCCACTTGTATGAACATCTTAGGCTTATAACTATCATTCCATATCAAAGCATGTATTGGTCATTCATATACACTTACTTAAACCCATGCTATTTATGTAACTTACTTTATATCTTACTATACATACATACATGTCATCATAAACTCATTCACATACAACTCTATATGCATATTATTGCATGTTGCCTTGTATATGTTATACGCACAAGCACAATCATTATCATACGCATTAGCATATTCATGATTATGCTCATTCGCATTCATGATTTATCATACTCATTTATATGCATTCACATATATAATTTTTCACGCTTAGGACACTCATTTCTTAATGTTAAAGTTGAATTGGACAAGCTATAGAAACTCGTAGCGAAGTTCGGGTGCATTTCGGGAAGAAAAACACCATAAATACACAAAACAAGGAAGGCTCACGGTGGCAACCATTTCGTTGTGACCGTGAGGTCCAATTACATGCATTTTTGCCTTCTCCAGACATTGGTCACGGTGGCAACCATTTTTGTTGTGACCGTGACATACTAAAATCAAGCAAAACAGAAGCAGAACAACAAGACTGCTTCACTCTACAATTTTGTACAGCCTAAACTGATGTCTTACACTCAATTTTAGGCAAAGTTCCCTTAACATTTGTTCCGAGAGATGTTAATTTTTAAATGGGACAAGTTTCAGGTCAATTGGATTTAAAAAGAAGGAGTTATGGCCAAGGGAACACAACTGGTCCCAGAAGCCCTCCTATAGAATTTTAACTATGGTTATGGTGAATTTTGAAGACCTTAGATTCCTCAAATCAACAAAGCTATTTATACAACATTTAAAGCCACGGATCTTATGATTCTAATCCAATTGGTCTCACCCCTTTTGGAGTTGTAAAACTCATTTTATACCATAAACAAGTCACAGGGGTCAATATAGGCTTCAAAGACAATCTCACACAATCAAGCTTGTCAAGCTTAAAAATAGCCAACTTGGCTAAACCAAATCACCAAATTCAAATTATAATTCCTATACACATATATGAACATTTAGACATAGTCAAACTCTCAGTACATGCCATTATCTATGAATTACACATCCAATCCCCACATCTCTGAAACTAGGGCTCTACTTGTTCTTTGTTATGCACATGCTAGATTTCCATTCTCATCACATAGCATTTATAACACTTCAATTATGTTTCATCACATGGCACATAATTAGGCTCAATATCTCAAATCTCATGTTCATGCATCAATTACACATTAAGATCAAACTAATCAACATGCATACTCAAGTAAAATCAACATATAAACATATATATATCCCAAACCTCTCAAAAGTAGGTTGTTGTACTCTATCTCAAGCTAGATCTTCTCCTTGCCCTTAGCTCTTCTCTTATCAAAGAATTCTTACATAATCAATCAAAATACACTCTCTTAGTCCATTACTCAAATCACTGAAAATCCAAATCCAAATCAAAAAAGGGTAGAAGAAATACACATTCTATGAACCACACTTACCTTCTTGATTCACTTCTTCAAACCAACCAAGCCAAACTCTTGAATTCAAATCAAATATAGAAGAAGAAAGGAATGGAACTGTAGACACCGGGTTCCGTACCCCGGCATGAAATGAAAATGGTGATTTTTGATCCTTGATTATTCCCTCCGAAAAAAAAATAATAAAAAAAATATATAAATAAAAAATAAAATAAAAAATAAAAAATAAAAAATATAAATATAAATATGTGTGTGTTAAATTAGGTAATTAATTAGTTGATGTTGTTAGTTAATTAAGTGGTTAATATTATCGTGTTAATTAAAATGCATGTAAAATTAAAGTTAAAGTGTGTAATTAATTAGATAAAATAAATATATGTATGATAATGGATTAATTAGTGTAATTTTTAATTAATAGAGAGTTTAATTAATATGTATAATTAATTAATGTATGTGTTATTTGAATTAAGTTAAATTAATTAAAGGAAAAGGAGGGAAATAATTGAGTGAGGAAATGACCATTGTACCCTTAACCCTAATTTGAGGGTGTATAAAAAGAAAAGAATGAGTAAAAATCAAAGGGGGGGGGGGGGGGGGGGGCTCTCTCGGCTGGGATTAGAAACAAGCAAATGAAAGGAAAAATAAAGAAAGAGAGAGCAAGGGGGGTAGAAGATGAAAAATGAAAGAAATAAAATAGTAAAGAGAAGAGGAAGCAAAATCAAGTGAAAGCAAGAAATAAAAGAAGAAGTAAGGGAAATTAAAAGCAAAGAAGAAACAAGGGCCAAAACGCAGGCCAGAGGGCGCCGGAGGAAGAAGAAAAAGGAAGAAAAAAGGGAGAGGGAGGCGGTGCCTCCGCCGGCCAGCCACGGCGGTCAACCGCCGCACGCGCCTCGCCACCGTGGAGAGCAGGCCCGGACGAAGCTCCCTATGGCCGCCGTTCCTCCATCGGCCGCCGGCAGCAAGGCGCGTCAAAGAAGAAGTCCGGCGACGCTTCGCGGCGTTTTCCGGCGAACTGGTTGTTCTTCCGGCGCGTGACTAGCTCCGCCGCACTCCCGGTGTCCCGATCTCGCTTCCGGTGGCGGCTGTGTCGGCCACCCCCCTCCGACGGCGGCTCCGGCGAGGTAAGTCCCTATTATTATTATTATTATTATTATTATTATTATTATTATTATTTATTTAATTAATTTCTGTTATTATTATTATTATTATTATTATTATATATTTAATTAATTTCTGTTATTATTATTATTATTAATTTCTGTATTATTATTATTATTATATATTTATTTATTTTCTGTTTTTATATTTGTTGTTGTTATTATTATTATTATTATTATTATTATTATTATTATTTGTTATTATTATATATTGATGCATTTTATGTCTATTATTATTAGTATTATTATACTTATTTATTATTAATTATTATTCTGTGTTCATCTTATTACTATTATTATTTTATTATTATTATTATTATTATTATTATTATTATTATTATTATTATTATATGTTTATTATTATTATTATTATTATTATTATTATTATTATTATTATTATTATTATTCTGTTTTTACCATTATTAGTATTATATGTTTATTTTATGTTTGTTGATGTCATATTGTTATTATTATTGTTATTATTATTATTATTATTATTGTGGTTAGTTATTATTATTCTAATGTCATTATTATTATTATTAGGATTGTGTTAATATTATTACTATGTTTATTATTGTTGATGTTATTATTTTATTGCTTTAATTAATATTGTCATGGTCATTATTATTATATTATTTTACAGCATTATTATTATTATTATTATATTATATCATTGCTATTAATATCATTATTTATTTTATATTATTATTATTATTTTACCTATCTATTATTGTCATTTTATGTTTATTTGTTATTTATTATTATCATTATTTTCATTTTATGGTATTATTATTAGCATCATTATTTTTATTGTTATTGATCATTATAATTGCCATTTGTGTTTTTATATTCATTAATTCTCTATTTATTTAATTTATTTATTTATTTATTTATTTATTTATCACTTAATTTAATTTAATTCATTATTAACTTTTATTATTTTTCTCAATTTACTTTATTCAGCTATTTATTTGTTTATTTACTTATTCGATTATTTATTTATTCATTATTAACCAATATTTATTTTATGTCATGATTGTCACCACGAGCGGCACACGGCTCGTCCAAGGAGCACGGTCGAGGTGAGTAGATTAGGATTTATTTATTATTATGAAATATGTAATTATTATTTTGTTTTATTTTATTCGCTTGTGGTTTGTAATAACAAATGATTTTTCGACCGCATTAAAAAGAATCACCACACAAATGTTTTCTACAAAATGAAATTTGTCAATGAAACTGGACCAATGTCCACGTTTTCATTCCAAAACCAAAAGATTCAAATTGATTCAAGAATTTTATACTTTTCATAAAAAGTAATTGGGAACCAACGTTCCCGCCTAAAAGGATAGCCCGATTTATGTATGTATTCTTATTATTATATCTTCCTTTTATGATTTCATACTTATTTCTGGATAACTGTAAATATATTTTATTTATCGCTTTATTTGTTATTTTATTATTTTTTGCTTGTTTGAATGCGCTTTAATTTATGGCATAACTCGTGTGAGAAGAGAGATAAAATAATTGATCCCAAAAACCCTTTTACATAACATTAACCAAAGGTATGAATAAGAGTGAGGTCCCGAACTCTCTCTGGTTTTGGCCTCATAAGGTTAGATTTATTTCCCGGTGTTCTATCGGGTGGCGACTCCGTGATCCTGCCTTATGATAACCCAATAGACGCTCTCGTAAGTTGATTGCCAACAATGGGTTTGGATATATTTTTGTCCATTGCGAAGCGATCAGCCCTCACGAGTTTTAATGAACCTCCATCCGGTCTCGGGTCCTAAAAGCGAATTTTCGAGGGCCATCCGGATCGCGAGCGGGGTTCGGGCGTGTCACAGTGGCGACTCCACTGGGGATATCATGAGATTTTGCTCCGAAAGTACCTTTGGTTAATCTAATATAAATGGGTGTAGGATCAAGAAATTTTATCCCTTTTCGAAAAATTGCATTGCATCATGCTAGAGCCTTAGAATTATGTTAGTTTGGTCCCTCTATTAGCCCCGGTGCGTTCCTGAAGCACGGCCTCATTTTCACTCAATTTGGGGAAGTGTTAAGGATAATCACCAGCCCAAGCCTCGTGCCATCAATTGGTATATCAAATGGTGACCCGATCGGTCGTTATGCTCGTGATGAGATAGACCCGTCGTGCAGGGATCATGCTTGGGTAGCCCTAAAGCAACACCACCTTGACCAAAGCTCATATAATGGCAATAGATACTTCCCCTAGGTGGTATGTACCTTAATACAGTGCTTGCTACGTGGGTCATCGTGTATTAAACAAGATCAAACAAATTAAGTGGTTTTCTATAGAAAGCTTTAAAGCTTCTATAACCTCACCTTAATTTGGTTGAAGTGTCCAAATATACAATGGCCGAAAATCATACGTGTGCGCATCTTGAGAGACGTCATGCTCTAACATGCTCCTTGGGTCTCCCGTCGACCCACGGATTAAGCCCACCTAGGAAGAAACCAATTGACCTCGTGTGTGGGGGCAATAAGGTTGGAAGGATTTACCGCTTGCATGTGGTTATTATTGATGTATTGTATATTCATGTCATTCATACACATAACTTTCTTATCATTTCCCATATATATACATCTTTTCCTGTGCATAAAATTATTACATGTACATATAATCGTGTGCATAGTTTTTCACGAATTTCAATGTATCATTCATACACAAATAATTTTTTTGTATCTCCTCCTTATGTATACATCATTTTCTGTGCATAAAATCATTACATGTACCTATTACTATGTACCTATTACTCTGTGTATAGTTTCTTCACATGTCTCATGTATAATAATTCTTTCCATACAATAATAGAACATGTGCACTTTGTATATAAAATTGCTTGTATCATAATTTGTGAATATAAATATAACACGTTTGTCATGCATGCACATAATAATGCTTGTCGCAATACATACATATTAGCATTCTTTATGACATCAATTGTGCGCCATTATCTGTATATATAGCATACATCATCGGATGTACATATTAACATGCATTATAGCAAGCATAAACATACTGTCCCCATGACAAAAAAAAAAAAGAAAATCAAATAAAAAAAAAAAAATGCATTCACCATGTGTCATAGCATGTACATATCCGTATGTCCACATTACACATGTACATTAACATTGTGCCCTGGAACATACATATACTGTTGCATGTCATAGTGTGCACACATTAGCATACTTCATCAAACTAGACATCAAACACAGAAAATACCTTGCATTTTTCACATTGTATACCATATCATGAACATGTACTATCATACATGAATTATGTCATGTACATATAACTTCTCCATCAGGCATGTTAGTCATTGTATATACCAATGCATGTCTTGAATGCTCATACCATGTAAATACGCATACTTTGTGAACGCTATTTGTTTCTTGCGACCACTTTCATTGTATATCTCGTGCTGCACACATACTCCACTTACAGTACATAGTCATTCGTATATTGAGTCCCAAGTTATGTGCATAATTTGTATATATTTTGCATTCTTATCTATGTGAGTTTTGCCATTCCTCGCGACTCATTAGTGCACATTATCTTGCTAGATCACCTTCATCTTAAGTCGCATACGTATTTTTGTCATGTCTAAATCAGGCCATGTGTGCATGTATCATATATCTTGAATATTCATTCTCATGTTATACCATATTTTGTACTTATGCCATCGTTGTATGTTGTTTGCATGTACACTGTAAATTTATGTATGCATCATGCATTGTTCCCACATTCACGCTCACTTATAATTTTTCGTAATATTTTACACACACATCTTTGTACATATTTCATGTATGCATTTTTATACAATATGTTTTTACACATGTTTTGCACATATAGTTCCTTACATGCATTACTGGTATGCATGACACCATTGCATGCATCTTTCCCTGTACATGATTTTTAACGCATAGCTTGCACATATTTTACGAAAAATCTTCTTTGTTGACTTGCATGATTTTTGTACATATACATTTTGATAGAGTTAAAAATTTTTGTGTTAAGTGGTACCCTAAAACGCTGACATGTTTGCACCTCATTAAGGTACCTCTGATTCAAGGTTTGACTCCGCCTAAGTGGTTCTCAATTATGAATGGATTTGATCTTAACTCTAGAAATTCGAGTTTCATTCCACTTTGAATTAAGTAAGGAGTACATATGTTTGGTCTTTAAGAGCTAGATCACATGAAAATATTTGACTATACCACGTAATGTCTAAATTTCGAGCACTTTTGGCCCGTTTTGAAAATAAACTGAAAAAAAAAAAGAAAAAAAACTAGTTGCAATTAGGGGATTGGATGAAAACTCACTAAGAGCACTAGAACCTTTCCGATTACCCGTCAAAGCGACTCCTGGATAAGGCTGAATCTAGAAAATGATTTAGGCACCTTTTCTTTGTATAGCTCTCTAAATGACCATTTCCTACCCTTATTTTACAATCGCTTGATAACCCCTTGAGCCTTTATTTTGGTATGCTAAATGCGTGCCAGTTTTGTTGTTACACACATTAAAATTACCTTTCGCCTAAAATGATTTTGGCTTCCCCTTTAGAAGAATGGCCGCTCTAGTAAAGATGGATGCACATTACGATATTCTCTTGAGCTATCAAAAATTGCCCCGATGAAAATGGGTCTACATTTCGAGAAGAGAATCTCAATCATCAATAATTTTGTGGGTTGAAATCACCTTGATAAGAATGGGTCTGCACGTCGAGAAGGGAATTTTGATCATTGACAATTTTTTTGAGCTATCAATAATCACCCTGACAAGAATGGGTTTACCCCTTGGGAAATGAAATTTTCAATCATCGATAATTTTTGGTCTACACTTCTGGAAAGGGGTTTGAATCATCGATAAACTTTTTGTGTAGTTAGAGACATGAGCTTGCGAAAACGAAAAAAAAAAAAGAAAGAAAAGAAGAAAAAAAAAAAAAGAAGAAATATGGTAGGGTCCAAGATAGTACCCCTTGACGAGTTCGGTGGTTATCTTTTTAACTAAATTTTTATGCTGAGCTTGATGATTCAGAGCATTATCGAATCCAAATTCAAGAGTATCTGGACAGTATACAATTAGTCCGAAAATGATTCCATCATCCAAATGAACGTTGCGGCCGTTTTTCTCTAGCGACCTGATCCTCCTTTGATAGCCAATTACCTAAGCCTAACGTTACAACCAAAGTAAGACCTATTGATTCTTGGTTTGGCCTTATCTAACTAGCGGAGACGACCTTCTAGTAAGGTTTGGTACGTAGGAAGAGGCGTATGGTGTCTCTTGAGCTTCAAGCGGGAAGCCACGAGTGCATTTGCATTCGAGTTGAGTCTTATCCTCGATATTGCATCTAGAATTTGCTTTAAAAAAAAAAAAATGAAAAATTCTGTTTTGGCCTTTGCACATACACACAGAGATCGCATGGTATGCCTCGTATTCACATGTTGATTTAGTAAACATCGATACTTACGTGTTTACTTTCTTACACTTTATTGGGAATGACTCTCGAATTCTTTTGCTAAGATTGAATCAGTTGAGAATGTGGTTCATTCAGTATGCTCAAAGGCAGTTAGAAACTTGAGTTTGAGGTACCTGATAGGTTGCACTCATTTTACAATCTTGGGGTATTTCTTATCACTACCCATGAAAATGATACTTTGCGTACACTCTCAGCAATATTCTTTGTAAATATGCTTTCTGCGAATGTTTTTACACATAATTGTAGCAAATATTCTCAATAAACAGTTTTACATGTACAATTCTTGGTGCATGTCTTTGGTCATAAGAGTTTTAGCCAATATATTTCATAAGTGCTTTTGACGCACATGGCTCTTTATGGTTGCATCCGCATTTTTCGCATGCAGTACATACATGTATATAATTTTTTCTACACGTGTTTCATATACATAGTCGTAAGTGCACACATCGCACACACCCAATTCCCTACATAGCTTTCATGTATATAACATATCAAAGTCCTTTGAGAAGGCACAATCTCAAAGTCCTACTCAAAGTCCTCTGAGCAGGAAAGCAAGCCTATTCATGCATGCCATACCGGGGGCAAGCAGGTGATCCAAATGATGGGTCCAGCTCAACGTTGTCAGACACTACCTAGAAAAGCAAGCCTATCCACGCGGTGCCGGGGGGCAATTAGTGAGCATCAAAGCCTCTCGATCAAAAGTCTCCCAGTGAGCATCAAAGCCTCTCGATCAAAACCTCCCAGTAAGCATCAAAGTCTCCCAGTGAGCGTCAACTGACAATGACCCCAACAGGCAGGTGCCGTTACAGGTACGTGTTTCTTTTATAATTTACCCTACAAATTTGCGTTTTCCTTTTTTTTGCAGAAAAAAAAGAAAGTTCAAGAAAAACATGCAGATCGCAACCGGGACTGCAGTTGGAGAACACTGCATCTCATAGATCGAGATTGTAGCCAAAGCATGCTGCATCTCACCAATCGAAGCTGTGGTCAGAGGGTGCTGCACTTCACCAAATCGAGCTTGTAGCCAAAGCATGCTGCATCTCTCCAATCGAAGCTGTGGCCAGAGAATGCCGCACTTCACCAAATCGAGCTTGTAGCCAAAGCATGCTGCATCTCTCCAATCGAATCGAAGCTGTGGCCAGAGAATGCCGCACTTCACCAAATCGAGCTTGTAGCCAAAGCATGCTGCATCTCTCCAATCGAAGCTGTGGCCAGAGAATGCCGCACTTCACCAAATCGAGCTTGTAGCCAAAGCATGCTGCATCTCTCCAATCGAAGCTGTGGCCAGAGAATGCCGCACTTCACCAAATCGAGCTTGTAGCCAAAGCATGCTGCATCTCTCCAATCGAAGCTGTGGCCAGAGAATGCCGCACTTCACCAAATCGAGCTTGTAGCCAAAGCATGCTGCATCTCTCCAATCGAAGCTGTGGCCAGAGAATGCCGCACTTCACCAAATCGAGCTTGTAGCCAAAGCATGCTGCATCTCTCCAATCGAAGCTGTGGCCAGAGAATGCCGCACTTCACCAAATCGAGCTTGTAGCCAAAGCATGCTGCATCTCACCAATCACCAATCGAAGCTGTGGCCAGAGAATGCCGCACTTCACCAAATCGAGATTGTAGCCAAAGCATGCTCATCTCACAGGCACTCTTAGTCTCCTCGGAGCATTATCTTTAAGTCCTTCTTTAAAGGCAAATTCATCATCTTTAAGTCCTTCTTTAAAGGCAAATTCATCATCTTTAAGTCCTTCTTTAAAGGAATTCTCAGCCGAAGAAGGGAGCATTATCCTTATGTCCTTCTTTAAAGGCATTCTCAGCCGAAGAAGGGAGC